>OX352772.1:184820034-185420034 GCA_947095535.1 Poecilobothrus nobilitatus
AAAATAAAAGAAGTACCTACCTTAGCGTAGATAACCGAAAACAAAAAAAAATAAAAAAGAAATAAAAACGAATATATAATAAATAATATTCGCAAAAATAAACACATTTTTTCAAAATTTTTTGAAAATGTGCTAAAAAAGAACAAACAATTTTAATACGAAAGACCACTTTGATTGTTTTTAAATATTTTGAATAAGAAAACGTAAAAGTCATACGACATCAAATATTTATAAAAATTATTAAAAATATTCTTAACGTTGATAACAAAAAATTCAAATCTAATATTGCGAAGAGAAATAAAAACATGAAGCAGTATGTAAAATCAAAACTTTTAAAAGAGCACAATTTAAATAATAAAATCACAATTTTCTTAATTTTATACTCTCTTATGATTTCCATCCAATAATATCGATACATATATGAATGAGTTTATGGGTATATAGTTATAGATTTTTTACTTTTTATTTTAAAGTAACACAATATCAATTAATACCAATAATTATGTTTATGTATGTATAAGAATGGACGGTAAACACTAAACATAAACGAAGAAAAAAAAATTCAGAATGATCTATAGGTAATAATTTCTATTTTTTAAATAGACTATAATACGTACCTACATTTATAATTTAAAAAAAAAAATAAAAGAAATACTTAGCGTACCTACATAACAGAAAACAAAAAAAAAGTAAAATGGAATATACTGCGAAGAAAAATAAACAAAAAGAACAAAAAATGTTACTTGAATTGTATATTTTAAAATATTAAATATTTTTAAGAATAAATATTTTTAAAGTCTATTTCTTACATATACCAAATATACGTACATCTGATATTTACATACATAACAGATAGAAATATTAAAATGTTATGCTATGAAAAGAAAGAAAAAACAAGGCAGTGTATAAATCAAAGTTTTTAAAGGGTTGCATTTGTAGAAATAAAGAACATTATAAAATTGCAATATTTTTTTTTTAATTTTGATTTTTGCTATGTAACGTTTTTTTAATTTTTAAAAAATCTTGCGACAATATGAAACTTTCACAAAAGCTATATTTTTTACTTACACCCGTCGTATAACGGGCTTTTTTACTAGTATATTAAGATTTCATTGGCATGCCATGCATTTATAATACGGAAAATTAGGCAATTAGCATTGCTACGTTATAGCCATTTTTTTTCTGCCGTATAAATAAAAAAAGAAACTTTTTGCATCAAATATTTGGTGAGCATCTAAGTATGCTCATATCTATTTGATCAGCAAGTATTAGGGAAAATAAAAACTTCTAAATATATGTTACGGCAGACTATTATTGGCCAAGACCAATTATATTGCACTATTTTGTTAACCTGTAAATTTATGTCTTCTATTTTGGAAAATGTTTCTAAATATTTGCACTTTTCCTTTAGTGTTCTACAAAAGCTAGCCCAGCCAGAAGTTTCTTGTTTAATTTTAAGGAACTTGTTCAGAATTTCAGTGAAAACCGCTTTTTGTGATGTAAGGCGATTATATTGTTTAACAGTATACTCCCATACCTCTTATATTTCCACAATTTTGTATCCCTGTTTAACAACTTCTCTTACTTCATCTATATCCCATATTCCTAAAATTGACCTACAACGATTATCATGGGAGCAGACATCATTATTAATTTCCAAGCTAAATATGTAGACAGCAGGAAAACATTAGCTTATTATCTAGGAAGTATCAATGTTTTTATTAATCCTTCAGTGTCATTTAAATTTAATTTATTGCACTCAATTTGTCCAACATGAACTTTTAGATGACCCACTGGAACTTTCCGTATTTACACACCCAAGGATATAGTGAGCATATATCATATACATATACATGTATATATCATATACATTATTTTATCTCACCATGCTGAATTATTATTTTTCTTTGTTTTTCTTCCCACATTAACCATTTTATGGCAATTATTGACTGGTTTCTTGATAAGCGATAGTTCCTTGTTTAGGTATATGTTCAATTGTATACGGTTTTAAAAATTTCCTTTTAAAAACCAAATTACACGCTGAAGCAATTGTAGTGGCCTCTAAAAATGGCTCAACCTTACATTCTTCCAAAAATAGTTGCCTGAATTTCATACAGGCTGCTGTTAAAATTTTTACGTTATTCATAAAATATTCTACAAGTTCATTTTGGAGCTTAAAATATTTGTTTTTATTTTCTTCATACCACTCAAGAAATTGTTTTTGTTTCGATGCAGTCATTAAATTATAACAATAATATTTACGATCGGGTAACTTTCCATTGTATTTTATATTGTTTTTACGATTAAACATATGAGAAAAATATCATTTTTTCAAATTTATGTATAAATAAAACACTTTCAGTAAACTAGATAATGCCATTGGAAAATAGTTCAATGAATCAATGAAAGAATCAATAAATTTCACGTTTTTTCTTTATTTTATGATAGTTTAGCTTATATTAAAAATTAACAACTCAGATATTACTTATATAAATAACCTAAAATTTATTTTTTGTTGTAACGATCTTAGCCAAAGCTGTCTGATCTAATAAAATAAATAAATGATCTACTTAATTAAAAAAAAACAAAAAAAAAAAATACAAAAAACAAAAATAAATAAAAGAGATTAAAAATTTAAGTAACTATAAAAATATAAAGTCCCAATTCGGCTACTACAAGTATCCAAATATATAGCATTAATTAACGGCAACGACAATGATTATGTTTTAATAGGATGAATTACCCGGTTTCATATGTTTCATAATTAGTTATTTGTTGTACATTTATACACTTAGACACCTACATATTATATTTTATTAAAAATTTGAGAAAAAATTAAAAAAAACAATAATTAAATCAGTAAGACATTTTTTTATGTTTTTTTTTAATAAATGAATGATATAAGAGAGCGTGCTGAAAGTGTAGTGATAACAATTGTTAGAATTGTTAACTACACTCAGCATGAATTCTTTCTGTGTTTTTTTTTAAATTTACTAATGTTTTCTATTCTTCTAAATTCCTCTGGTAAGTCGTTAAATAATTTTAAGCACTTATAAAAACAGTTACTTTATTTTCGTGTATTGTAGGTATGGAAATCAAAGTTTTGTTGCAGTATGAAATTGTGTTTTATTTTATTGTTGCTTATCTTAAATGCAACTAAGAGGAGCTCCCTTTTGCAAGTGTGGGGAAAGCTTAGGTACTTTTCCGTGTACAGCATATTGGTTAGGTGAAGATTACTCAATTCATTATGTATAATTTTTATTGCTTTCTTCAGCAAAATTTCGATTTTGTTCAGATAGATTTGAGGAGCTCTACTCCAAATTGGGTTCACAAAGACAATGTTGGATAAGATGTAGGATGAATATAGAACGAATAGCGTATTTTGATTTGGACATCTCTTTAATCTTTTGAGCACAAATACATACGGAACAATTTTTTTGGATAGATGATCTATATGTTCATCCCATCTAAGTTTACTATCTATATGAAGACTACTATCATTGAAGGTTTTATTTTAAAACAGTAGTACCTTAGTTTTGTTTGAGTTCATTAATAGCCTATTTTTTAGAAACCACTCATTTATAAGGCTTAAATCCTCAAAAATGGCGGATTTCAGGTTTATTTCGTTTTTACGCGGGGTACCTTATAGCAGCATCGTCAGCAAACAACTGTATTTTACTGTGGAGATTTTGAAGAGTTAGATCATCAATGTAGATCTTAAAACAGATCGGCCCTAGGACAGAACTCTGCGATACTCCCTAAATTGGTTTTTTCTAGACTACTTAAGTTTTCCCAATTTTTACACATTGAGTTCTTTATTCTAAATAAGATTTGAAGAAAGCAATTTGCTCATTCGAGAATCCGAATGTTGAAAGTTTGTAGAGAAGAATATTGTGGCTGACGCAATCGAACGCCTTCTGTAAATCTAAGAAGAGACAGGTAATGGCTTGTAGTTTGATGGATTTGTGACACTATACACTATAGAGGAGTGAGGAGTGAAAACGACCACGATTTCTTTATGAGTGTGTGGGACTTTAACCCACTAAACACTACCTCCCTTTTTTGACCAAACAATAGGTTATACCACCTTTAGTACTACTGTACTGCCTGGTCATAGGAAGTTGAGTTAAGGAATGAAAATAGATTTCAAATTGGCAGGCATATTGTGAACAAAGTTTAATATTCACCTTGAATCTTTGCACATTGTAAATGTAATCATCACCAATTCTGGGAAACACATGAGGTAAAAGATGGTTCCACATTCGCGATGTTAGTACTACAAACGAATTTCCATAAGCCGAATTATGCCATCTGGAAATTTGAACTACATAGGGATGGGCAGCAGAGACTCTCCTTTTTTCTCTTTGGAATGCTTTGAGAGGAGGCATCAAACTTTTAATCTCGTTAAAGCAAAAACCCAACCCTATAAGGTATCTATAAAATAGGGTAAGTATTCCTTTTAGGCGCCGTAGACCGAGTGGCGGTAGTGGTGACATTGGGATCATTTATTAGACATCCCAATGCCGTTTTATAGGCGCCTGTCCAAATATGTGCATTGTACTCCATCTTTGGTCTTATATATGTTTTATAGATATTTAGGAGATCAGAAGATGAAAATAAGGCTTTACAACGATACAGGAAACCCATTCACCTAGATGCATCTTTAGCTATACCAAAAATATGATTGGACCAACTTAGTTTTTGATTAAGCTCCATGCCCAAGATGTTGAGCTCTCCCGCATGCTAAGAAACTTCCTCTTGAAAAGTTAGGGTTGGGGTTGAAGTGTTTCTTTTCCGAGAGACTAAACAACACTGATTTGCCCCAATTAGAAATTTTGTCCAAGTCGAGATTTAGCTCAAGCGAAGCAAGATATTTATAGTCGTTGTCTTCATTGGAAATCTCCAATCCATTTTACAAATATACCATCAAGGCACATTGCTTTGCATTTAGCAATTAAAGCATCATGCTAAACTCGGTCAAAAAGTTAAGAAATATCCAAAGTGACAACATCGAACTCCCCTGAATGGTGGAGGCTGATGTTGAGAGACCTGTATAAATAACATAAATGAATGACGTGTCTAGCACCAATAATTTTTATCCAAATGTAGTAGAACATTTGGTTGGAGCACTTATATTTGTGGAGAACGCTGTAAGCGACATTATTTCTAACATAAAGAGCGACCCTCTTCGGCACAAAATGAGGGACAAAAGAGTAATTGTCAACGACAAAGTTGTCGTTTTGGACAACCACCTGGGTCTCACATAATGCTGAATTAAGGTGGCCTTGGGCGGCAAGAAAATTCGACTGCAGACCACGAACATTCCAAAAATGTAAGCTAAAATTGGGAATGATTATAGCAACAATGAGTTTGAAAATATATAAATAATATAATCAGAAAAAAAAAAAAATAAATAAAGAACACCAAAACCAAAAGATTCAACTAATTAAAGAATTTGACAAATGAAGAGTAAATTAAAAAATTTATTGAATTTTAATATTGAGTGCAATGATCAATAAATAATCACTAACTAGCACTAATGAATATTAAAAGATAAACAATCAATATTAATAATTAATAAATAATAAATAATATTAAATAAAAAATAATATTAAGCATTAGTAATCACCACAGATAACAAAAAGTTTGAAAAATACTTTCAACAATTTTTAATTCCTTATTGAAAGTAATTTCAACTCAAAGTCAACTACGAGTAATGTAAACGCGATACTTAAATAATGTTTAATGTAAACATAGCAAAATGAGATAGAAAATTAATAGAATAACAATACAATATAGTCTATCACAAAAAATGTGAATGTATGAAAAGGACGGATATCCGATATTATTTGACCATTTCACGTGTAGTTCAGCCGCACGTTTGTAAACAAAAACAATACTTGTGACTTTTAAAAAAATTCGTTAATATAAAAAAAAAATTAAAAAATTGAAAAATAAAAATTAAAGTTAAAATATTAATAAAAAAAAAAAATTGAACAATTATAATAAAAATAATTGTGCAGTGTTAGATTATAAGGTAGAACGAATTATACCAAATTATGTATATTTCCTTGTCCTAAATTTATATATAATTACCAATTACTAACAAAAAAAAACATAAAATAAAACTAAGTTAAGTTTAAGGTACAACAAAAAAAGAATAAGTTAAGTTTAATTAGTTAATATTAAAAAAAAAAAAAGAAAAAGAAATGTATGAAGTTAATTTTAAGTTTTAAGAAAAAATACAACAAAATTTGAATGTATATAATTTTAAATAATTAAAATAGTAAAGGAAGAAAAAAAGATTAATGCATTTAAATTATCTACTTCCAAATTAAAGCAAACAAACAAAGAAAAGAAAAAAAAAATGTATATTATATCAAAAATTTACTAAAAAATTTAAAATAGTTGAGAAATAAAATAAAATAATAATATAAAAAATTATTTTTTATTCTTATTTAATTTGAAAGGAACCATTAAAGAAAAAGAAAAACAATATTCAACAAATAATTATTGTATTGGATAAGCGACAGCCAAGACAGAAATGCCAAAAAATAAAGAAAGAAAAAAAAAAAACAAATAATAGGAGAAAAAAAAGTGCACTTATCTTATTTATGGTTCCAGATCCAAGATCATAATACACACAAAAAGGAATTAAAATTATTATAATGAAATATAAGCAAAATAAAAAAAAAAAGAATTAAAAACTAAATTTTATTAAAAACTCTATAAAGACGATCATTCTCTTCGAGTGTCAAAACAGTTAAAAAAGATATTACTTATAAATTAAGGGTTAGATACAGTATTATTATTATAATTAATAGCTTTAATTTCATTTTCGATTATGCTTGGATTATTATTAAACATAATACTTTTGTAAACAGTCAGGGGTTGCCATCGTCTTTCAAAATTTTAGTAATAGTAATGCGTTCAGAATAGTAATGCGCTTGAAATAGTTTGCACTTGAAATTAGAACTTTTACTTTGTTCCTATAAATAATGTATAAATTCTTAACACGTGTATCATTCCGATATTTTTTCGAATAGTTGTAGAACGAATCGCGGACCATTATTGATTGAAATATTGTTTCAGTCATCCATTCATGTTTTCTCAAAAATTTTTTCAGCGGGATGACCCTTTTATGTTTACTAATTAATTTCCCTAGAACATGAACAACCTCATGTATCATACCAATCAAATGTGATCATTTCTTACAATATTGTAATCTAACACCGTTTTAGTCTTAGTAATATTTTCCTTTTTGGGGAGTTGATCTACACTAATGAAAAACATTTTGTGGTCCGATAAGCATGTGTCCATTAAAAATTTAGTAGATCAGTAATGAAGTGGTCTATTACTGATTTGGTCTCGCCAATTCTAGTAGCAAATTCTTCAGTTTTTTCCTTACAAATAAATAATCCATTACTTAACAAGGTATATGAATAGCTACGTACAATTGAATTATTCTGGTCTAACAAGTTGATGTTAAAACCACCAATTATAAGGGATCTTTAGTGAATATATGTTAATTCATAAATTTTGTTAACAAAATCTATTTTATTTTATGCTTCGTTAAGTTAATAATTAGGACAATCGACAACTGAATCGACAATCTTCCGTGTACACAATGCTGCCACTTAGGCAATCCGCAATATATATTGCGACACCTGCATAACCCGTTTCTCTATTAAAGAAATATGATATAGTGTCCCCGGGGCCGGGAAGGTTAAAAAATTTATTTTCTTTTTCTTTTAACCAAATTTCCATAAGAACAATTACATAGATATCACAGTTATAGGAGCTTATCAACGATTCTAATTCATATAAATTTTTCCTTAAACTATGTATGTTAAGATAAATGATATTAATATTGTTTTTATAAAGATGCGCTACATTTTTACCTGCACTGTACTTGCATTGATTTCTGTTATCCCGTTATCAATATGAAATGCTTTCATTGAATTGAATATACATAAAATTTATTTGTTTTGACAATAGGAGTACTTTACTGTAAACTCCAGTATACATATTAATGAAAGAGAGAGACAGAGAATGAATGAGTACATTTTTAATAAAAATAACAAATTTGATTAAAGTTGAAAAAATTTTAGAAGTAATTTTGTACGTGGCTTGAATGTAACAATAGATTGCTGTAAAATGTTTTAAAAAATTTTATTAATATATAATTTAAAAATAAAAAAATAGATTAATGAAAATTGAATTTTTGTGCGCGGCGTGGAAGTAATAAATATTTTTAGTGTAATAGTTAATCCATAAAAGTGCATATTAGGTAATAAAAGATTTAAAAAACGTACATACTAAAATAAAATGAATCGTGCTAACCAAAAGACTACAATATTGTGTATGTACAGTCATGCGTCCATGTAATATCCAAGCCATGTGCTCAAGTATCAAGTATCCAAGCCTGCAAGTATATGATATTGTTAATATCACACGATAGTTCAAAATACAGATAACATAAAATATATGTGTGAGTGTACATCTAAATAAAGAAAAGGTTAATCTAACATATGTTGATATATAAAATGTCAAAAGTATTAGTAAAAAGTAAAAAAGCCCGTCATACGACGGGTGTAAGTAAAAAATATAGCTTTTGTGAAAATTTTTTAAAAATTAGAAAATGTTACATAGCAAAATTCAAAATTAAAAAAAAGAGATTGCTATTTTATAATGTTCTTTATTTCTACTTAAAAATGCAACCCTTTAAAAACTTTGATTTATACACTGCCTTGTTTTTTCTTTCTTTTCATAGCATAACATTTTAAAATTTTTTTTTTTTCTATCTTTTATGTATGTAAATATCAGATGTACGTATATTTGGTATATGTAAGAAATAGACTTTAAAAATATTTATTCTTAAAAATATTTAATATTTTAAAATATACAATTCAAGTAACATTTTTTGTTCTTTTTGTTTATTTTTCTTCGCAGTATATTTCATTTTACTTTTTTTGTTTTCTGTATTTAGGTACGCTAAGTATTTCTTTTATATTTTTTTTAAATATTAAATTTATAGGTACGTATTATAGTCTATTTAAAAAATAGAAATTATTACCTATAGATCATTCTGAATTTTTTTTGTTCCTTTATGTTTAGTGTTTACCGTCCATTCATATACATACATAAACATAATTATTGGTATTAATTGATATTGTGTTACTTTAAAATAAAAAGTAAAAAATCTATAACTATATACCCATAAACTCATTCATATATGTATCGATATTATTGGATGGAAATTATAAGAAATAGCATAAAATTAAGAAAATCTTATAGAGAAAAATTCAAAGTTTAATAGAAAATATTGCGATTTTATAATTTAAATTGTGCTCTTTTAAAAGCTTTGATTTTACACACTATTAGATTTAAATTTTTTGTTACCAACGTTAAGAATATTTTTAATAATTTTTATAAATATTTGATGTCGTATGACTTTTACGTTTTCCTATTCAAAATATTTGAAAACAATGAAAGTGGCCTTTCGTATTAAAATATTTTGATCTTTTTTAGCAAATTTTCAAAAAATTTTGAAAAAATGTGTTTTTTTTTTATTCGTTTTTATTTCTCTTTTATTTTTTTTTTGTTTTCGGTTATCTACGCTAAGGTAGGTACTTCTTTTATTTTTTTTAAATTTTAAGTTTTAGCAGTAGCACCTACACTCTATTTAAGAAATAGAAATTTAGTTCCTACCTATATATAGAACATTCTCAATTTTTTTTTGTTCGTTTATGGACTGTAAATATAAATATAATTGTTGCTTTTGAAAAATAATAAATCTATAACTATACCCACGTATTCATTCAGATATCTATATTATGGGTTGAACTTGTGATTTTTGCAATGTATTATATTATATTACGGCAAAATTTTTAAAAAATTAAGAAAACGTTGCATAGCAAAATTCAAAATTTAAATAAAAATATTATTGCAATTTTATAATATTCTTTATTTCTACTTAAAAATGCGTCTTTTTAAAAACTTTGATAGGTGTATACATTACCTTGATTTTTCTTTCATTTCACAGCATACCATTTTAATATGTATTTCTTTTTCTCTATCTGTTATGAACTAAATATCAGATATATGTTTCTTTCTTTAAAAATATTTATAAATAATCAAAGTAATATTTTTTGTTCTTTTTTTCAATTCGTTTTTATTTTCTTCGCAGTATTAAATTTTATTTTTTTTTATTTTCTGTTATTTACTATAGACTTTATAAATATTTAAAAACAATCAAAGTGACATTTTTTCTTCTTTTTTTTGTAAGCGTTTTTATTTTTCTTCGCAGTATTACATTTTATATTTTTTTTGTTTTCTTTTATTTTTTTACATTTTATATTCTGCTACATTACATTTTATATTCTGCTAAGTATTTCTTTTATTTTTTTTTATTATTAAATTTATACATACAGTCTATATAAAAAATATATATGTATTAAATCTAGAACATTCTAAATTTTTTTTGTTCGTTTATGTTTACCGTCCATTCATATAAATATAAATTGTTGCTCTTAAAAAATAATGAATCTATAACTACATAATATGTACATATATAGCCTAATATTCATTAATATATCTATATTATGAGATAAACTTCTGATTGTTGCATTATATTTTATTATATTACGGTAAAATTTTTAAAAGATTAAGAAACCGTTACATAGCAAAATCCAAAATCTAAATAAAACGAGGAAGAATACAGTTGCCTTTGTCAACTCTTAGACACCCGTACGAACCGTTAGTATGTTCACAGCCTGTCACTCTGCTTACAATATTATTTTTTTAATATTTTAGTATTTTAAAATAATTTGGGTGAATTTTATAATTTCTAGAACTATGGGTTGGATATATTCAAACTATATGTTTATACATTCTTCAAAAGCAAATTCTAACCTTCCACATAACGATTATCAATCCAAAACTTTTTCAAATATTCTATAGTACCATTTAATACTAAGCGGTAAATGTATATTAAATTTACTTAGTACAAAATAATAAATATAATTTTAAATATTATATTATATTATATTTAAATATTCCATTGACAGAATAATTTCTTATAAGTACAATAAAATACATATATGTATGTAAATACGGCGCTATATAATATACATCTATACTCTTATCATTCATTCACTAGTGACATATACGATATATTGTAAATAAACATGATATTATATAAATATGTATATATATCAATATCATATAAATAAAAATTCTTCAAGCAACCGTTATGTTGTTTATTTATTTACATTTTTTTGTACTACTCATTATATTCTCAACAATTTCAAATTATCGAGTAAAATAAAATGAAAAAAATTTCTTGAAGAAATTTGTTAGAAAATTTGAAAAAATCAAGTAACACTTTCGTCAATTATAAAGTAACCCTATATTATTAAAAAAAGTTGTTAACAGAAATAAGAGTATAATGTTGAAGCTTTAATTTTTGTGTATTACTTTAAAAAAATTTTAACAGGTGTTTAAAAATAGGAAATTTTCAGTTTTTGACCCCTTAGAGCTCCTAAACGGGGGGTGATACAAAACAAATTTCTGAAATGACTCATACTTATTTTCAATGATCTAACTTCTGTCAAAATTTCAAAGTTTCTAAATTAAACCGTTTAGAAGATAAAAGGGTTAAAGGATTTTGCAAAATTTTAGTTTCGCATAACGGTAAATTAAGACACCGTATGCCACAAAAATATATTTATTGTATATATACTTTTAAAGCTAATAAAAGTAGTAATCGTTTGGTGTTTTGAAAATGAAGATATACCTTATACAACTTGTGCTATAACAATTTAAATATAGAGCTTTTTTGAACCTTTGGGGAGCTGTAGCTCCGTAACGGGTGGGGGTACAAAAAAAAGTTATTAAAAATAAAATTAATATTTTTGTGACATCTATCAGCAGTTAAAATTTCATAGCTCTATTTCAAAAAAAATGTGGGGATCTAAAAGTTAGGTGTTCGAGAGCTACCCTAAGGTTTGGTCCAAACTCAACCAAAAAAATAGGGAACCTACAAATTACTCCCAGAATATTTTGTGTAAATTTCAAGATTCAAGCTTTCTTAGTTTTTGAGTTAGCGTGCTGACGGACGGACGGACATGGCTCAAAAGTCTTAGAATTTTTTTCTGATCCGATCCATACCTTTGAAGGTATATCTAGCTCGCTTATTTCGAGGTGTTACAAACGGAGGAGTAATTTTATTATACCCGATCCTATCGGACGGGTATAAATATTATTGCATATTTATAATGTTCTTATTTTCACTTAAAATGCGATTCTTTAAAAACTTTGATTTGATACACTTCCTTGTTTTTTCTTTCTTTTCATAGTACATAACATTTTAATATTTATTGTCTCCTATCTGTTATGTAGGTAATTATCAGATGTACGTTTCTTCCTTTTCATAGCATAACATTTGTTAAATTAACATTTAACATAACAGTAGGGCACACTAATCAGCAGGAGCAGCTTGTTTTTTATTATATTTAGATAGATAGTAAACTTGTTATATTTTTCTATAGTTCCCATAGCAAATGTTTCAAAACTTTTTTTGTTATATTTTTCAAACAAATTTTTCCTCTATCCGTAATAATCTGTCTCTCTATCAGTCGCTTTCTTTACCAAATCTTCACACCGTAAGTTCTACACAACGCACCTTTTATGTAAAACAATAAAAATTGGCTGTGCATATAAGATTTAAGATTTAGAAAATAAAAATCATAAAAGATAGCCTAAAATTAAGAAAATGTTACACATTCAAAATTTAATTAAAAATTGAGATTTTATAATTTAAATTGCGCTGCTTTAAAACCTTTGGTTTTACCAAATATTATATAAGTAGTATATAATCATTAATTATATAAGTAGTATATTATGTGCGTAGTATATTATAATCTTTGGTTTTACGCAATGCTTTAGTTTTTAATTGCTCTTCGTAATATTACATTTGAATTTTTTTTTTTATTTTCTGTTATCAACATTAAAGACTATTTTAATAATTTTTATAAATATTTGATGAATGAATGACTTTTTTACGTTTTCAACAATCAAAGTGGCCTTTAGTAATAACATTTTTTATTCTCTTTATTCGTTTTATTCGTCTTTTAATTACATTTTATTTTTGGTTTTATTTTCTGTTATAGCAAAATTCAAAATTTGTATAATATTCTAATATTAATATAATCAAAGAACATATAATTATAAGAAGTCTTATCACATACAAATTTTGAAAATATTTTTTTTTCATATGTGGGTTGTTATATGACGAGAATATTTTTTCTTTTTGATTTTGTTTTTTTCTTCTGCCTCTCATTACATCAAGTTCGCTCTTAAAATTTATATTATTTATACAATTTACATTGAAAACCAATAATAAAAAAAAGAAAAAAATAAAATACAAAATTTTAACCATGGGTAGGTTTCAGAAAAAATTAGTTTTGTGGAACAACTTTTTCATGTAGTCCCATCCATTATGGAGCAACAGCCTCACAAACTTAGAAAAAGCCCTATTTTTAAATGCATATATCTTATGTTCTGCTTAAGATTTTTTCAATTTGAAAATGTCATTCGACAGGTATTTTTTTTTTAGCTTTATAAATTATTATCAAAATTATACATATTTTTTTAATTTAGTATTTAAATTTACCGTTCTGTGAAAACCAAATTTTGTATGATTTTCTACTTTCATAACTCCGGCACGTTTTTAGATAGAAGCTTGAAATTTTGAGGCAAGAAAGAGCTTTTAGTATAAGTTTGCTCAGAAAATTTTTTTGGATCACCCCCTGTTTATGAGCTATTAGGTCTCAAAAATTGAAAATTTGCTATTTTTAAACACCTGTAACTTAGGAACCTGTACACATTTTACTTCGGCAAGATATAAGAATTAAAAGTACAGTAATATATTTTTACGTGTGTTAAAGGTTTATTTTATTTGTTTAGAGTTCCACAGCCAATGCTCTTCAAATGCTCTTGCGAAAAAGTCCCATTTTCAGATGTATATATGTAGAATTAAAAACACACGTATTTTATAAATTATTATGTATATAAATGTTTTAATTTGGTATTTCAATTTTTTAATACAATTCACTTAAACATTACAATTTTAATGATATGATTTAAATTGATACCATTTTATTTTTACTTAATTTTAAATTTCATTTTCTGTTTATTTTTTAATTCTTTTGTTTCAATAAATTAATTTTTTTTTTACTAAATATAAAATAATCCGATCTGGGCGATAACGTGTTTTTGAATAAACTCTTTTTTTAATTTTTATCTTTTTCATTTCTTTCTAATTCCAAAGCATCGCATGTTATTGGAAAAGAACCGTTGGTCAAATAGAGACCCAAATTGAGAGAGTTTCTCAACTGTACTTGTCATTGACCAATAGTGATTACATGCGGTAATAATTAACATGCGGTACAAAATAATAATTAATATGTATAGTAATGAAACATTAATTTATTTATTAAAAATTATGTATAGGGTGATTTGAGAATTTGTGAAAGTGTGACAAGGTTAGTGAACTGGGTCACTACATCACCCTACTCCCAGTGTAACGTAATTTATCTTAATAGGAAGAATATAAAAACAAGAAAAATTAATTTTTGTTATTAAAAACCACTTTTCGGTGACTATTGTTTGAACCTATTGAAGAAATTCCGTACGCCGGCTTGAGTCTATCGATTGAAATAGATATTTCTTTGTTTTTTCACAATACTACAAAAAATTTTCGAAGTCGTCGGACGACACGGTAACGCCCTTCGTATGTCGGAGCCAAAGTTGGTTTGATTCTGTCATTTCTGACAAATACGAAATCACATGATTCTAAGTTTTTCGGAATAAAAATACTACTTTGATTCGATGATCTAGTTGGAGTTGGGACCAAATTATGCATTGTATCGTGAAGTTCACGAATAACTACGTTCGTATCAGCTGAGTGGGTTTTGGAGTCGACGAAGAATTTGCCAGGTAGCTTCAAGGTTTGTCCATATACAAGCTCTGCAGGTGAACACTGCAAATCTTCTTTTATCGCGGCGCGGATCCCTAGAAGGATAATTGGTAATTCAATGTGCCAATTTTGACTGTTTCCCCGAGCCTTAAGTGAGTCCTTCAATTGACGGTGGAAACGCTCAACAAACCCGTTTGATTGAGGGTGATACGGCGTAGTCGTGGTACGGAGCACGCCTAGGAGTTTTGTTAACTCTTGAAATAACTTTGCTTCGAATTGCGGACGTTGATCTGTTGTGATTGTGGCGGGGACCCCGAAAAGTGAAATATATTGCGTGACAAAAGCCTTTGCGATTGTGACAGCGGTAATATCAGGTATGGCGTAGGCTTCTGGCCATCTGGTAAAACGATCTACTATAGTGCAAATGTAGGAGTTTCCATTGGGAATCCGAAATGGTCCGACCAGATCCATATGGATGTGTTCAAATCGTCCTGCAGGGATCCTAAAACCTTCGTGAGATGACTTGGTATGACGTTGAATTTTTGACCTTTGGCAAGCCATGCAGGCTTTGGTCGAAGATTCGAATCGCGATTTATGTTAGGCCAAAAATATCTGGATGTAACCAATTTTCTGGTTGCTCTGATTCCAGGGTGGGCTAAGTTATGTAAGTTATTGAAAATTGCCCGACGTAAAGAGCCTGGTATGTAAGGTCTAGTAATAGTCGTAGAATTTTCGCAATATAATTCGAGGTCAGATAACTGAATTTTTTCAAGTTTCCAAGAATCTCGCGGCTTAGCCAATAGTCCTGCTAACTCTTGATCATCTTTCTGCATTTGTGAAATTTTTACGAGATCAAAGTTGTCGCAGTCCACCTCACAAATTTCTGTAATATGCGACAAACCGTAACGGATGTCGGTCGTAAACTATGCAATGTAGTCCAGGTGTCACGTTTGCCACGGGTTTCGTTCTGTTTTGGAACAAATTGCGTTCATCAGCGGTTTATGGTCGGTAAAAATCGTGAAAGCGCGGCCCTCTACCGCGTTGCGAAAATGTTTGATCGAGACGTAAATGGCGAGTAATTCTCGATCAAAGGCTGAATACTTTTTTTCAGTAGGCGATAGTTTTTTTGAGAAAAAGGCTAGAAGTT
This sequence comes from Poecilobothrus nobilitatus, assembly GCA_947095535.1. Lineage (NCBI taxonomy): Eukaryota > Metazoa > Arthropoda > Insecta > Diptera > Dolichopodidae > Poecilobothrus > Poecilobothrus nobilitatus. Next base: position 184,836,162 of record OX352772.1, read on the forward strand.
GGCAGCCTTTATTTGTTGGCTGCTGCAGTACGGCTACATCTAATGCATCTTTTACTTTTTGGAAAGCTGAATTAAGTTCGCTCGGCCAAGTTAAAAGTTTATTCTTCTTTCCGCTTTTTAATATCTCTGTCAAGTATGTGTAAATCGGCGTGAGAAATTCAGCTAATTTGGGCACGAACCTATGAAAAATTTACCATACCAATAAATCTTTGGATTTCTCGAATAGACTTGGGAATTGGGAAATTTTTAATTGCGTTGACCCGGTCTTCTGACGGAGAAATTCGTTCCGGTGTTATACGGTGACTCAAAAAATCTAAATCTGTTAACCCAAAAATGCATTTTGAAGGGTTGATTGTTATCCCGTAATCTGACAATCTTTCAAACAGTTGACGAAAATGGTCTTTGTGCGTGGCTGCATCAGCGGAAGAAATTAGTATATCATCGATGTACACAAAAACGAAATCCAATCCTCTACAGGCTTCGTTCATGAAACGTTGGAAGGTTTGCACGGCGTTGCGCAACCCGAAAGGTATTCGTCGGAATTCATATAGATCGATAGGCGTCGTGATGGCTGTCTTGTGAATATCAGATTCATTCAGCGACTGGAATTAAATGGTAATCCTGAATTAGGGCAATCCTTGAGAAAAGTTTGGCACCATTTAAGTGGGCCGAAAAATTTTGTATGTGCGGAATGGGATACCGATCAGGAATTGTAGCTGCGTTAAGACGACGGTAGTCATCCTTAGTTCAAATTCTTTCTTTGCAGCGAAGTGTCTAGTATGGTCTAGACGTCGTGGTTTCGCGAAAGGCAGCTGACCGTTCGTATCTATGTGATGCACAATTGTGTGCTTAATTTCCTTGTAATAATTTGGGGGCTGGGTAAGCTCACTAAATTTTTCTAATAAAACTGAAAATTCATTGCGTATTAAATAAAGTTTAGGAGTGGGTGTATTCGACGAAAGCGAAAGAGTATTAATAGAGAGACTTGTTAGCGGGTCTACGAGCATTTTATTTTTTAGATCAACGATCAGTCCACATTTTTTTAGAAAATCTGCTCCAATGATTGCTCGATCAATGTCAGCTAAAAGAAATTCATGTACGTAACATCTACGAGGACCTAGGTTAAGCCTCAACATCTTAGAACCAAAAGTTTTGATAGTCGTACCATTGGCCGCGGAAAGTAAAATACCGGAATTGCGTTTTTCAAAATGGTATTTGCATGGTAGAACAAACAAATCTGCACCGTTGTCAATAAGAAAAATGATGTTGTTCGCACAGTCGCGAAGAAATAGGCGGCTATTGAACTTTGACGCACCGTTAGCAGCAATATTCGGTGCCTTGTCTAGTTTGGGTGCTTAGAGTTTGTTTTCTGAGGGCATTGACATTCAGTTGCTTTGTTCCCAAAGTTGACGAACTTGCCGCATTAATGCTAGACCGCGCGATTGCAAATATGCTTGCGTTCTGTTGCGCTTCATATATTTTATCCGCCACGTCTGCTAATTCGCTCAGTGGTTTGTCGCTAACTGCAGCGACCGCGATGTGAATAACTTGAGGTAATTTCCGAAGCCATAAATTTTTAATTATTGTATCACCGAATGTCTCACCAGCTAATTGCCTCATTGATCTGAGAAGTTCCGAAGGACTTCTGTCGCCAATATCAGCCTTTGCAATTAAGTTTTCTAAACGTCTAGTCTCTGAAATTGAGTGTCCTTTAATCAGGGCTGCTTTAATACCTTCGTAACGGTTAGTGTCCGGCGGATCTAACAAAATATCTATGATTGAGTCGCAGGACTCAGGAGGTAACGCGGCAATAGTGAGACAATATTTTGTGTCTTCGTTTTTAATACGATATGCCCTAAATTGAGCCTCCGTCTGAATAAACTAAGTCGCGGGGTTTGCAGGCCAAAAGGGGGGTAGGCGAACTCGCACTGAATCTATTTGTCCCTCTCCCTTCTGTTCTGGATTCCCCGAATCCTTGGGTTCGGGTTCTGATTTAGATTCAGGCTCACTGTCGATCATATTTTAACTCAACTTTGCTTGAAACTTTCTATTTTTATTTAAAAGAAATTATTTTTATTTAAAAAAAATTATTTTTTATTAAGAAAATTAGCGACTAAAAAAATTATTCTTATTTAAGAAAATTATTTTTATTTAAAAAAATTAGGGGTTAAATTACATTGTTAGACAAAAAAAATTTAAAGTTAAATGTTCTTTTCAAATAACCCGTTCTCTTCGAGGAAACAAAAAAAAATAATGTTATGAAAAGAAACAGAAAGCAATGAAAATGATTTGTATTTTGAAATATAATATATTATAATTCATTATAAATATAAATTTTGCGTATTTAAAATTCAGAAACGAGAAAAAAAAATAAAAAGGTAATTAAAAAACTATATACATATATTACTATGTACCTACATATGTATGCACTTAATGTTATAATTTGCAATTATTCTATGTAAAATAAAATTTATTTAGTTTTTACTATAATGTTATGTAAAATTATTAAATTTATTTTTATACCCGTACGATAGGATCGGGTATAATAAAATTACTCCTCCGTTTGTAACACCTCGAAATAAGCGAGCTAGACATACCTTCAAAGGTATGGATCGGATCAGAAAAAAATTCTAAGACTTTTGAGCCATGTCCGTCCGTCCGTCCGTCAGCACGCTAACTCAAAAACTAAAAAAGCTAGAATCTTGAAATTTACACAAAATATTTTGGGAGTAATTTGTAGGTTCCCTATTTTTTTTGGTTGAGTTTGGACCAAACCTTAGGGTAGCTCTCGAACACCTAACTTTTAGATCCCCACAGTTTTTTTGCAATAGAGCTATGAAATTTTAACTACTGATAGATCTCACAAAAATATTAATTTTATTTTTAATAACTAATTTTTGCAGCCCTACCCGTTACGGAGCTACAGCTTCCCAAAGGTTCAAAAAAGCTCTATATTTAAATTGTTATAGCACAATATATATATTGTATATATACTTCTAAAGCTAATAAAAGTACTAATCGTTTGGCGTTTTCAAAATGAAGAAATACCTTATACAACGTAGTTCTTCATTTTGAAAACGCCAAACGATTAGTACTTTTATTAGCTTTAGAAGTATATATACAATAAATATATATTTGTGGCATACGGTGTTTTAATTTACCGTTATGTGAAACTAAAATTTTGCAAAATCCTTCAACCCTGCTATCTTCTAAACGGTTTAAGTTGGAAACTTGAAATTTTGACAGAAGTTAGATCTTTGAAAATAATGTAATGTAAGTATGAGTCATTTCAAAAAATTTTTTTGTATCACTCCCCGTTTAGGAGCTGTAAGGGGTCAAAAACTGAAAATTTCCTATTTTTAAACACCTGTAACTTGAACACCTGTTAAAATTTTTTTGAAGTAATACACAAAAATTAAAGCTTCAACATTATACTCTTATTTCTGTTAACAACTTTTTTTAATAATATAAGGTTACTTTATAATTGACGAAAGTGTTACTTGATTTTTTCAAATTTTCTAACAAATTTCTTCAACAAATTTTTTGCATTTGGTTTACTCGATAATTTGAAATTGTGAGGATATAATACGTAGTACATAAAAATGTAAATAAATAAACAACATAACGGTTGCTTGAAGAATTTTTATTTATATGATATTAATATATAGACATACTTATATAATATCATGTTTATTTACACATCGTATATGTCACTAGTGAATGAATGATAAGAGTATAGATGTATATTGTATAGCGCCGTATTTACATACATATATGTATTTTATTGTACTTATAAGAAATTATTCTGTCAATGGAATATTTAAATATAATATAATATAATATTTAAAATTATATTTACTATTTTGTACTAAGTAAATTTAATATACATTTACCGCTTAGTATTAAATGGTACTATAGAATATTTGAAAAAGTTTTTGATTGATAATCGTTATGTGAAAGGTTAGAATCTGCTTTTGAAGAATGTACATATAAACATATAGTTTGAATATATGTACAACCCATAGTACTAGAAATTATAAAATTCACCCAAATTATTTTAAAATACTAAAATATTAAAAAAATAATATTGTAAGCAGAGTGACAGGCTGTGAAGATACTAACGGTTCGTACGGGTATCTAAGGGTTGACAAAGGCAACTGTATTCTTCCTCGTTTTATATTATTTTATGTAATAAAACAATTTTTATTTTGATTTAACTTACACTAAACTACTATATAAAACTTTACTTATGTCTATTCTACCAAATAAAATTATTACGAATTTGAATTTGATATAATAATTATTAAAATTATTATATTATTCAATTTAATATTTAATTTAATATAAAAAAATTTACTGAGAAGAAAACTAACCAAATATTCAATTTAAATTGGTCTATATCAATGCACCCTATACCACTTATATATTAAAATTTAATTACAATAAAAAACAAATAAAAAAAATATGAAATCAAATTATTTAATTAAATATGTAGGTATGTATTATTATTTATATATTTAAAAATAAAATTTATTTATATATTGATTAAAATAAATATTACTTGTTACACTGCTGTGAAGAAATATGTGGTTCTACCAAATCCTAAAGCTGATGCTTGTTGATGCACAATGATAGTGTTGAACTCGCTTAAAGACTATATAAATTTCAATTATTTATTGCTGATTTATTGATGTTTGAATTAATACTTTTTCTTAATATGGTGTTGCTACAGGTACTATGTTTCCTGATCGATCGGTTCTGCTTTGACAAAATCTGCTTCTTAATTATTTTATTGTTAATGTTGATACAATGTGTATTGGAATTTACATAATATTTTGTAATTCCATGTAATTATCTGCATTTGAATTTTAATTTATTTAAAATTACATGTATTAAATCCTACACTGAAATATATTGACAGTATATTGCGAATCACTATAAAAATGTTTTCCAATGTTCAAATTTTTGCTTTTTATGTTATTTAAATTAACTTTTATTCTAAAAATTTTTTTTTTAAATCAAAATTAAGTTTTTAGTTTAAAATATCAATTAAAATTTTAAAAGTTAATTTTATTAAAAGTTTAAAATTTTCTTTCGGGGTCACCAATTGTAGAATTAAAAACATATGTATTTTATAAATTATTATATATATAAATGTTTTAATTTGGTATTTCAATTTTTTAATACAATTCACTTAAACATTACAATCTTAATGATATGATTTAAATTGATACTATTTTATTTTTACTTAATTTTAAATTTTATTTTCTTTTTATTTTTTAATTCTTTTGTTTTAATAAATTAATTTTTTTTTTACTAAATATAAAATAAACCGATCTGGGCGATAACGTGTTTTTGAATAAACTCTTTTTTTTTATTTTTTATCTTTTTCATTTCTTTCTAATTCCAAAGCATCGCATGTTATTGGAAAAGAACCGTTGGTCAAATAGAGACCCAAATTGAGAGAGTTTCTCAACTGTACTTGTCATTGACCAATAGTGATTACATGCGGTAATAATTAACATGCGGTACAAAATAATAATTAATATGTATAGTAATGAAACATTAATTTATTTATTAAAAATTATGTATAAGGTGATTTGAGAATTTGAGAAAGTGTGACAAGGTTAGTGAACTGGGTCACTACATATATCTCAGGCTCTGCGTAATAGTTTTGCAATCTAAAACCACCAGAAGACAGAAAAATTTATTATCTACATAAAACAATATCAAAATTATGCAATATTTTGTAGTTTACTATTTAAATTTACTGTTATGTGAAAACCACATTTTGCATGAAATTTCTTTTTTCATAACTCCGGCACGCCTTTAGATAGGAACCTAAAATTTTGAGACAAGAAAGAAATTTTAGAATTAGTATAAATTTGATCAGAAAATTTGTTTGCACCACCCCCTGTTTAAGAGGTATTAGAGCTGAAAAATTGAAAATTTGCTATTTTTAGGCACCTGTAACTTAAGTACCTGTACACATTTTTCTTCGGCAAGAAATAAAAATTAAAGCTCCAATAATATATTTTTACGTGTGTTAATGGTTTTTCTTAGTTATATAGGGTTCCGGACTTACAGCCCCTCAAAGTTCCAGAAAAGTCCTATTTTCACATATTTTCTTATTACATGAAATTTTAAAATTTTTATGCAAATCACAATTCCAAAAGTTTGTATTGTCTTTTGGAAATGCTGTTTTGAAATGCGCTTTTAAAAACCGTTGGTTTACATTCTACCTTGTTTTCTTTTAAAATTATAACATTTTAATAGTTGTTTTTTTCTATCTGTTATGTGGGTAAATAACAGATGTGTACCTATATATAAGAAATAAGATTACAAATATTTAAAAACAATCAAAGAAACATTTTTTGTTCTCTTTTTTTTTCTATTCGTTTTTATTTTCCTTCGCAGTATTACATTTTACTTTTTTTTTGGTTTCTGTTATTTAGATACACTAAGTATTTCTTTAATTTTTTTTTAAATATTAAATTTATACATACAGTCTATTTAAAAAATAGAAATTATTATCTATAGAACATTCTGATTTGTTTTTGTTCGTTTATGTTTGCCGTCCATTATATAAATATAACTGTTGCCTACATATTAAAAAATAATAAATCTATAACTACATATATGTATACCTATATATTTGTATACATATCTATATTATGGTCTGAACTTCTGATTGTTACATTGTATTATATTATATTGTGGCAAGATTTTTAAAAAATTTCAATTTTATGATGTTCTTTATTTTTATACCCGTACGATAGGATCGGGTATAATAAAATTACTCCTCCGTTTGTAACATCTCGAAATAGAAAAAAATTCTAAGACTTTTGAGCCATGTCCGTCCGTCCGTCAACACGCTAAATCAAAAACTAAGAAAGCTAGAATCTTGAAATTTACACAAAATATTCTAGGAGTAATTTGTAGGTTCCCTATTTTTTTTGGTTGAGTTTGGACCAAAACTTAGGCTAGCTCTCGCACACCTAACTTTTAGATCCCCACATCTTTTTTTGAAATAGAGCTATGAAATTTTAACCGCTGATAGATCTTACAAAAATATTAATTTTATTTTTTATAACTTTTTTTTGTAGCCCCACGCGTTACGGAGCTACAGCTCCCCAAAGGTTCAAAAAAGCTCTATATTTAAATTGTTATAGCATAGCACGGGTGGGGCCACAAAAAAAAGTTATTAAAAATAAAATTAATATTTTTGAAAGATCTATCAGCAATTAAAATTTCATAGCTCTATTTCAAAAAAATGTGGGGATCTAAAAGTTTGGTGTTCGAGAGCTACCCGAAGTTTTGGTTGGAACTCAACCAAAAAAATAGGGAACCTACAAATTGCTCCCAGAATATTTTGTGTAAATTTCAAGATTCTAGCTTTCTTAGTTTTTGAGTTAGCGTGCTGACGGACGGACATGGCTCAATCGACTTAGAATTTTCTTCTGACCCGATCCATACCTTTGAAAGTATATCTGGCTCGCTTATTTCGAGGTGTTACAAACTTAATTAGTAAGGAGTAATTTTATTATACCCGATACTTATCATAAATATTTCCATTCATAGAATAATTTCTTATAAGTACAATAAAATACACATATGTATGTATGTAAATACGACACTATATAATATACATCCATACTCTTATCATTCATTCATCAGTGACATATACGATATGTAAATATGAAATTTTAATTGCTGATAGATCTTTCAAAAATATTAATTTTATTTTTAATAACTTTTTTTTGTGGCCCCACCCGTTACGGAGCTACAGCTCCCCAAAAGTTCAAAAAGCTCTATATTTAAATTGTTATAGCACAAGTTGTATAAGATATATCTTCTTTGTTTTGTCATGAACCTGGTCATTGGAAGAAAAACTGTCATTTGAAAAACCAAAATAATAATAATGCTGTAAATTTGTCAAAAATTATTGAAGATAACGATAGTGATGCACTTGTCTGTAAAGTTAATATAAATTCAAATGAGTGTGAAAACTGGTATTTAGATGCAGGTGCTACAGATCACATGAAAAAACGTGAATTATTTGTTAACTTTATAAATTTTAAAAATTAGGATATATAAATATCCTATAAAAGTTAGGATATGCAATGGAAGTATCATATTGGCTACTGGTAAAGGCAATATAAATATTTTGGCATATGATGGAGAAAAGTGGAAGAAAAAATATATTTCGAATGTTCTTTATGTGCCAAATATAACATTAAATTTATTTTCACAAAATAGCGCTCTCGATAAAGGTTTAGTTTTTTCATCAGATAATAAAAAATGTTTTTTAAGAAAGGTGAGCGTATTGTGGCAGTGGGAGTAAGAAAAGAAAAATTATTTAATATGTGTTTCCGTGTGATAAATAGTAAAGAAAAAATTAAAGCAGCAGAACATGTGGCAAATAATGAAGATTCATTGCAATTATAGCATAATAGGCTTTGTCATCAAAATCATGTTAAAAATTTATGTAAAACAAAAAATATTCAGTTTGATGATAACAGTTCAATCTTCTGTGAACATTGCATGATGGGTAAACAGCACAGGTTAAAATTTGAAATAAACTAAAACAGGGCTTCTATTCCTGATGATTTCTCTAATTTTAGAGTTACCTATTTCCTAAAATCAAAAAGTGATGTCACACATTTTTATGCAAAATATATTAATTTTATTAATTGTAATACCGGATTTGATTCAAAAACTTTGAGTTATCTGGTGTTGAATTTACGATATGAATTCAATTTTAGAAAAATACAATATTCGTCATGAAAAAAGCGTACCATATACACCACAGAAAATAGACGTGCTGAGCACGAAATGCGAACTCTTGTTAAAGTGGCTCGTACCATGTAGCACATTAAAAATCTAAGTAAGAAGTTATGGACAGAAGCTGTTAATCATGCAGTATTTGTTTTGAATCGTACTGGACCAATAAAATTGAAAATAAAACACCTATTGAATTATGGTGTTATGTAACTTTCGATGTAGAAACTCTTAAAGAATTTCGTTGTTTATGTTATAAATATTCATATTCCGAAAGAAAATTGTGATGCATTTACATATACAAAAAATATGGATATTGAAAACAATACAAACGAAACATTACAAATTCCAGGTAATAATTAAATGGAAAATGAAGAATCGCAAATTAATACGGTAATTATAGATAAAATATCCAAATCAATTTATTTTAGGTCATCATCAAAATGCACTAAAAGAAAACAATATTGAACCGGGGGACTATGAGCCTTAATCTTTTGAAGATGCCATGCAAAATACAAATTCAGAAAAATGGAAATCAGCGATGAACGAAGAAATTTGTCATTGGCAAATTATAATACATGGACAGAAGTACCATCAAATAAAAAAATTATTGATTGCAAGTGGATGATAAAAATAAACCAGGGGATCGAATCGATGGAAACATGGCTTGAGATTTTCGTCAAGAGTATGGAATTGAATACGAAAATACTTTCAGTCCAGTGGTCAAGTTTAGCTCTTTACGTGTAATATTTTCATATGTTGCGCAAGCAATTTAAAAATAAAACACTTTGATATAAAAACTGCCTTTTTATGCGGAATTTTAAATAAAGATTTTTTTATGTGTCAACCACAAGGGTACGCCGATAGTACAGATAAACTATGTAAACTTCAAAAAAGCGTGTATGGGTTGAAACAAGCTCCAAGGTGCTGGAACCAAAAATTTACTAAAGTACTAAGTCAATTTGATCTTCAGTGTTGTGATGCAGATTCTTGTATGTTTATTCGCAAATGAAAATCAATATTAATATTAACTATTTATGTTGATGATTGACTGGTAGCAAGTGAAAATGAAGCCGACGTTGTAAAATTGCTACAATAGTTCAAAGAAAATTTCAAAGTATAAATATTTGAGGCTGAATATTTCCTTGGGTTAGAAATTGTTAAACTTAAGAATGAGTAAATTTTTATTAATCAAGAATCTTATGCAAAGAATATTGTTCGAAAATTTGGTTTGGCTGATTCTAAGATTGTTGCAACTCCTTCAGAAGTATCACCACTTCGAAAAAATGAAGAGCTACCTACAACAAAGAAATTTCTTTTTCGTCAAGTAGTAGGAAGTCTAATGTATCTAGGTATTGTTACAAAACCTTATATATCATTTGGTGTTGGTTATTTAAGTCGTTTTTTTGATCGTGTTTCTGATGAAGACATAATCGGAACGAAACGAATATTACGTTACATAAATGGAACATCATCATATGGTATTCTTTATAAAAGTAATAAAAAATATTGTTGAAATGTTTTTAGTGATGCCGATTTTGCTGGAGATATTTCTCGAAAATCCACTACTGGCTTTGGCTATTAGTTAAGTTGTTGCAAGACATTACTTCTACTTTTGAAAAACCTATCATCTTTTATGGACAACCAAAGCTCTGTTCGGTTTATCAGAAATCCTGAATTTCATAAGCTTTCTAAGAATATAAGATGTTAGATACAACTTTATTAGAGAAAAATTTCAAGATAAATTGTTTGAGCTGAGTTACATACAAAGTGAATTCCAGTTGGCTGATATTTACAAAAATCTAAATTTCAAAATTTAAGAAAATGTTTGGGATTAATTTCAAATAAAGACCTTTAAGATTGTAACAAAGTGGGAGTGTTATAATGTACATCTCAATATTGTCACAAACTTGAAATGAATTATATAATGTAACACGTAAATATCCTATTTAATTAATATCAGAAAGTAATAAAATCCATAATATAGTTTCCTACTCCAAAGGAATCATGCTCATCTGTCATATCCCCAATAAAGTTGCAAGTAAGAGGCTCGTATTCACCTTCTTTTGAAACATATATTACTGAGTCGGTATCGTAATATAAAACACGTTCCTCTAATTTTCAGGAAAGCTATATAATGTTAGACGAGCTTGTGCTGTCGTATTACAGGCTATGGCAACGTTGAATATGTTCAGAAATTCTCCTTCTTCATTTTTATATTTCCAATTTACCGTAAGTGCTTCCGAGATATTTATGCGCACAATATTTTTACTAGGATCTGTTATCAAAGAATAGAATTCTGTTGGATTTTCAATTATTATTGTTTTTGTTTGGTTTTCTTTCTGACCAAAATTTCCCCCAAAATAAATTTAGTGTCATTTTAGCGAAAAACTTCCTACCCTAGCCGGAAGCTTCTTGCTTTATTTTTAAAAATTTCTCCATCATTTCAATAAATAATCCCGTTCTGTTTAAAATTTTATCATTTTGCTATATTTTATAACTCCATATTTCATGTATTTCAATTATTTTATAGCCTGTCTGGACAGCTTTTATTACCTCATCTATAACCCAATTTCCTAATAATGTTGTTTCTTCTTCTGAATGCCAATACTCATTTTGATTGCTTTCTGAGGTACAGGTAAAACATAGTGTCAATTTATGCTTTTTACGGTGGACGAACGGAAACATCAATTTATTATTTTGTTTTATTGGAAGAATTGAATGAAATAAATCACAACGTGGAAGAATTTCACACTTAATTAAGCCTTCAATTGTTTCTACATTAACTTTATTGCATTTTTCGTACCCGACTATAACTTCTTGATGATCTATTGGAAATTCACAATACTTGCACACAAAAGAGTATAAAGAACAAATATCGATATATTTAAGTTTTCTCCTTCTTTAGCTTTATTATGTAAAACTGAGTTACCCGTTCGTCCACCGTAAAACGCATCAATAGCATTTAAAGGAATATTTTTTAATATCGGATGGGTTAATAAATATGACATTTCTTCATTTTCATCATCTATTTGTTGTCCAAAATCGCACTCCCACATTTTAATAACTTCATATCCAAAAGACTTTAATCGCTCTGTTTTTGCTATAGTAGATTCAAGTCTAGCATCCATTGTATCAAATGCGGAAGTGCCAAGTTGTTCGTTACGTCTATATCGACAACATTTAGGGTGGCCATCATAGTAAAACCCGTGAAACTCAAATATTTGTTTTGTTTCGAAACAAATTCCGTCTACTTTTAATCCGTATATAATTGCTTCTTTTTGTTTACTTGTGTGACAAACATTGATACTTCTCTGATCTCCTTCCGAAATCAACCATTGGAGAGCAATTTTTGATTGAATATCTGTGCCCAATTGTGTCTGGTTTCAATAAGTTTCTACGAAAAACTAAATTGCAGGCTGATGCTATAGTAGTGGCTTGGGTAAAAGCGCACAAGATGTTTTCTTTTAACATAAGATTTCTACATTTAATACAAGCTTCTTTTAAAATATATACATCACTTTTACAGTGATCTTCCATTTCATGGTGCACATTAAATTCAGTTTGTTTGTTTTACTCATACCAATCTAAAAATTCTTTACGTTTTACTTCTTTCATTGGACTATAATAGTGTAGAACTATAAGCTGGACTATAATAGTGTAGTGCAGATAAAGGTCTAATATATTTAGCATTTTCTCTGGTATTGAATAAATGTGAAAAGTGAACCTTTTTAACATTAACCATTACTTCAAAAGCTTTTGGCAGTTGAGCCAGAGCCATTGGCAAATTATTTAAAGAGTCTAAAAACATGATGTTATTTATTTTCATTTGAATGATTTTTGTTCCTCTCATGATTAATTTTGGTTCTAAATTACTTTTATTCAATAATTCATTTAAAATGAATAGATGTCCGTTATGGGCCAAAACCGTAACTTTCTTGAATTTGTTTGCCAATTTTAAAATATAATCAACAAAACTTCAAATTTCATTTGTTTTTAAAACTGTTGTCCTATAACCACATTGTAAGCAAAAGTACAATTTAGATCCACCTATGCAACGATGTCATCTTGTTGATATAACACACAGGTTTGGTTCATGTAAGTTAACATCGTGATTTTGGTACAGTGTTGTTTCCTGCATTGTTTCTAAATCAAAAAATATAAAAACGAAATTCTCGGCATTTGGTGTTCATGTTGGTTTGGCTTTTCACAAGTTTGTAACAATGTTTGCAGAAAACAGTATCGTATGTCATAATCGCGACTTTGTACGGTATAGACGTGTATTTTTAATCGGAAAATTCTAACTTTAAAATAGCAACAAATATACTTCGCTTTTCTTTAATTTTTAATTGGAAATAATAAAATCAGAGTCAGCGCTTTTTTACTTTCTTTTTCTTTTTCAATTTTATTTTAAAGAAAATTGGAAATGGCGTCATACGAAAAGTGCAAATTGAAAATAAAGGAGAAATCGGTATAGCATGTTTAGGAGTTTTCAAAAAAATTTATCACGAGGCCTTGAAATGTTCAGGATTGGATCAATCGACAGTAAATTTGTTATTTGCAAATAAAAAAAAAAAATTTATTTGTGAAGATTGTATTCAATACATACAAAATATTGATTTAGTTTTACAGAATATGGAAGCTGCGGTATTGAAAAACAATGAGAGTACTTGAACGAGTATAAGCAAGAGTTTGAAACTGCTATAAAAAATAATGAAAAGGAAGTGATTGAGTTATTAAAAGCGATTGAAAACTATTATATAAGGCGATTAGACGAAATTAAAACCAGCCAACAGAAGGAGTTAGATAAGATGGCTAAATACACAGAAGTCTTCAAAAATTAAAGTGAAAAGACTAATGAACAATTTTTAAAATTCAATAAAAAAAAATTATGAGATAAGTAATAAACTAAATAATGTAAACTTAATCACAAATAATTACACTTTTAATAACAACATAATAAAAAGAGTTACTGAATTTAATGATCTTGTTGTAACTTTTGATTGTAAACTTACTTTTAATACACATATTAGCAAGATCATTAGTAAAGCAAAGTCAATGCTAGGTTTTGTAAAAAGATGGTGTAGAGAATTTAATAACCCATATATTATAAAATCTCTTTGCACGACTTTAGTTCGTCCTATTCTGGAGTATGCAAATCAGGTCTGGTCTCCACACTATCATCAACAAAGAAATTTTCTAAGGTTCGCCTTAAGAAACCTAAATTGGGCTGATCCCCTTATATTGCCTCCATATGTCAATCGTCTCAAATTACTTGACATGAATACCTTAGAATGCAGACGAAAAGTCATGGGTATTGTTTTTATTACTCAGGTATTTCATAACTATATAGATTCACGCTACATTAACAACATATTAATTAACTCAATCAACACACGAACACGTTTCAGTTCCGAAAACACATTTTCGATTAGATATCATAGGACTAATTACGGCAAATGCGAGCCGATTAATAGAAAGTTGATAAATGTGAATCAATACAAAACTATAATAAATATAAACATGAGTAAAGATGTGATAAAAAAATTACTATTCCAAATAATTCCTTAATTGTTCTTCACTATTTTTGTTGTAAAAATTTTGTGAAATATTAAATATAAGTAAATATACATTTTTTTTTTAAAAAAATAAATTTTGCTTTGAATTATCTAAATGTAATATGTAAATACTTGAATTAAGTAATAAATAAATAAATAAATAAGTAATAAAAACACAGAAGTAAAGAGAGATACCAATCAAGGTAACTGGATTAAAGGAAAAACGTTAAACCCACTAAGAAAAAACATATAAGACAGAAAGAAAAATCTATCTCAAGAAAACAAAAAAAGCATTTTCATTGATCCAATGACTCCTCCAATAGTTAGAATGACCAAAAATGGGATTGAGAAAGGAGATATTATATACGCTCTTTCACGTTTTCGTGAACACAGAATATATAATAACGTGAGATTATACTTGTCTTATTTTTACCAGAATGATATTTGTTATGATGGAATAAGCCGAACAAACATCAAAGTACTTATCAACCAGGAAAGACTACCGACTGACTATCAAGAATTTAGTAATCTATATAAACAGTATCATGAAAGTATAGGTATTTCTAATGAAGAGGTTGCTAAAGATTTAACTTCATACAGGCGGCATATTGATAATAAGTACAGAGAACATCTACAAAAAATCAGAGAATCTTGGAGAAATTATATGATAAGTAATCCATAATGATTAATAATACAAGTTTTATGAATACACAATCAAACAAAATAAATATAGGAAACTTAAACATTTTATACTTCCTTAATGCAATATTTAACTGTAGAAATGAAAGAAGAGGAGGTGAAACTGCAATCTTTGTCAATAATAAGTTTAAATATAATGAAGTTGAAAAAGATGAAAACTATAACTTCACCGTTATTGAAATGTTATACATACAACCTAAACTAAAAATAGGTACTTTCTATAAAGCCTCTAATGAAAATAGCACTTTATTTATTGAATATTTACAAAAAAAGGTAGATCGATTCTCACACTGTATTTTTTTTGCTGATTAAATCTAAATCTAATGTTATTAAATATGTAGATATGTTAAACATTTCCGGCTATAAAATCATAAATAAATCTTATAGTATAAGACAAACAGCTTCACCTAATACGCTAATTCATCAAATTGTATCAAATATAGAGATATAATAGATAGATAGAGGATCAACATAAAATTTCGTATAAAATTGAAAATAATGAAATATCTGATCATAAGAGTGTCCTAGTGCGTATTCAACTGATAAAAACTTCATTAAACCTTCATTTATTTAAAGCTTTCACATACCAGAACAGACTATCATAAATTGTGTGAAAGAGTAGATAATAAACTAACTGAAAAACATATTAGTGAAGTTGATGAACTTGTTGGAATCATACAAGAAGCAAAACAATGTAGTACATTAGCATATGGGGTAAGATCAAGAAATAATAATTGGATTACACCAGCTATTCTTTAAAAATTAAAAATTAGACGCTCGTTATACAAAGCGCACAAAAAAGATCCAAATAACATGGTTAAAAAAGAAAAATATTTAAAATATAAAAAAAAGATGAAAAATGTCATTCTGGAAGCTAAGAGTAGTCACATTAAAAACTGCATTGAAAAAGCGGGAAATGATAGTAGAAAACTATGAAAAGTTGTAAATTGCTCAAAAAAAAATAAAGAAGATGAAAAGAACGACTATATTGTAATCTGATTTAAGCAAATGGAGACATTAGCACAAGTGATATTGAAATTGCTAATACTCTAAATGAAATAGAAGAAAACATCATAAAAGAGAATAACAAATTAACAAAGGTATAATAACAAGAATAACAATTAACAAATGTGGACAAAAAACGGATTGTGGAAAATATAGGCATATATCGCTGTTAAATTCAATCAGTAAAATATATGAGAGCTATCAATACAAGAATAAGATCATTTATTAAGCAAACTATTGGCTTTGATTTGAATCAATATGGATTTATAGAAGGAAGTGGTACAGAGTCTGCTGTGTCGGTTACAATAAACCAAATTCATGACGCATTGGATGTTGCGGCAATGTTTATTGATCATTTATTAAAGCATTTGATGTTTTCAATCATGGCAAACTACTAGATTTTCTTGAAGACTTGGGAGTTAGAGGTATAGCAAATAGCTTATTTAAGAGCTATTTGTCAAATAGAACTCATTGTATACGAATTGAAAACACTCTAAGCTCTGAACTATTGATTAATACTGGAGTTCCACAGACATCGTTACTAGGCCCACTTCTTTATTTATTATATGTAATGAATATTTCAAAATGTAACCTTGAATCAAAGTATATAATTTATGCAGCCGACACGAATTTTGTATGTAAGGCTAAAACTTTAAACCAACTAGAAAATAACCTAAATAAAGATATGGAAGTATATGGTGATTGGCTGAACGGTAATGGTTTCTGTATGAATCCCAAAAAGAGGTATTATATTGTATTTAAAACACCTAGAAAAAAGATATCATGAAATTACAATAAAAGCAAGAGGGGGTCACGGTAGAACGAGTTCAACATGTGAAATATTTCGGAATGACTATAGATGAAAACCTTAAATGGGAAAAACATATTAAACAATTAAAGAAAAGCATAATACCGAACATAATGGCAATCAAAAGAGCAGGTGGTGTTCCATCAAAGCCGACAAAATAATTTACAATGGATACATCTTGTCAAAAATCCGTTACAATATATGCAGTTGGAGCAACAGTACAAAATTCCATGTCAATGAAATGGGTATGATCATGAAAAAATCGTTAAAAACATTAAACAAATTGAACCCTAGATGGAGTACAACGGAATTGTATGTAACCACAAATGAACTCGACATAAACCAGTTAATATACCTTGAAAAATGTAAATATGTGTATAAAATAATAAACAAGAAAATGAAAGCTTCATTAACAATTATAACAAGAGATAACGTGTAAAAATACAACACTAGATATAGAGGACATCTTGTGGTACTTACAATAATAGCTACAAGGATTAAAATGCAGCGCAATAAAGATGTTTAATACTCTACCTATCCAACTAAAACGCAGCCAAAACTTACATGAATTTAAACATAGACTTAAAAAATATTTAAAAAGCTTTAAAAATTAACTATTGTTAAAGAAAAAAAAAATATTGTAATGTGATTTATAAACTTTTAGTTTTTAGTATTAATTTAGATTTAGTTTAGAATTTAATTTCTTATACACAATTTTTTTATGTAAATTGTCTGAAATTAATAATAAATATAAAAAAAATAACTAGTTGAAATTTTAAAGCATTTATGAACTTGTGAACAAATAGTATTAGGGTGGTTTCTAAAGCAATTTTCTCCTCTAAAAGAGCACTTACATTTTTTACACGATACATCTACAGGTATTTTGTCACATAGGGAAGATTGTTGAGAACAATAACATTTACCACCATTTAGTAGTAGTACCATTAGTTTAGTACCTCCATTTAGGTAATTGCATTTATGAGAATTTTTATTGCTGCACCTCACATTGCATTGCACGGTCCTTGAATTTCGGGAGGTCCGGAAGCGAACCTTGCATTTTCGGAGGTCCAGCAACGATCCTTGAATTTCCGGAGGTCCAACGTGTGTGTTAAAACTTATCAAAATGTTTAGAGTAACGTTGGGTAAAATAACTTTTAAAATAAAATTGGTACCAAGTAACGAAGATTTGTTGTCGTGGTTTAAAGATGCAATAAACGAAATTATAGAATATTCACTCCAGAGCGTTAACGCAGATGATCTAGTTGGAATAAAGTTTTTAGAACAAAATTTTCAAGAACAAAGTCCGGGTTGGATTAGCTACAAACCAGCAAGCACCCTGAAGTTTGAAGATATATGGAATTAATTTATAAAATATTTCAGAGCAATTCCGAGGGGTTGCACACTGATTCGTTTGAGCTTACTACTAGCATCATTAATTTGCCCACAGGAACTGGCCGAGGTAAAAAATATTTTACGTTTGAAGAAAATAGCTTGAAACAAAATGGAGTGGTGACTATTAAAAACAAGGACTGTGTCTGTTATCGGTCTGTAGTTGTTGGTAAAGTTTTTGCCGACAAAGACGTTAATTACAAAAAAATAAGAGACAAAAATCAAAAATTGCAAACGATCCTAGCGAATGAACTAGTGCAAAAAAACCAAGCAGATATAACTAAGAATGCGGGAATTTCAGAACTAAAAAAATACAGGATCATTTTGGAGATGAGTACAATATTGTAGTGTACAGTTATGGCGACAATAAAAGTATTATCTTTAATGGGCAAAACAATAGCAAGAGAATTAATTTGTATTATTACAATAAACATTTTAACGTGATTACTTCACTTACATCAGTTTTCTCCTCAAGTTATTATTGTGAAAATGCAATGTGAGTTACAGCAATAAAAATTCTTTGAAATGTAGTGGTAAATGTTCTCAACAATCATCCCTATGTGAGAAAATAAGTGCAGATGTATCGTGCAACAAATGTAAGTGATCTTTTAAAGGAGAAAATTGATTTAGAAACCACTCTAATACTTATTCACAAATTCATAAATGCTTAAAATGCTTCAAACTATATTCAACTCGTTATATACACACATGTGATACTGTTATCTGCAAACATTGTTACAAACTTGTAAAAAGAAATCATTTTTGTTTTATTAATGTTGATACAAGAACGCCAAATGTCGAGAATTTCGTTTTTATATTTTTTGATTTAGAAACAATGCAGGAAACAACACTGTACCAAAAGAAAAATCACGATGTTAAATTACATGAACCAAACCTGTGTGTTATATCAACAAGATGCCATCGTTGCATAGGTGGATCTAAATTGTACTTTTGCTTACAATGTGGTTATAGGACAACAGTTTTAAAAATAAATGTAATTTCAAGTTTTGTTGATTATATTTTAAAATTGGTAAACAAATTCAAGAAAGTTACGGTTTTGGCCCATAACAGACAAAGCTTTGACCATCAATTCATTTTAAATGAATTATTGAATAAAAGTAATTTAGAACCAAAATCATCAGAGGAACAAAATTCATTCAAATGAAAATAAATAACTTCAAGTTTTTAGACTCTTTAAATTATTTGCCAATAGCTCTGGCTCAACTGCCAAAAGCTTTTTAATTACCGGTTAGCATTAAAAAAGGTCACTTTTCACATTTATTCAATACCAGAGAAAATGCTAAATATATTAGACCTTTACCTGTACTGCACTATTATAGTCCAGATTCAATGAAAGAAGTAGAGCGTAAAGAATTTTTAGATTGGTATGAGCAAAACAAACAAACTGAATTTAATATGCAGTATGAAATGGAAGATTAGTGTAAAAATTATGTATATATTTTAAAAGAAGCTTGTATTAAATTTAGAAATCTTATGTTAAAAGAAAGCAATGTAAGTTACGCCACAGCTGGTGACCCTTACTGAAAGCATTATAACTGACCTTCCCCAAATACAAAACTCACAAAATTCGCTATGTATATAATTATTGTAATTCGCTATATAGAATCTAAAATCAAGTCAAAATTGCTTAATAATTGTTTTATTCATATTTCAATTTTTTTTCTTTTATTTTCTTTAAAAAAAAATAAAATAATAATTTTTGAATACCTAGCATAAGTACGGTCAATTGCACTTCGAACTTTTTTATCTTAACAAAGTAATACGATAACAAACATAATAATAAAAAAAAGAAAAAAGAAAAAAAATATATTTCCTAACAAAATTCAGTACGAAGATTTGTTAATAATAAAATATTATGTTGTAATAAGTACAACACATTTTTGTAATTCAATACTAAATTTTGTTTGAAAGATAATTTCGACTAAGAAATTAAAATTATTATAAAGACTTAGCAATTGTCATATTTTATATTTTTTTTTGTAAGAATTTAAAATATCAATATAAGCAATATGGAACGAAATCATACAAATATACAAATTTGAATTCGAACAATATATATAAGTACTTTGAAATTTGAACTAAAATTTATTGCGAAAAATTTTCTTTAATTTTAATTAGTTTTAAGATAATGAAAAAACGCAATTTTGTAAGAATATAAAAATGCTTGTAAAATAAAAAGAAAGTTAAGTCTGAAGATTTCATTCAACCAGATAAGTTGAATTTTAATAAAATTAATTTAAAAATTAATAACTTTGTGTTTCAATATTTAAATATTAACCAAAAACGTAATTGGCGCAGTCGGTTAGTTCTAAATCAAAAGAGAATAGATCTAGTGAAATAAAAATCGAATAGAAAAAAAAATAAAAAATTTTTAAATTTAAATTTAAAACTTTTTAACAAACTTTAAAAACAGTGATATAAAAATTTTTTTTTATAAATAAAATTGTAAAAAAAAAAACACTATAAGCTAGTTAATATAAATTATTGAAAAAAAAAATTACATTTTTTTTTTAATAAATAGAAAAATATATATTTACTTTATACCAAAAGTAAGAACAATTTTGAAAGACCGCAAGCTTACACTATACCACAAAACAATAATAAAAATAATAATAATAATAATAATAATAATAATAGTGAAGTTAGTGACATTAGTGCAATAACAACAATGCAAGACAATAATACACCAGCTTATTCTCTGACCGTTGATTATTTAGTAAAAGACGCTCAGAAATTCTCTGAATTCAGTGGAGACAATGAATACGCCCTCACATCATTTATAAGAGAGGTGGACACTATACTACCCCTCTTAACATCAAATCCAACGATAGAATATGTATTCCAGAGAATAATAACCAACAAAATACAAGGAGCAGCCCTGAACGTATTGCGGTGTTTAGGCGACGCAACTTGGGAGCAAATAAAAACTGGATTATTGAACGCTTTTGGAGTAAAAGAATCATACCATCAACTATACCACGAAGCTCTTTCAATGAGAAAAACAACCGTAAGTGAATATTTTAATATATTAAAAATAGTCTTGTCAAAACCAAATGAAAAATATGAGTTTGATTCATCCAACCCTGCAGAATTTCATCCAAAGGTTAATGAATAAATAATTTTAAAAACTTTTTTAGATAATATTGACACTTGGTTACATTAATTTTAAGTAGAAAAATTGATAATTTAAGAGAAGCATATGATTTATAAGAAAGCTAAGAGCTAATAAGAGATAAAGCAAATTTTCAAATTAATTCTTTTGTTTAAGTTTTAATTCTTTTCTATAAGCAAAACATTCAAAACAAAAACTAGTATAACAATTATTATTCTAATTATAATCAAAATTCAAACTACAATAATAATTTTAACAACAGAAATAATAATTACCATAGAAATTTGATAATACAAATTCTACACAAAATCGACAGACAAATAACAATCATACTAATATAAATTTTGATAATACAAATTCTACACAAAATCGATATACAAATAACAATTATACTAACAGAAATTTTTATAATACAAATTCCACACAAAATCGACATACAAATAACAATCATATTAATAATAATCAGGGTAATAGGAACTTTAGTAATACAAATTCAACACGAACTAGACACACTAATAACAACAGACAAAATGTCCAACCTATAGAAATAGAATATGTTCCACAATAGGTACATTTTCTCTCAAGGGCCTCAGAAATTTACCTACCAATAGTACTGCTTACTATTAATAATATAAAATTGAGATGTTTAGTAGATATGGTGGCTTCTACTTCACTCTTTGACGAAACTCAACTACCCCAATTTAAAAGAAATATAAGTTAAAACCTGTAAATTTTAATACCCTTAATAATCAAATATTTGTAAGAAAAGAGATTAAAACTGATTTACCTTTAGAATTCATCTTCATTGATGATTTGGAATTAACCAATTTCCGTAATAAGAGTTTTGATGCCATTATAGGTCAAAATTTACTTAAACCATTAGGGGCCATTAGAGATATGGAAAATGAAGTTTTAAAAATAAATAAAAGCGAAATAAAATTTATAAATACAATTAAAATACAATACAGTCCATACAAATTCGAAGAAATTTGTCAATTAAATTACATTAATTTGGATGATAAAAAATTCAACATCCTTTTTCAATCCTTAAACAAAGAAGAAAGTAATACCTTAAATAATTTGCTTAAATGATATAGAGATCATTTTATAAAGAAGGTGACCAATTAATTTGTACTTCAAAAACCCAGCATCAAATAATAACTAAAACCGATAGACTTATATATTCGAAAATATATAGATATCGAACCAAATTTCAGATATGCTAAAGCAAGAGATAATAAGAGAAAGTAATTCTCCTTACCATAGTCCGCTATGGATAGTACCCAAAAAGCAAGACAATTCGGGAGAAAATAAATGGCGTCTTGTTGTGAACTATAAAAAACTAAATGAAGTAACCATAGACGTTAAGTTCCTTATACCCAATATAGAAAATATAGGGAAATATAGGGATTTCGCAATACTTTACAACACTAGATTTGGCTTTCACCAAATCTTAATAAAAAAAGAAGACCATCCAAAGACATTCTTCTCAACGCCCTCTGGACATTATGAATACATAAGAATGCCGTTTGGATTAAAGAATGCTCCGGGAACTTTCCAAAGCCTTATGAATAATTGTTTTAAGGAACATATCAATAAAATATGTGTATGTTACTTGGATGACATACTTATCTTTTCTACTACATTAGAAGAACATAAAAATAGTATAAAAAAAATATTCAATACTCTTTGACAACACAACTTAAAAATTCAAATAGATAAGTGCAAATATTTTTCCAAACAAACTGAGTATCTGGGGCATATACTAACTCCAAAAGGAGTTAAACCTAATGCCAACAAAGTCGAAGATATTTTAAAATTAAAATTGCCAACTACACAAAGACAAATTAAATCGTTTTTAGGTATAACTAGATATTACCGAAAATTTATTAGAGTTATGCCAAATTGGCAATACCATTAATAAACTATTTGAAAAAGAATAGTAAAATAAATATAAAAAACTCCACCATAAACTAAAAAAAGTCATAACTGAAAATCCTATACTAAAATACCCAGATTTTAGTAAAAAATTTTCTTTAGTAACATATGTTAGTGCATTTGCTATTGGTGCAACTTTGCAATAAGGTTCAAAGCCAATATGTTAAGCTAGCAGAAATTTAAACGATCACGAGAAAAATTATTCCACCATCGAAACAGAACTTCTTGCTATAGTTTGGGCAACTAATTATTTTAAATCCTATTTATATGGCAATAAATTGACTCTGCTAATAGACCATCAACCACTAAAATGGTTATATGCCAAGTCTCAAGGTAAGGACATTAATCCTAGATTAAATAGATGGCTGTTAAAGTTAGGAGAATATAATATGGAAATCGATTATATAAAAGGCAAATTAAGTAAAGTAGTCACTTAGACACTGACAAACATGTAATAAATATACTAGAAAATATAGAGATAAACCGTTACAATTCTGACAACCAATCTGAAAGACTTCTAATTATTCACTTGAAAATAACATAGATCCCTCAGATCTACAAAGCGCATCCGAAAATACAAATCATAACCATATGCACTCTGAATTTGGTAACAGTAGCAATATTTCATTGGAAAACAATATAAATACTTCTGACTTTCAAAGTCAAAGCTCTTCTGAGTAAACTATCCATTCTTAATAGGAAGAAGCAAATGACCAATTTCCAATATTAGATATCCATATGGACACATATATACGAAAAGTGTACAGGTCAAAATTTTTTAAGCGCAAAATTAAAATTTCTAAAATTTAAAAAAAAAGTTGAAGAAAAAATTTAACTTTAAAAATTTTATTTAATTTAATTTAAAAGAAACACATACTTAGCAAGGGAAAATATATTTTCTTCTTTTTTACTAAACATAAAATATTCATAAAGAAAAATGGCAAAATGTGATAAATGTAATAAATGTGATAAATGTAATAAATGTGAATGTGATATTGTAGATGTTAAGCCTATTTGGGTAAAAGATAAAAACGCAGGCGTTGCCTTGTATGTGGTAGAGCTTAATTCAACTTCGTCAAAAAAAGAGTTTATGTATATGCTCAAAAAAATTAACTGGAAAGATAAAATGGGTGAAATGCGGTGGTCAGTGTGAAGGATCATATGACATCACATGTGCAGGAATCTTGTCAACAAAGTTCGAAGAAATAAAAAAAGATACTGCTCGTTGGATTTGTCCAAAATACCCTCCAGGAAATGACGAGTCCATTGCTATAATTGTGGAAGAGGGAGATCCTCGTGGTGAACTAGTTGCTGAACCAAGTAAAGAATTGACCACCATAAACTTTTTTAACTGCAATTTGGACAAGACGTTAGTTTCAGTACTTTAAACTTTGGTTAATGTCGTTTTGGATATTCGTAAGGCGCAAAAATTTAATACACTATTACTAGATGAATTAGTAAATATGAATAAAATTATAAAAAATCTACAGCAGTGCTGAAAAAAAAAATATGGAGCTGGAGTACAAATTAAATAAGTTAGAAAGTATGCACGATATGCACGAACGTTTTAAGATAAGTTAAAAAAATATATTGTTGTTGCAGGTTTATCGCGCAATCTACAAAATCGTAAAGAAATAATTTATAAAATAGGAAAAAAAATTAATTGTGATGTAACAAATGATATTGTAGATGTTAAGCCTATTTGCGTAAAAGATAAAAACGCAGGCGTTGCCTTGTATGTGGTAGAGCTTAATTCAACTTCGTCAAAAAAAAAGTTTATGTATGCAAAAATTAAATTCAAACAACTATTTACATGAGAGTTAAACATTGGAGAGGATAATAAGCAGATCTTCCTTCGTGATCACTTTACACCGCTTCAAGCTAGGCTATACAGAGAGGCGAAGAACATTAAAACAACACAAAATTGGCAATATCTCTGGGTTAAAGAAGGCAACATTTTCCTGTGCGAAAAGGAAAAAAGTAAGATATATAATATTTCCTCATATAATGATATTAATTTTGTTAAAAAACTTCGCAAAGTAATTAGTATAGTTCAAAGAAAATTTCAATTTTTTATAATAATTTTATTAGCATTCATAGAATTTAAAAAAAAAACTTTATTTATTTTTCTAAGCATTGTAATAGTCAAATATTGTACTAAATTTTTTCTTAAGCACTTTATCAATCAACATCAATATTTTTTTTTAATTAGCGAATTTTACTCAAAACAATTTTTTTTTAATTATAAAATTTCACTCAAAAATTTACATACTATTGGTATTCCACATACAGTACTTCTCATTTGCACATATGAAACACTCAAAAAAGTTAATTGTGAATATTATGTATTTAATCATAGAAAAAACATTTTAAAATTAAAACAAATATTTTTTTTTGTGATTCTTAGTATTTTTATTATTGAATTACTAAATGTTTCTAATATACAAGGGAAAAAACTTCAGCAAACAATTTTCCTAAAATGTAGAAATTATTTTATTAACAAATTTCATTCCCAAATTTATATACATCAAAACATTCAACTATTTTACATAAAGAAAACACATGGTTTTTTGACCAAAAAAATGCAGCTTTATTATTTATCATTCATTTTATTATTAAAACTATTTTTAACACAAAAACTATTATTAACACAATAAAATTATTTTACAATAAAAATATTAAATTAATTTTAAAATTCAAATATTATTACACTACATTACATTTAATTATATATAATATTATAATCTTAATCCTATTCTTAAACCTAATTATTCGTTACGATTTTTTGTTTGAAAGTAGTATACCGATCGTGAGTTATTTTAATACTGAAAAATTATTTTTATATATTGGTATTAATAACAATACAATTAACATTATCGTAAAAAATTATAACAGCTATAATCACACGATATCTTTGTTGTTTTTATTTGGCTTTCATTACATCTCCATTGCATTATACTTTTCAAAACGAAACCTCTCTTTTTATCGATTCTTATTACTGATCTTTTACGGAAATATACTATATGTCAAATGAGTGTGATAAGTTTAGATTATGGTATGAAAATTAAACATTTTACAGGGTCGTTTGAAAATATATTACATAGGTATAAAAAAAATTTTAATATAGCTTACAAAATAAACTGCTTGAACTTGAGTCTCCAATAGCTTCATACGAGTGTAATGTACACATTATTGTTCTCTCGGAAATATGGTCAAAGGAAGAAGAAAATAAATTTTTCAATTTACCACGGTATACTGGATATAGGAAAGATTCGTACGGAGGAGTTGTAATATTTGTGCAGAATTCTATAAGTAGCACAACAGTATTTGAAACAGAATACTCGACTAATACTCGACAGAAATTATCAGTCGAGTATTTTGGTTGTAAAGTTACTAAAACACAACATTAATGTTATTGCGTGCTACAAATCACATTATACAAAAATAGATGACTTTATTGAAAAATTTGATGAGATCACTCTTTTGAATAAAAATTCCATTATAGTAGATGATTTTAATATTAATTTATTAAATGAAGATGATAGGGACAGTATAAGTATTAATTTTCCAAATGGCATAAAAACCCTTTTTATTAGTACATTTACAAAAAAATAAAAATTCAAAATTTATGTAAACAAATTTTACAAGAAAACATAAAAAACTATTTACAAAATTATTTACAAAATTATAACTAAGCATAATAAACTTCTTTAACATTTAAAAAAATTTAACATAAAAACATAATTAATCATTTTAACAATATATATATAGGTATTTAATTTAAATTAATAATCTCATGCATTGATTTTTAACAAAATTTTCATGAAAAAAAAAATAAAAATTAAAGTTATTAATCCATTACAAATCAAGAAAAAGTTTAAAAAAATATTTATTCAAAAATTGCAGACCATGTGAGACAAAATTTCTACTAGGTATATATATTTAGTTTTGAATTATTTTTTACTATTTTTTTGTCTTTCCCTCTTGGATTCCTTAGCTTTTTGTTCTTAATAGCAAAAAAATATATGATATTCTCGATTGTCTTAATAGCAAAAAAATATATGATAAAAACCCTAAAATTAATAACTTTAATTTTTATTTTTTTTTTCATGAAAATTTTGTTAAAAATCAATGCATGAGATTATTAATTTAAGTTAAATTCCTATATATATTGTTAAAATGATTAATTATGTTTTTATGTTAAATTTTTTTAAATGTTAAAGTAGTTTATTATGCTTAGTTATAATTTTGTAAATAATTTTGTAAATAGTTTTTTATATTTTCTTGTAAAATTTGTTTACATAAATTTTGAATTTTTATTTTTTTGTAAATGTACTAATAAAAAGGGTTTTTTATGCCATTTGGAAAATTAATACTATCAGACTATATTTTAGAATTTTCCATGTGGCTTTGTCCCTTCTTATGTTTTCCTTCTATTCTTTAATTTTAAGCAATAAAACATTTTTTTTAATTAATTTTATATGCTTTTGTTATTTTTTGATTCCCTATTTAGGTACTGTACTAATATTCCTATTCTAATATTAGCTATTCTAACATTTAGGTACTAATATTAAAAAGAAAATTGTTAAATAAAATTTGATTTTTTCATTAATTTTTGCAAAAATTTTAAAAATTATTTACTTTTACTAGTACTAGCCTACTAGGTATATCATGACTATATATTTACTCTAAGTAGGAAAAGAAACTTTTATTTCAGTGAATCTGTAATTTAACATTGATTTGTTCCCTTTTTACCTTAAGTTTATTTATTAAAACAAAATATTTAATAAAAGTCACTTATTATCACTTATCTAATTTTTTATTTATTTACCTACTTCAATACGTTATGTTCTTATACATGCATAATAAAATCATTTTTAATTTTACTAAACACACACATACGCTATTTAATACGCTTTATATATGCCAGCCAAAAATTATTAAAAATTCAAATTCTAATCATTTCAAATCTAATAAACATACGTACAAACAAATAAGAATGAAACGAATAAAACAAAATATTACCACTACCATACCACTACAATTATAAAATAGTATAAATATGAAAAGAATACATTTCATTTTTTTATAAGCTGGAAATAAATATTATTTCTGTATAAATTTTTTGTTCAAAATATGTTAATCTGCAACAAAACAGAATTTCGGGGTTCTATATTTTGTGCAGAAATGGTTTAAAAAATTTGTTCGGTGTAAATACTCTATGTATATGATTTCTTTATGATAACGGATAATCTCTGTAATCTCAAATTTATTAAGACATTTGCGGATATATTATATATATCACCAATTTTGGTCAAACTTATCAATCGAAGTTTTGAAACAAGCTGCTTTCCAGATTGTCTCAAAAAAGCAATAGTTACACCTATCTATAAGGCTGGTGACGCCACCAATGCCTTAAATTATTGGCCAATTTCAGTGCAAAGCTCATTTTCTAAAATTTTTGAGAGAATTGGGAAAACAAGATTAACATCTTTTATAAATCTTAATGGTATCTTACACCCGGAGCAATACGGATTCGAAAAGAACTCGAGTACGACTTTCGCATGTTTATCTCTGAATAATTTTATAACAAAAAGCACAGATCACGGTAAATTCACTGGTTGTATTTTTATAGATACGCAAAAGGCATTGGATTGCGTGGATCATGATATTCTGCTACACATCTTGTCTGAATTTTTCTACTGAAAAGTTACATTTTTTTGATTCATACTTAAAACAAAAATCACAATGTGTTCTTATTGGTATGTAGTTACATAAGTCAAATTGCTACCATAAAGAAGGGAGTATCTCAGGGTTCTATATTGGGTCCTGACCTTTTTAAATTATACATTTTGTCTAATGCAGTCTATGTTAAACCTATTTGAAGTGGAGCACCACAAATACAATTGAAAAGAATTGAAATTGTTATTAAAAAAGTGCATACAAATAATTCATAGGTATCCAAAGTTGCACCCAACCAGTATGATTTACTCTCAAGAGTATCTCAGTTTTGAAATTATCTGTAAAAGGGAACTTTATATCTTGCCCTTCAAAATTATAAACAATAAAATAAAACAGAACTTTTTATTGCAAAGGTATACAGATATTCATAATTACAAAATCCGCAATAAATGCAATTTTTACTTGTCATTGTTTAAAACTGATGAACAAAGATCAAATTGTCTCTTTAATTGTAATTGTAAAAAAGCTTAAATGAATTACCGGATGCTGTTAGGTCTATCGAAGAAAGTTTCTTTAAAAAGAAAATTGTTGAACTTTTATGTTATACTTAAATACCATTTTGCTGTTAATAATTAAGTATATAATAACAATTGTTGAGTATTGAATTCAAATAGTTTTATAACACCTTGTACATGCCAATGAAGAAAATACCCACAAATTTATATATTTATACACAATGTGTACCGATGTGTGTACCATCTATTGCATAGGTTCATATTATATACAATTATATACCTAGATAATTATGTAGGTTGGATACATTGGAATAAAAAATATTATATTAAATATATGTAAACGAGAAGTAAGTATATCAATACTATATGTATGTTAATAGATTATTATTAAGTATGTTAAAATATGGATTGTGTATTTAATACAAATACATATCATAATATGTTGGTGTTGATTGAATTAAAATGGTGATTGATGAATTATTATTAAAAGTTTGATTGATCAATTGAAGTATGTACTTTTAAAATTGTAAGACCCGTCGGTTTTGGCTTGGGTCATAAATAAATAAAAAAACAAAACAAGTTTATGCTTTACTTGCTATAATTAATAAAATAATTGAATTATGTAAACTAGAATTAAATTAAGTTAAAATATAAATTTGAAAATAAATAAAGAAAAAAAAAATAAGAATTCAGTAGTGAATAGATTCAAAATTCAAATTATCCTTACTGACAACAAGATAAAAGAAGTCGAGAAAGTTATTAATAACAAAAGCTATTCTTAAATTCCGAAAAAATAAACAACAATTTAAGTGACATATGTAGAATATAAGCAAAATAAAATAGGTATTTTTTCTGAATTAAAAACTCATAAATATAATATCGTCCAAAGAAAATTAATTGACTTATTTATACGGGAACTGTCATAACGTAAAATTTGATGGACGTAACTACTTTGCCAAAGATATGATGACAGAGGAAGAAACTCTCAAACAAATACATAAATACCATAAAAACGAAACAGGCCATACCCGTAAAAATGAAAATTATGAAGGTTTGCAAAAGGCCATATATTTTCCAAAATTGAAAAATATCGTAAACAAATATATTAATAATTGTGATATCTGTAATCGTGTGAAATATGATAGAAACCCAATCGAGAAAAAATTCGAAGTCACAGAAACACCTAAAGACATTAAACAAATTATCCATATGGACATATATACGAACACAAAACAAAATTTCTTAACATTCATAGACCGGTTCTCTAAATTTGCAACTATTTTTCACTTAAACTATAATAGAAAAGTTAAGGGAGTTCAAAGCGCAAAGAGGGAATTTCAAAAAATTTATTACAGATAATGAATTTAAGAGCTTCAATATTAAAGATTACCTTAGAAATGAACAAATTGAATTACATCTAGTAAAATCTAATAACCATAATGGGAATTCAGATATCGAACTTTTACATAATACCATTAGTGAAAAGATTAGGGTTTTAAGCATTACAAATAAAGAATTAAATATTATCGAGAAGATGTGCAAAACTATTGAATGGAAACTAAAGAAAAATCTATCAACATATAAGAAGGAAGATGTAATAAAAATAAAATTTATAATCTTTTAAATCTCAAAGTAAAATTTCGATACATAAATAAACTTAACACAAAAAGGCAGGATTACACTGAAAATAGAACGGAGGATTATATTAAAAATTATAAAAGTGTTAGACATAAGGAACAACTTAAATTTATAAAATCCAAATTAGAAAATATGCATCCAGCAAACATTAAAAGAAACTATACATTTTCAGGTAAAACTAATATGAATAATATTCTTAATGCTGTCGACCACAATGATGGCCACCCAGGCCCATCTCACCTTTGAGAAGGTTGATTCGGACTTTGGATATATGGAAATTAAACTGGAAGATGTAAATTTAGTAAAAAGTTATAATACAATTTTAATAATTAATCCTAAAGAAATTGTAGAAATATTGAACGATTTAGAAATTAACATAAACATATCTGATATAGGAAATAAAATGGTGCTTTTAATACATCAACTAAAATTTATAAAAAACAAAATTAGAATGTTAGTCCCTCATCGTTATAAACGAGGTTTATTTAATTTTGTGGTCATCATTGTTGGCACCGTTAACAAATGGTTATATGGCACCTTGGACAATTGTGATCGCAAAGAAATCATAGATCATTTAGAAGTAATAGACTAAAACAACCATAATATTATAGAAAATTCAAATTCACAAATCAAAATTAATAATAATTTTAATTACACTTTCATAAAACTTAAACAAATTATTGAAAATGACAGATCATCAATTGTAAATAAACTAAAGAAAATCCAAACCGAATATAAAAAACTATACAAAGAACTACTTTACACTGACTTTGTACTAAAACTTAAAATTTTACAAGACAATATTGAACATATATAAAAGACAATATAGCTTCAGCTAGATTAGGAATAATACACAGTAATATACTTACAAACGACGAAATTTTATAGTACGATATAGATTTTAATAAACTACAAAATATTAAATTAGTCACTATGATAGATAATTGAAGTAATATTATATTTGTTATTAAAATTCCTAATGAAACAATTGTTTTTTCTAAAATATTAATAATTCCAATGGGAGATAAGTTAAGTAATGAATTAATGTTTAAACCACAAGAATTTGCAAAATATAATAAAAAAAATTATAATTTTGAAAATAATAAAGATTTGAAAAGTCTTAAAATATCAAAAAATTGTATTTATAGAGGAAATTGTTTAAAAATCTATAATAATGTAGCAGAAATTGTTGTTTTAAAATGAGTAGTAGTACTAACAAAAAACCAAAATTATGAAATTTTAATAGTACTTGTGACGAAAGAAATTTCAGATTAAAAGGAAATTATATTTTTAGTTTTAATAATTGCTCAATAGAAATAAATGGAAATATTTATAATAATAATTTAAGAGAATTTAAACAAAGTTTCATGATACCAAGTTATCTGAACATGAACAAAAACACTAATGAAAATCTAACCTTTAATGATAATACAATAATAGAGCAAATAAAAAATATCGAGGAAATAAAAGAAATTAAATGCAATAAAAACAATTATTATATTTATTTAAGTTTTATAATTTTTGTAATTTTTACTATAATACGTATAACTATATTTGTAATAATATTCTTTAAAAAGTTTAGAATATTTAAGTTTTCGACTTGGGAGGAGTTACACCACAGCTGGTAATCCTTTCTGAAAACATTAAAACTGCCTTCCACAAATACAAAACTCACAAAATTCACTAAATAAATATAGAATCTAAAATCAAGTCAGAATTGCTTAATAATTGTTTTATTGATATTTCAATTTTTTTTCCTTTATTTTCTTTTAAAAAATTAAATAATAATTTTTGTATACCTAGCATAAGTACGGTCAATTGCACTTCAAACGTTTTTATCGTAACAAAGTAATACGATAACAAACATAATAATAAAAAAAAAAGAAAAAAACTATATTTGTTAACAAAATTCAGTACGAAGATTTGTTAATAATAAAATATTATGTTTAATATTATAAGTAAAACACGTTTTTGTAATTTGATACTGAATTTTGTTTGAAAGATAATTTCGACTAAGACTAGCAATTGTCATATTTTGCATTTTTTTTTTGAAAGAATTTAAAATATCAATATAAGCAATATGGAACCAAATCATACAAATATACAAATTTGAATTCGAACAATATATGTAAGTACTTTGTAATTTGAACTAAAATTTGTTGCGAAAGATTTTCTTTAATTTTAATTAGTTTTAAGATAATGAAAAAACGCAATTTTGTAAGAATATAAAAATGCTTGTAAAATTAAATGAAAGTTAGGTCTTAAAATTTCATTCAACCAGATAAGTTGAATTTTAATAAAATTTATTTAAAAATTAATAACTTTGTGTTTGTATATATAAATATTAACCAAAAACGTAATTCGTGTGCCCTTTTACTGAGGCCACTACTATAGTAGCAGCCTGCAATTTAGTTTTTCGTATAAACTTTTTAAAACCAGACATAATTGGGCTAATACCAAAAGGTGCTTACAGACTTACAGATATTCAATCAAAAATTGCTCTCTCCAATGGTTGATTTGGGAAAAAGATGTTTTTTTTTATATATTTTTTTTTTTGTTTTTTTTTTAGATAATGATAAATCTGCGGATGGAAAAATAATGATACTTGGTTGTATTATTATTTTTCCATCAGCAAATTTATCATTATTTCAATGTGTTCCATCTTTCTTTAAGATCTGTACTTTTAATCTCAAATATGTAGAAGACAAATCTCTATATATATAGCCATGACCCAGTGAAACAAATTCAATAGTTGAAGGGTTGTCTAAAGAAGCAATAGGATTGTAAGAAACTTCTTCAAATTGTAAATTGCTAGACTGAATGGGTTGGGCTTTAAAAATATCCCACTCAAATTTCATACACTCAATCATAATTAATCAAAAATACCTCTTTGTTTCTTTTTTTTATTATCTTTGGATCGTTTTAACGTAAAATAATTTAAATTTTTAATGAATGGTCTTTTTATAGCTTTCCGTTTTCTTTTACCAGAACCATACATTTCATTCAGTTTTCGTACGGCACCACGGCGTACATTTTTACCAATCTCTTTACTAAGATCTTGCATAACTTCTTTTACATTTGCACCAGAAGCAATATCAGATAAATCATTGATACCAGAGTTAATAACCTGCTTTTTCAAAATATCAGCGCTTGATGGGAATAATTTTAATCTTAATTTTTACAAATTAAAAATATATTATAATGCATTAAGATTATCTTCAATTATTAAGTACATTTTAATTTATTTTTATTATGATAGTGAAAATCTTTTATGTTATAAACTTACTTCACTTACAAAAAAAAATAATTATTTCAAAAAAAAAATTAAATCACAATTTCACTATTTAAAATTACTATCATACTAAAAAAAAAATTACTACCTGCTAAGCATTTCTTTTCATAACTTCCCGTTTTTCCCATTTCTTTTCATAACTTTCTTATTTTTATTATTTTTAAAATCGAGAATATTTCTCGAAATAATAGGGTTTAACTAATTACCAAAATAAATCTTGTTTCTTTAATTTATTTTGTTGTTACCTTTAACTTCTTGTATTATTTAACCGGTTTCTTGTATTATTCTTTGTTCTTGTGTTATTTAACCGGTCTCAATACAAATGTAATTAATTAATATCTAAGTATGTAATTAATTTAATATCTAATTCTGACCAAATTTTTTAGAAAAATTTATGAATTGAAAGGCATGTTATCGGCCACTATTTCTCTTGGTATTCCGTGAGCAGTTACAATAAAAGTTAGTTACAATTAGGTAATTATTTGTACTATGTTCCATGAAGTCCAAACTTATTTTATTTTATGATGTATCAATTTGTCTTTTTGATTTGCATTTCTGAATTTCTGGCACGTAGGGCAATTCGTAATTAGTGTTTCTATCTGTTCATTTATTTCTGACCAATATACTGTACTACTTGCACGTAATTTTGTCTTCTTTATCCTTAAGTGTGACTTATGTAATTTTCCCAAAATTTCATTTCTCATTATCAATGGAACCATTGGGAAACAAAATATCATCTTCTACTTCAATCTCATCTTTAAATTTAAAATATGCTTTTATTTTTTCATCAATATTCTTCTTACTGCTAGGCCAGCGACTTTTAACAATATGTTTTAATATTTTTTACATGATCATGATCTTTTTCAGTTTCAAGTTGGAATCGTTTTTTCTTCTCATCGCTTACATTAATCGAATGAACCATCTCATCTAAATCACATATTTCAGCTGAATCTGCACTTTTACCATAATACCTCGAGAAGTAGTCTGCAACATAGAGTTATTTTCCAGGATTGTATATAAAATTTAAGGTATATTTCAGTAGTCTTATCCTCATTCTTTGTAATCGGGAACTTACAATTTTTCCAATTTCTCTGTTCATTATTCCTAGTAAATACTTATGATCGGTTACTATTTCAATTCTTTTACCATAAATAAATTTGTTTTTTGAAATTTGCAGCAAGCAAATACAACAGCAAATAATTCTTTTTCTATCTGTGCATAATTTTTCTCCGTGTCAGTTAAACTCTTTGACCCAAAACAAATTATACTATTTTCCTGCATTAAGGAACACCCGAGGCCATCTTTTGATTCATCACATTAAAATTATTTAATGCTTTAATTTTTTCAAGACATTTCGTATGTGGTTCTAACCAAGCAAATTCTTTATTTTTCCGCAAAAATCTCTTATGGGATGAGAAATTTCTGCTAAATTAGGTACAAAATTTCTTACAAAACTGACAACTCCTAACAACTTTTGGACATCATTTTTATTTTTTGGTATTCCAATATTCTCAATTGCTCTCGTTCTTCCGGGATCTATTTCAATTCCATTGCTTGATATTATATGTCCTAAATATTTAATTTTACCTTTCTTATATTGTAATTATTCCAAATTAAACTTTATATTTTTTTCTTGAGCTCGTTCTGCTACTTTTATAATAATGTTCTTTTTCTGTTTCGGCTGCAATTAACGCATCATCCATATATATTATGACTCCTTTAATATCTTTGAAATTTTCGGTGTTATATTTCTGGAAAACTTCGGGTACTATGTTGACTCCAAATGATAGCTAAATGAAATCACTAAATTTCTCATTTAGCTTAATCTTTATTAATATATGTATATTGTTTTCGTCTTTGGAGGCTGACCACGTGGTTTTTTTGCCATGCACCTATTAACTACTGGTTTTAATGATATATTATTAAATTTCTGCTAATTTATCTTTAATTATTTTATTTGATTTATCCGCAGCGCCATGTGTTTGATATATTTAAATAAAAGACTATTATTATTATTATCTATGTTATGTTTTAATTCTAAGTTCTTTAAATAATGACGAGTACAGTGTGACTGCCAGTATCATTCGATATGAAGCTTTCTTATTTACTGTTTATTTAATATATATGATATTTATACAGTGAGTCCCAATTATATTTAACATACACTTATTTTATACAACAATTAATGTTCGATGAAGTTCCCAAATTCCCGGAGATGGTGTCTACTTCTATTGCGAAAAAAAGATATCTTCAAGAATATTCGAATAGATTCTCCTATGCTTCCATAATTTTTATAATGACCTTACTGAAAATTTTTCTGACATACATCCGGATCTGACAGACATGCTAGAAGAAGAAATTTTATTACCTTGTTTTAAAAAACTTCTTTTATTTTTAATATTATCACTTTTATGAGTTTAAATTCATCATTCATCATCTGAGTTTATCATTTTTAACATAA
Organism: Poecilobothrus nobilitatus; assembly: GCA_947095535.1. NCBI lineage: Eukaryota > Metazoa > Arthropoda > Insecta > Diptera > Dolichopodidae > Poecilobothrus > Poecilobothrus nobilitatus. The sequence goes on from OX352772.1 coordinate 184,873,061, forward strand.
GCAAAATAAAATAACTGAAGTTTCGATTAAAACTATAAAAATGAATATTTAAATAAAAACAGAAAACATAAAAACTCTTCAAAAATTTTAAGTATTTTTTTACATTATAATAGTATTTTTGATACTTTCAGCACCTTAAAAATACTTTAATGCTTTCGGAAAAATTTAAAGATGCTATAATTTTTTATTTCACACTTTGTTAGCGTTTTGCACTCATAGATAACGCTTTGAAAATGTTTAGCTTTTTACTCTCTAGTGGTCAATAGATGTACTCAGATGTAGTGCGTTGTTATTTGTAGATATAAGTTAACTATAGATCTTACTAACCCAATCATAAAAAAAAGCTATTCTAAACTAATTATTATATTGTAACTATTCCATATCACCCAAATTAAGTTTGAATTTTTAAATAACTTAATCTTGATATTATTTAATAATTTTGAGCTATTAAGCACTTTTATAATTAAAATAAAATTCAATGAATAAAATTCTATACTAATTATTACGTTGTAATAAAATATTTTGATTACCTACCTAAACAATTTTTTTTTTTTTTATTTTATTTACATAATATAAATTTTATAAAAAAAAACATATTATGCTTAAAAGAATTAAGAGCACTAACTGCATGGTCTTTGGCTCGTATTTTGTTCTGTTATCAGAAAGTTAATAACAAAAAAATTTTTTCTTTTTTTTTCTTTTTCTGAATAACATTCTATATACAAATAATATTAACAAAAGAAAAAAATTACAAAAATAAAATCAAAAATAAGAATTTTCTAAATATAAATAAAAAATATGCATATTATTTTATGCTTTGTTAATTAATTTGTTACATTTTTTTTTTTTTTTTATATTATAATAACTGTATGTTACAATTGAATTATTTTTATTTTTAACGAAGTGCAGCTGGAAAGTTTACAAACATTTTTAATTAGTATACAAAATAATTAAAGCATGTGAAATAGATTTGTTAGTTTTAAAAATTTGTTTATTAGAATAATATTTTCTGTAGTTGTAGTTTTGAGAAGTTCTGTAGGGTCATTTGAAAAAAGTTTTTTCCTGTAATTATCAAAATATCGACAACTATTAAGAAAGTGTTCTATTGTTATAGGTGTTTTGCAAAGTTGACAAGTTGATTTAATTATTGGTTTTGAGAACAGGTAATCTTTGGTTAGTTTTGTGTGGCCTAGTCGAAGACGAATAAAGTTTGTAATTTCCTTTTTACTTAGCTGCGTGGGAAAGTGAGCCTTGATTTTATTTGGATTTATTGAATTGTAGTGTTGATTGCAGTTTACACAGTTTATATTTCTGAACTGTTGTTTAAGAAACCTTTTCATATCTTGTTTATTTAGGGACCAGTCTGCTGTAATTATTGGCGCTATAGTTGAATATTTTGCTTCCTTGTCAGCTGTGTTATTGCCAAGAATATTAGCATGGCCAGGAATCCAAAGAAGTTGAAGTTTTGTACGATTTTTGATTAGAATATCTCTGATGGAATTAATTATTGGAGTGTGATTCTTGAGATTTGTTATGGCTTTTAGTACTGAAAGGCTGTCAGAGCGAACACAAAATTTGCCCTTAAGTTTTGATGTTACCAGCAGGGCTGACAAAATGCCATGACTTTCAGCGTGGAATATAGATGCGTCTGGGTGTAATCTACCAAGCGTTGTTACTTGGTTTTTGTCATTTATGACTGCGTAACCGGTTGCATTTTTTGTTTTTGACCCATCAGTGTAGTAAATTTTCCATCCTTTGTTGTGTAGGTCAAGCGAAATTTCTAGGAATACTTGTCTGAATATTGAATTGTCGGTTGATTCTTTTGGATAATTTGCAAGTGTAAGATTAACTGCAGTATTACACAAGTTCCATGGAGGATAGATAGAAACTGATTTTTTGGGAATCTTTAGTGGAACTTGTTGCTTCTTAGCTAGATCCGTGGCAAGTGAGATTGCAGATTCAATTTTTGAGCATTTTTTCCTTTTCAGAATATTCTTTAATTCATTTTGTATGGGAGAGTTATAAGAATACAATAGTTTAGGTATAATTCTCATTGTGAGTATTCTGCAACGGTTTTGTAAGGATGGAAGTCCCGTTTCAATTAACATATTGGCCACAGGTTTTGTACGGAAAGCACCAGTAGCTATACGAATTGCTGCGTGGTAGACCGCATTTAGTTGCTGCAAATGTGTTTTGGATTTGCTCTTTCCGTATATTGGTAAGCCGTAGTCGATTTTTGATAATATTAGGTTCTGTATTATGTTGATTTTGGAGTTGATATGTGCTAAGCTTTTATTGTTAGAAAAAAATTTTACAATGTTTAGCCTAATTAATATTGATTTTTTTAAATTTTCAATGTGACTTTTCCAGCTGTACTTTCTATCGAATAATAGACCTAAAATTTTTAGTTCTGATACGTTAGGTATCAAATGGTTTTCTATATAAAATTTTAAATCATTGCATTTTTGTTTTTTGCAAATATGAAGATGTTTGCATTTGCTTAAGGAGATAGTCGCACCTGAGTTATTGGACCAATCAGAAATTTTATTAAAAATATTAAGTAAAATAGATTTTATATTATCAATATAATTTATTTTGAAAATTAAATAGAGATCGTCGGCATACAGCGTATGTTTAATTGTTGAGTTATATTGGAAAATAATTTCGCTTAGTTTGTTAAATGCAATAAGAAATAGAGTCACCGACAAAGGTGAGCCTTGGGGAATGCCGTTATTTAAGGAAAATATATTTGAATAGTTGTTGTGAATTTTTACTCTAAATTTCCGGCTGCTTAAATAGGATTTTACAAGTTTAATAATTTTACTGCCCATTCCCCAAATTTTAAGTTGATTGCAAACGACGTGCATACCGATACGATCAAAAGCTTTTTTGAAATCTATAGATAAAATTGAAATATGGTTTTTTGTTGATAGAGAGTTTGTTACTAGGTGATCGATATATAAGAGGGAGTCCATTGTACCTTTTGAGGGTTTGAAGGCCACTTGGTTATCTTTTATTAGTTTTTTTTTCTCAAGATACCAAAGTATCCGAGTAGAAACAATTTTTTCAAGAACTTTACTTAGACAGGGCAATAGTGAAATTGGCCTGTAACTTTCTAATTGGTCTATTGGTTTATTTGGTTTGGGAATGGGGATGATTGTGGCTACTTTCCAGTCTTGAGGGATGTAACCGGTGCTGAAAATTTTATTGTATAAGGTACATAGGAACTTTTTCCCCTCAGGTGGCATATTTTTAATCATTGGATATGATATACGGTCAAAACCTGGCGTATCACCTTTTAATGTGTTAAGCGTAGATTCCAATTCTAACATATTAATTTTGTTCTCTATCCTTCCCGCCAATGGATCGACATAAATATCGGATAATTCTACTGATAAGCATTCAGATTTTTCATTAACAAAGGCACTGGAGAAATTGTCATCTTCAGAGGCGGAGGACCATTCTTGACCAAAGAGATTTGCAATGTCCATAGAGTTGGTAGTTATAATGTTGTTATTGTTTATTATTCTAATTATTTTACTTTTGAAATTACCAGTTAGGGATTGTATGTTTTTCCAGATGTTTGAAATAGGTGTGGATGGGTTTATTTCGGCGGTTATTTTAGCAAAAAATTCTGATTTGGTTGTTTTAAGTTTACGTCTGAAAATAGCTCTATTTTTTTTAAAATTAATAATGTTCTCGGTTGTAGGCTGTCGTCGTAGAAGATTAAAAGAACGCTTTTTTAATGTGCATAGAGAAGCCAGCTCTTTAGTCCACCATGGTAAGTGCTTTGCTGATTTATGAGGCGTGGTTTGAGGTATTGCATTGGTAGCAGAAACTCGAATAACTTTTTTCAGTTTTGCTGCATCTCGATTAATATTTCCAAAAGCGGAAATATTAGAGAGCGATGTGTTAATATTGTCTTGATATTTTTTCCAATTAGCCAAATGTAATTTAAATTTAGGAATAAAATTAGGTAATTGGTTTGATTGATTGAGTATTTTAATTGAAATTGGGAAATGATCACTGCCATGAAGATCTTCGATTGTATTCCAGGTGCATTTTGGCGCCAAAATACTTGAACAAATTGATAAATCAACGTGTGTGAAGGAGTTGTGGGTAGAAAAATGTGTTGGATTGCCGTTGTTTAGAATTAAGAGATCAGAAGCTGATATGAAATTTTCTATTATTGTTCCTCTTTGATTAGTAATTTCTGAACCCCAAAGCGGGTTCCAACCGTTAAAGTCACCTGTTATTAAATGTGGACCAGGAATAGTGTGAAAGATTTGTTCAAGGTCATATGATGAAATCTTGATGCTAGGTGTGTAATATGCTGAGACTATTTTAAAATTTGTGTTTGAACGAATTTCTGCTGTTATAGTATATTGCGTAGTGGATATTATTTTGTAAGGAATTGTTTTTTTGATCAGTAGACCAACTCCATGTTTAGAGCTTATATTGTTTTGAGAATTTGTGAATGTACCATCGTACATTCTTGGTACGTAAATTTTTTTATTTAATGGGATATGTGTCTCTTGTAATGTTAGGATATCTGGTTGATATTTATTAATTAAAATTTGTAGATTATTGTAATTGCTCTGAAAACCATTGATATTCCATTGTAAAATTATTAAATTCATATTTACAAAAAAAAAAAAATAATGAAATTAAAGAAAAATTATTAATTACTGTGAGAATTATTGATTAAATTACTTGATATTATAAATCTTAATTAAGTTCCATATGGAAAGAATCGTTTTCAATATTTGGAAGATTTGTATTACTTGCTGCGTTTAAAGGAATTTGGAAATTGGAAGTTAAAGTTGTATTTATATTTGATTCTGATGTTGTTTTATATTGAATATTTTTTAGATTTAAAGTGGAGTTGTTTTGATTGTTCTGAGATGTGTTAGGTGATATAAGTTTTTCATTTGAAATATTATTGACTGAGTAATTTTTTTGAGTGTTTGTTTGTTGGGTGTTGTTATAATTAACTGAGTTTTGTGGATTAATTTGTTTATTTTCATTATTGGCTAAGTATTTTTTTTGTAAATTTTGTTTTTCTTTTACTAAATTTATAGCAGTAGAAAGTTCTTCTTTAGGAGTATCGGAATTAGGAAATTGATATTGATTTTTGTTTACGAATTCTATGGCAGTTTTATAGGAACATTTGTTTATAGTTTTATGTTTTAAAATTGCTTTTTTTTTTTGAGAAGCTGGACATTTTATGTTGGTAGATCTATGTTCGTTTTTGCAATTGCTACAAGAAACTTTTTAGTTTTCAGGTTCATGATAACTTGATCCACAAATTTCACATTTTTTATCATTTGTGCATCTTTTAGTTGTATGATTTAACATAAAACAATTTTTACACTGAATTGGTTTAGGTATGTAATGTTCAACAGAAAATATCATGAAACCAATTTTAGCTTTTTTAGGAAGTTCATATGAGTCGAAAGTAAGTATGTGTAAAGGTGTATTTACAACTGAACCGTTTGCAAATTTGGTTAGCTTTTTACAAGCTACAACTCCTTGATCTGCCATACCTTCTACCATTTCATTCTCAGACAAATCTGTAATTATAGGGGCATATATAACACCTCTACATGAATTTAGTGTAGGATGTAGGACTGCTTCAATTTCACATAAATTGGCCAATACTTTTGTTTTTATAAATTTGCTTGCTTGATATTCGTTTTTACAAAGTACTAACAAGTGACCTTCTCTAGTGAAAGACATGCTTTCTATGTTTTCTACCACACCTTGAATGGCCTTTGTTAAGGCAAAAATGTTTAGGTTTTTTAATGGTTTTGATGGATCTTTGTTTTTAATTAAAATAAACTTTGGTTGATTCTTACTATTGTTTGTAAAATTAATTTTTATATCTGGTTTTTTTAATACTGGAAAGTTGATTACTGAGTCTAAATTGGGTGATTGTGAAAGTTTTTTTTGTTTTCTTTTAGGTTTATCTATAGGATCCAGAATGTTGAAGTAGTTTGAACTACCCCCTGGGTCTTCACCCAGTACCCCCATTTTCGGAAGATGACAATTACTTAAGTTTTAACGCTTACCTGTTTACAGTCAAATATGTACGAATCAATAAATAAAAAGAAGAAAAAACAAAATCAAAATATGATCAAAGCAATAAGGTTAAAATTATATTTCAAATAATAAAACAACAACTATAAAACTTAGATTGAAGAAGATAAAAAATTAAAACAAAGCGAAATAGAATGAATACGTCTGCACTCTATGAGAATTAAAGAGCGACTGACCTACCTAAACAAAATTAATAACCTTTAATGAAATTGTAGAAAGAAAAGCAAAAACAAAAAAGTAATATTAAATGAAAACAAAATTGTTAAAATTTTATAACAACAAAAATATTATGTTAAATGAAAACAAAATAAAAAAATTAGTTTTAGGGTAACAAAATCACAATATTATGGACTAACTGTAAAAAACGTGAACAAAAGAATATTATGACGATTACATTGTAATAAAAAACCCAATGTTAACATGATAAGGTAAAAATTACAATTGTTCAAAAAAAAACCCAAAAAAAGGTTTTTAGGTTACTACCGTTTAAAGTAGGAAATTTGTAATGCTAAATGATAAAAATTAAAAATTGTAAATTTAGCAAAACAAGTTAAAATAATAATAAGCCAGAATCTTGTAATTTTACTTAATAAAATTTTGTATAAATATGATGAAAAAATTCTAAGAAGAAGACTAAAAATTTGGAATTAAATCTAAGATGTTATCTTCTAAAATAACAAAGAAATTCGGCATTTTTATTTTTAAATTCGAAAAAGTATAAAGGTAAATTAACTTATATTTGTATATATAGCAAAACTATCACGTTGATTTATGGTAAAGATTTTAATCGTTGATCAAGTTTGCCTTCCTGACCAAATTTTATTTTGTTTAATAAAAAATGAATTAAAAAATTGTTCTGAATTGTTAAAAATTAAGTTAGAGTTAAACGAATTGATTATTTACAGTTGCATGATTTACTTTCACTTAACACACCCACCGACTTACTTTCAAGTTTCAAAAATTGCTGCACAATTTAACTGCTCTACTTACCACAACCCTACATACGCACACTCAAAGCTATACATTACAACTACAAATTACAAATCATATATCACAGTAATAGAATAATAGCACATATTATTATCTATTTTTTTTTAATGCAATTTCTTTGCCACATAAATGTAGACAAGAAATTACATAGCCTTTCCTTTTCAGGCGTGGCTGTAAATGTCGTAAGGGGGAATAACTCTTACAATAAGAATAATATACATATTTTGTTTTAATATTGCAATAGTTAAAAAAAAGTACTTCAACTCCTTTTTATAAGGGGGGAGGGATGTCATAATCACATTTTTAATCAATGTACTAATCATTATTTGATGATTAATCAACGATATACCGTTTACACAATAATAACGCAACGACTTACATTTCAATAAAGTAATCGACTTGTACGTCAATGTTTTTTTGTAAATGTATAATGCAAAAATGCTTAGTATGATTGTAAAATTAAAATGCTACGTATATTTCGATTATTGATTGCTAATAAAAGTAATAAAAGTAATTGATTCTAAAATTAGCTGCAGGAGAATAAAGTTAGTTAAAATTCATATTAGTGCGTATAAAATAAAATAAATTATTTTTTATAAACTGAAATATATGTAGTTAAAGTGTCTAATTGTTTTATTCTTATTGCTAAATTAATAAGAATTTTATATTATATAAATCCCTAGGGTTACTATTTAGACTGATTTGTTTCAGAAAATTAAGTCTATTCTATAGTCTATCCTATAGCCTATATTTATTCTCTTTTTTGGTTTTAGGTGTAAAAAACTTGGAAAGTTTTGTGATTCTATTGATTGACATTTTACATTTTTTAGGAAATCTAAAACATTGTTTTCATTTTCACTAGAATGTACGTCTTTTAACACATATGATTTATTATACCCGTACGATAGGATCGGATATAATAAAATTACTCCTCCGTTTGTAACACCTCGAAATAAGCGAGCTAGATATACATTCAAAGGTATGGATCGGATCCGAAAAAAATTCTAAGACTTTTGAGCCATGTCCGTCCGTCCGTCCCTCCGTCAGCACGCTAACTCAAAAACTAAGAAAGCTAGAATCTTGAAATTTACACAAAATATTCTGGGAGTAATTTGTAGGTTCTCTATTTTTTTTGGTTGAGTTTGGACCAAAACTTAAGGCAGCTCTCGAACACCTAACTTTTAGATCCCCACATTTTTTTTGAAATAGAGCTATGAAATTTTAACTACTGATAGATCTCACAAAAATATTTTTATTTTAATAATTTTATTTTTAATAACTTTTTTTTTTGGCCCCACCCGTTACGGAGCTACAGCTCCCCAAAGGTTCAAAAAAGCTCTATATTTAAATTGTTATAGCACAAGTTGTAAAAGATATATCTTCATTTTGAAAACGCCAAACGGTTACTACTTTTATTAGCTTTAAAAGTATATATACAATAAATATATATTTGTGGCATACGGTGCCTTAATTTACCGTTATGCGAAACTCAAATTTTGCAAAATCCTTTAACCCTTGTATCTTCTAAACTGTTTAAGTTGAAATTTTGGCAGAAGTTAGATCTTTGAAAATAAGTATGAGTCATTTCAGAAATTTTTTTTGTATCACCCCCCGTTTAGGAGCTGTAAGGGGTCAAAAACTGAAAATTTCCTATTTTTAAACTCCTGTAACTTGAACACCTGTTAAAATTTTTTTGAAGTAATACACAAAAATTAAAGCTTCAACATTATACTTTTATTTCTGTTAACAACTTTTTTTAATAATATAGAGTTACTTTATAATTGACGAAAGTGTTACTTGATTTTTTCAAATTTTCTAACAAATTTCTTCAACAAATTTTTTGCATTTGTTTTACTCGATAATTTGAAATTGTTGAGGATATAATGCGTAGTACAAAAAAATGTAAATAAATAAACAACATAACGGTTGCTTGAAGAATTTTTATTTATATGATATTGATATATATACTTATATAATATCATGTTTATTTACATATCGTATATGCCACTAGTGAGTGAATGATAAGAGTATATATGTATATTATATAGTGCCGTATTTACATACATATATGTATTTTATTGTACTTATAAGAAATTATTCTGTCAATGGAATATTTAAATATAATATAATATAATATTTAAAATTATATTTACTGTTTTGTACTTAGTAAATTTAATATACATTTACCGCTTACTATTAAATGGTACTATAGAATATTTAAAAAAGTTTTGGATTGATAATCGTTATGTGGAACGTTAGAATCTGCTTTTGAAGAATGTACATATAAACATATAGTTTGAATATATGTACAACCCATAGTACTAGAAATTATAAAATTCACCAAAATTATTTTAAAATACTAAAATATTAAAAAAATAATATTGTAAGCAGAGTGACAGGCTGTGAACATACTAACGGTTTATACTGGTATCTAAGAGTTGACAAAGTCAACTGTATTCTTCCTCGTTTTTTTCTAACATTGGTGTATATGAGTAATAATTAGTTTCAGTAAGATCTAGACCTTCTTTAACTTTATTGAAATTTTCCAAATTTTCTACATATATGTTATGTTTATTATTGAGCCATTGGTGCTGTGGTTTACGCACCGCTTCTCATTCATAAGGAAATGAGAGGTCTCGGGTTCGATTCCTGGTTGGGTACAATAATTATAAAATACAAAATATTCAGATATCGCAATATATAAATACTTTATATCATAATATAAAGTATATTTCGTATCTAAAAAAATAAAAATAATAATTAATAACAAAATAATATAAATAAATTACCTATAATCATGTTCCTGAAATAATATTTATCCAGGAAATAGAGTAATACCAAATATACCAAATACTAGAGTAATACCATGAGTGGTTGACTTAGAACAAATTTTTTTTTTGTCAAAAACTTTAGAAAAATGAAAGTAGTTCCACCCAATGTCAAAAATAACGCCATTTTTTTATTACCGCCATATGAAATTTTTTAAATTGTCAAAATTCATATGTCGAGCCAGTTTTGAATGCATTTTGAATCAAATATTGGTTTAACTGGTTTAGTGCACTGTTTTGGTTTTATTAATAAATTTTAAATCAAATGCTTTAAAAATTAAAAGTTAAGTTTTGATTTAATTGAAGGAAAAATTTTAAAATTTTATTTTATTTTAAATTATGGCAAAACCATTTGTTACTGGAAATGTGAAAAATTAGAGGAACTCTTTACCATTTTAAGGCCTAAGTTTCCTCGTACCTTACAATCAAAGACAATAGATTTACCCGAATTGCAAGTTTGGACTGTGGTAATTATCCCTATAATTAATTCTCTTAACTTTAAAAAATAATTCTATTTAATTTAAAAATAAATTGTTTTTAATTTAAAGTGAGATAAATGAAGTTTGTCAAAGAAAATATAAAGAAGCAGCAAAACAAGTAAAGTTAACTGTTTTGGTTGAAGATACATGTTTACAGAAGGACTGTACAAAATACTCGAAGGCTGGGAAGATAAATCAACTCAAGCTGCTTTAGCATATTGTGAAGGTAAAAATCATGCTTGTTAATTTTCACGATTGAAATAAAATATGTTATTACAATATAATTTATTTTATTTAAAAATTTGAAAAATAAAATCGGAAAGAAAAATAGGTTAAGCGTAAATAGATCCTCGGATAAATAAAAAATAAATGGTACCCTCTTTGGCACATGAATAACGACAATAATAGGACAATGGAACGTAAAAACAATGAGAGAACCCACTAGATTAGCGTAAATCAAAAAAAAATGGAGAAATATAAAGTAAAAATTCTTGGATTCAGCGAAAAACGATGGCCGGAATGTGGAGAGATGACAACAACAAACACAAACACAATCCTCTATTCGGGCAATCAAACAGGAAAACACGGAGTAGGGCTAATTATAGAAAAAAACACTCAAAAATAGCATTATAACATGGAAGCCATCTGCAAAAGAATAATTACCGCAATATTCCATAGCAGAATAAGGAAGACAACTATAATTCAGTGCTATGCTCTTAAAGAAACTGCAACACCAGAAGTTAAAGATTAATTTTACGAGCAACTAACATTAATTCTATGTTCAACCCCAAAATCTGATATGATTCTACTAATGGGACACTTTAAAGGAAAAGTTGGCGACACTAAAGCTTGGCCAACAATAGGAGCACATGGAATTAGCATAATAAATGACAATGGCGAAAGATTAAAAGGTATCTGCGAGCAACAGGACCTAGTAATAGGCGGGACAGTCTTCCCACACAAGACAATACACAAATACACGTAGGTTTCGCCAGGTGGTCGTGTTAAAAATCAAATAGATCACATATGTATCAGTCGCAGATTGGTAAAATCTTTACAAAATGTAAGAAAGCCGATGCACAAAGTGACCACATGCCTATAACTGCAGACATACAAATCAAATTTGCGGGCAGAAGAAACCCAACGAAAAAGCAAAGAAAGAAACGTCTCTGCACATACAAGTACAAATCTGACGATATTAAGCAAGAATTTGTAGCCCGTCTACAACAAAGCATCATCACAGTGCAAGTAAGAATACAGCAGGAGTTCCAGAATCTATACCGCCAAGTAGGGGTAGAAATTGTAGGAATTAATAGAAACCCCGAACGCAAAGAGTGGAGTTCAGAAGAGACATGGACCGCCATCGAAAACAGAAGTAAAATTGGGCAACAATAATACAAATACAACAATACAACAATAATACAAATATAACAACAATAAAAATACTCACACAGAAATATGTAAAAACATCAAGAAAATGCCAATGACAGACAAGAGAAAATTCTTCAGTAATATCGCAAGAAATGCCCAAACGGCCGCGAAACAAAATAATAGCCAAGCACTATGTAAAAATATACAGATATTATCAAGAAGGAATTTTCATAAAACAAAACCAATAAGAAACAAAGAAGATAAACTAGTCTCATCAACCCAAGATCAATTAACCAAATGGAAAGAGCACTTTGCAGAGTTCAATACGCACCCCCATGATATACCGCAATTAGAAGAACAAGAACCAAATAAAAGGGAAGATACATTCATAAATCAAAGAGCAAAATCTTCCAAGGAAATAATAGATGCAATCAGGAAATTCAAAAACAATAAGGCTGAAGGATTTGATGGTATACCGGCTGAATTGCTAAAAGCAGGAGAAATAACTACTGCTAACACTCTAAGGCGAATAATTCAAAGTATATGGGAGGAAGAATCAATCACATCCGAATGGGAAAAAGGAATAATAATTGAACTACCAAAGAAAGGCGATATAATAGAATGCCAGAATTGGAGGGGAATAACTATACTAAAAAGCGTTACAAAAATTATCGCCTTAATATTATACTCCAGAATATATTACAAACTGACGTCCGTCCGTCAGCAAGATAACTCAAAAACTAAGAAAGCTAGAGTAATAAAGTAACTATATACATAGAGAACTCACGTAGAAGAAAAAATCGTAGTCAATTTCATCATCGTAAAAAAAAATCATCATCTACCAAAAAATCGTAGTCAATTTTCGTTGATTTGAAATCCCCCCAAAGATCGTATTTGGGATTATTTCGTAAAAAGATGACCGCATTTTTGGTATACCATCAAAGAACATAAGAAAAACAAAACAAAAAAATATTTTTTCATTAATTCAGTTCATAATTCATTTTCTTCGAACTGATTTTTTTTTTCTCTAAAAATTGATTTTATATTGTTACATGCATACATACATACATATTTATCTATGCATCACAAACAAATGTTCTTATAATTTTAAAATGTAATTTTATAGATCTCATAAAGAATAACTCTACACAACACATAGACAATATTTGAAGGCCAACAAATTTTTATTATAATATTACAAGTGTATGTAAATTGTAACGGAGATCTATTTGTTTTTTTTTTTTCTTTTTTGTTTAGAAGAATATTTTTTTTTAAAATTAAAAAATAATTTTGGATGGAATATTGAAATTTTCTAAAATATTGGTATTAAGCTTTGTCGACCCACAAAGGTATAGTAAATTAAGATCAAATTTACTGAATGTACAATTACATATATTAAGGCTGGTTTTCATTCGACCGATATATCCACGAAAATGTTAGAGCATAGGCAGAACATACAAAAATGCTATGTGTTTAAAAAAGATTAAGCTAAAAAAATATCCATGAAACATTTGAAAATATACAAGAAAGTAACCATAAATATCAACGAATTAGATATGTATGAAAAAATTGTATATCTTACAAATAAATATTAAACTAACAAAGCATTTAAATTTTGGAGTGTCAAAAAATAAACAAATGTTCAAATTTTATATTTTAGTGAGAAACTATATTAAAATGACAATATTATCGGTATAAAAATATTATTAATAAACTATGTATATTATTTTTAACAACTTTATAAATAAAAAATTTTAAATTTTTAACTAAATATGAATATAAACATTATTAAATTAGGTTATGTACTATATAAATTTTTTCTCCCTCTTTTCCACACTATATTTTTCTCTTTCTAAAATTGCGATAATATCTATGAAATTTCTCATGAAAACCAGCCTTTACGACTATAGATGGATATGTAATTCTTTCTAAATAGAAAGCAAAATTCTTAAAAGTATTTTTTGATATTGAATAAGGTAGCTACATATAGTTAGTCATATTAAAAAACAAAATTTTAAAATTTTAAAAATTAAGAAGGTATTTTTGAAAAGAAAAAACATTCGGCACAAAGGGGTTAAAGAACTTACCATATCTTTTCAAAAAAAAATTAAATTAAGAAGAAACAACTACATGAACAACAAAAAAGTTATTTTAATTCACGATATTTATAACAACGCCTTTACACTTACAAGCCGGAACATTTAACAAAAACTTTAAAAAAAAGGGCTATTTGTGTACAAAATAAATTGAGTGTTCCGATCCGGCTTGTAAGATATTTAGGCGTTGTTTATAAAATATTTTAAAATTTTTTATGAATATTTTTTTTTATAACTGATGTATGGATGTACATATCTATACAGATATTCTTCTCGTAACACTTTTAAATTTTTTTTTTTTAGAATATAAAATATAGAAAATTACAGTGTAACAGATATTCATCAGATATTCATCTTGTAACACTTTTAGAAATTATTAAAAAAATTTGAGAATTTTGTTCGATATTGGTATTATCATAAAGAAATCATATAAATAGAGTTTTTACACCGAACAAATTTTTTAAACCATTTCTGCACAAAATATAGAACCCCGAAATTCTGTTTTGCTGCAGATTAACATATTTTGAACAAAAAATTATAAAAATACTATTTTATAATTGTAGTGGTATGGTAGTGGTAATATTTTTTTTTATTCGTTTCATTCTTATTTGTTTGTACGCATGTTTATTAGATTTGAAATGATTACAATTTGAATGTTTAATAATTTTTCGCTGGCATATATAAAGCGTATTAAATTGCGTATGTGTGTGTTTAGTAAAATTAAAAATGATTTTATTATGCATGCATAAGAACATAACGTATTGAAGTAGGTAAATAAATAAAAAATTAGATAAGTGATAATAAGTAACTTTTATTAAATATTTTGTTTTAATAAATAAACTTAAGGTAATAAGGGAGCAAATCAATGTTAAATTACAGATTCACTGAATAAAAGTTTATTTTCCTACTTAGAGTAAATATATAGTCATGATATACCTAGTACTAGTAAAAGTAAATAATTTCTAAAACTTTTGCAAAAATTAATAAAAAAATCAAATTTTATTTAACAATTTTCTTTTTAATATTAGTACCTAAATGTTAGAATAGCTAATATTAGAAAAGGAATATTAGTACAGTACCTAAATAGGGAATCAAAAAATAACAAAAGCACAAGCAAAATTAATTTAAAAAAATGTTTTATTGCTTAAAATTAAAGAATAGAAGGAAAACATAAGAAGGGACAAAGCCACATGGAAAATTCTAAAATATAGTCTGATAGTATTAATTTTCCAAATGGCATAAAAAACCCTTTTTATTAGTACATTTACAAAAAAATAAAAATTCAAAATTTATGTAAACAAATTTTACAAGAAAATATAAAAAACTATTTACAAAATTAGTTACAAAATTATAACTAAGCATAATAAACTACTTTAACATTTAAAAAAATTTAACATAAAAACATAATTAATCATTTTAACAATATATATAGGAATTTAACTTAAATTAATAATCTCATGCATTGATTTTTAACAAAATTTTCATGGAAAAAAAAATAAAAATTAAAGTTATTAATCCATTACAAATCAAGAAAAAGTTTAAAAAAATATTTATTCAAAAATTGCAGACCATGTGAGACAAAATTTCTACTAGGTATATATATTTAGTTTTGAATTATTTTTGACTATTTTTTTGTCTTTCCCTCTTGGATTCCTTAGCTTTTTGTTCTTCCTCAATTATTAATTTTTCCTTTAACCATTTGGTTTCTTTTTTTAATAACAAATCGATTAGTAATTCTAAAAACTTAATTTCTAACATTTAGGTACTAATATTAAAAAGAAAATTGTTAAATAAAATTTGATTTTTTTATTAATTTTTGCAAAAGTTTTAGAAATTATTTACTTTTACTAGTACTAGGTATATCATGACTATATATTTACTCTAAGTAGGAAAATAAACTTTTATTCAGTGAATCTGTAATTTAACATTGATTTGTTCCCTTATTACCTTAAGTTTATTTATTAAAATAAAATATTTAATAAAAGTCACTTATTAACACTTATCTAATTTTTTATTTATTTACCTACTTCAATACGTTATGTTCTTATGCATGCATAATAAAATCATTTTTAATTTTACTAAACACACACATACGCAATTTAATACGCTTTATATATGCCTGCCAAAAATTATTAAACATTCAAATTGTAATCATTTCAAATCTAATAAACATGCGTACAAACAAATAAGAATGAAACGAATAAAAAAAAATATTACCACACCATACCACTACAATTATAAAATAGTATAAATATGAAAAGAATACATTTCATTTTCTTATAAGCTAGAAATAAATATTATTTCTGTATAAATTTTTTGTTCAAAATATGTTAATCTGCAACAAAATAGAATTTCGGGGTTCTTATATATTTTGTGCAGAAATTTAAAAATTTATAACAAGTTTAAAAAATTTGTTCGGTGTAAATACTCTATGTATATGATTTCTTTATGGTATTATAATACGAGCAATTACTTGTTATGTGACAAAGCTTAGCTAAAGTTTTTTCGTTGCTAGAAATAACACCTCATAAACCATTTTGTAATTATAATAATAAAACATTTTTTGCTTATTCAATTTTCCCAATCTAATTAAATCTCTTAGAAATACATTAATGGATTCCGATTTAAAAACCTCAGAAGGTATTATAAGCTTTAAAGTTCTCATAGAATTATGGGAAGCTCAAATAAATTGAAAAACTAAGATGTGTACCAAATTAACTAGATAACATATTAATCCGCATACTTTTGAAAAAATTAGAGTTAAATTAACAACACAAATATTTAGTAGAACAGTGAGTGCCGCTATTAGAACAATAATTGAAACGTCTGGTTTTAAAAGAGTTACTAAAGAAATTGCAAAAATTTTGTATTAGTGGTTGATAAAATTTTTGATTGTTGATCCACTGTTGAGATCATTCATTATATTCTGATAATAAATATCGATCTGATATTAAACTAAATAGCTTGTAGTTTGAATTTTTAAAATATTGTAAGATTGACTAAAAAGAAAAAATATATTTTAGAGGGATTCAAAATAACTTTAAATTTATATTAATAGGTAGGTATATACACATTTTTTCATATTTTATATTTTTACAATAATAATTCTTGTACCTATAGTTGGGTTATGAAAACCACTAAAATTGATTGATAAAAAATCGAAGTAGAATCGAGGTTTTTTCTTTTTTTAAGAAGTCGAAAAAGTTATATGAAGAAATACATACATATATATACAAATGTACATACATCAATTGACATACAAACAAAACAAATAAAAAAGAAAAACTAAAATAAAAATAAACTAAAATACGATCAAGTTGATTTTACGAAATTAAAAAAACTGTCTAACTTTTTTCTTCCATGTGAATACTCTATGTATATAGTTACTTTATGCTAGAGTGTTGAAATTACAAAATACACAAAATATTTTTACATCAATTTGTAGGTTCCCTATTTTTTTTGCTTGAGATCCGACCACAACTTTGGGTAGCTCCCGAAAAACTAACTCTTTGATCTCCACATTTTTTTTTGAAATAGACCCATTAAATTTTAACTGCTGATAGATATCATAAAAATATGTATTAATTTGATTATTAACAACTTTTTTCTGTAGCTCCACCCGTTACGGAGTTACAGCTCCCCAAAGTTTGAAAAAGCTCTATATTTATTGTTATAAGTTATAACACAATGTTGTATAAGGTATATTTTATATATATTAACAACTTTTCTTATATAGGATTACCTTAAAATTGACGAAAGTGTGACTTTATTTTTCTAAATTTTTCTAACAAATTTTTTTAACGATTTTTTTGCATTTTTTTTACTCGATTATTTGAAATTGTTGAGGATGATGAGTAGTAGAAAAAAAATTAAATAAATAAGAAATACAACGGTTGCTTGAAGAACTTATATTTATATGATATTAGTATACATACTTATATAACTCATGTTTATTTACATATCGTATATGTCACTGATGAATGAATGATATATAATACATATGTATAGTATAAATTATTATACATTTGCCGCTTAGTATTAAATGGTACTATAGCATATTTGGAAAAGTTTTGGATTGATAATCGTTATGTGGAAGGTTAGAATCTGCTTTTGAAGAATGCATAAACATATAGTTTGGATATATGTACAACCGATAGTTCTAGAAATTGTAAAATTCACCCATATTATTTTAAAACACTAAAAAATTAAAAAAATAATATTATAAGCAGTGTGACAGGCTATGAACATACTAACCCATACTCCTTTTTTATTAAATTTTTTTTAGTTTTTATAGAAAAATAGTTATAAATGCATAACACTAAACATTTTGTATTTACTTTCGAATTGTTTAATTTTTTTGTTAAAACTTTTTATAATATTATAAATTCTTACTCTAATGAACATTTTTATAAAATAATTTTTGTCCGAATTTTGCATGAGTAATAGAAGTCATATTCTAAATTTTTAAATAACTTAAATTCTAAATTAGTTGCTTTACAATTTTCATTGAAACATGTGATGAATTTATTTTCTAATGCATTCTAAAATTTCAGAAGTCCTAACTAATGTAGCATTATCATATTCTTTAAAATTAATGAATTGGGAATATTTATTTTTCTCGTTAGTTAAGTATTCTTAACATTTATGATGTTCCCTAAATTTTTTGAGAGATTTCAGATGCCGTAGCAAATTCCAAATCAATGTCAGTTATTTCACAATCATTTACCTCCGTTGCACAATTATTATATGTGGTTATATTTTGCATATATTTTGCAGAAAACGATTTTTCATTTTTCGATTTTCTATTTCGTCTTCTAGTTTTTTATAATTTTTTTCCAAAACTTAATTTTTTCCTGTAAAATTTTTTAAATTCTTCATAAATATTTTCATACCATTTAGGATTTTGGACGTATTTGTTCATATATTGAATATTTATAGATGCCTTCATTTCTGTAAGTTCTCCTGCAATAAAAATAGTATAAAATAGTTAAATTTTATAGCTCAAATGTAAGTAGGAAATAATATACCTGATATATATTTCAAGTAGTGGGAATTTCCATCTCCATGTCTGCAGGTGCGGCAATATTTTCGTCATCCGTAACATGAATATCTGTTTCTAAAATTAAAAAAAAAATAAAGTCGTAAAACATGTTTTCAAAATTTTATTTCAAAAATCATTCAACATTGGCTTACCTTTTACACTTTTTGCCAGAAATGTTATTTTCTAAAATATTAATTATTTTTTTTTATTTCTTTAATTGGTGTTGCACTTTTTTTAAACAAGTACGAGTGTTTGTTATTTTATACAATATATGTTCGTTAAAATATTTTTCACACATGCGGAAATCATCAGAAATTTCTTTATTTTTAAAATCAAGCCTATTAAATTTTTTTAACCAAATTTCTTTTCTGAAAAAAATAATATTTCTTATTTACAATTATTAATAAATATTTTTAGTTTTTAATAAATCTTATATCTATGTATGATATACATATTCATATAACAGAAATTCTGATAACAGAAATTTAAAAATAAATACGTACATATCTACATTAAAATATATTATTTACTTACGGTGAACTATCTTTCGGAAATCTAAAAAACTTTACTTTCTTATTTTGTCCTTCTTTTTTTAAACCGCAAATTAAACATTTTATATAATGTTTACCCATACTTTACACTAATTTTTTAGTTAAAAATTTTTGTTACTTAAAAAAAATATATTATAAAATTTTATCACTGATCACAATATTACATATTAGATATTTTTATGTACATCACTTTTCACCACCTTGTTATAAAATGAAAAAAAGGAGCGGATCGAAATCTTTTTATTTTTAATCTTATTTGCCAAAAGCTTATTTTTTCAATACCTTACTTTTTCAAAATATTAATTTTTCAAAATCTTAAAAAAAATAATAAAAAACATTTTTTTTTTTTTTTAAAACTCTTGTATATAATTGTGTATAATTGTATCTTGTATATAATTGTATATAATTGTATGCTAATTGTGAAAGGTGCATGATACTTTACCTAAAAAAAAGAAGCCTGAAAAAAATCTTGAAAACGAAAAATATCGAATTTAATTTCAAAAATATTTCGGTGAGATTTTAAAGTTGTTTACAAAATCAGAATTATGTGCCTTTTACAGAATATGTGTATAGGTACTTATTATGTATATGGGAGATTCTGAATTAGGAGGGATTAAAGAGTTGGATTCAAAAACAGGGTTATACGCTTTTTCCAGAATATTTATTTATATGTATATAATATGTATAAATATTAATATATATGTGAGGTTCTGAATTAGGAGGCATTTTAGAGTTGGATTCAAAAGCAGAGTTATACGCTTTTTCTAGAATATTTATTTTTATGTACATATGTGCGATGTTCTCAATTAGGAGGGATTATAGAGTTGGATTCAAAAACAGGGTTATACGCTTTTTCCAGAATATTTATATATATGTATATAATATGTAGAAATATTAATATATATATATGTGAGGTTCTGAATTAGGAGGCATTTTAGACTTGGATGAAAAGCAGAGTTATACGCCTTTTCTAGAATATTTATTTTTATGTATGTGCGAGTTTCTGAATTAGGAGGGATTTGATTATATTTATATATATTGTATATCGTTCTATTGTTTTTGCATGCATTAATGATTATATTGTGTATGTAAAGATATATAAATATTAAGTTGCTAATTTATTAGATTTTTTTCTTATCAAAGATCTTATTTAACCAAAATCTTCATTCAAATCAGATTTTGGTTAAATAAGATTTCTGAAAATTAGATTTTGGAAAAATAAGATTTTCGAAAATAAGATTTTGTAAAAATAAGATTTTGGATAATAAGATTTTGAAACAATTAGATTAAAAATAAAAAGAGTGTGGGTTCGAATCCCACATACGTCGTAAGAGTTATTCCCTCTTACGACATTTACAGCCACGCCTGAACAGGAAAGGCTGTGTAATTTCCTGTCCACATTTATGTGGCAGAGAAATGCATTAAAAAAAAAAAACGTAATTTTACTTGCACAAATAAGTGCATGTTTATGTTCGAACGAAGGGCGCCTTTAAAAACGCATTGTAAAAATACTATGTAAAAAATAGTATGTGAATTTTTTTCTCATGGTAATTTCTATTCATAGTGGTAGTCATATAGTGTATACCTGCTCTAACCAATGGAATTTTTTTGTAATGGCGGTAGTAAAAAATTACATTAGTGTGTATAAAATTAGAGTCGAGCTTCTTATTGTAATAGATATTCGTTGATTTCAACCACACCAATTTCAATACAATATTATGAAATATGAAACTTATGATTGTTCTTTTGCTCGATTGTTTTTTTATTTACAAAACAAAATAAACTTTTCTAAAAATAAAATAAATTTTTTTCTCTGTGATCTTTTTTTAATTTGCTCATTCATTTGCTTTTCGCTTTACTTTGTTAATATTTATTGTTTAGTAATTAATATTGTGTTATTATTTGTGCTGCTAATGTTATGTGCATATGTAGTAAAATTAAGATAAAGAGTATCGTTCGTTTAAGAATCAAAACCATTTCTTTGCATATTTTTTGTCTCTTTTCTTGTTAGGATTAGTAGCCTTAAGTAAGAAATATTGTGTATTATTAGTATTAAGTAAGACATATTGTGATTGTGTGTGCTCTAAAATTTAAAAAAAAAGGCACGCGAATAGCAGCAGCAGCAGCAGCAGCAGGAGATCATCTTTTATTTTATTAAGATTTTTGTACCAAAATCTTAAAATCTACTTTAAATTAATATAACTAGAGTGCATACTTTTAAGCTTAACTAAAAGTTTAAATAATTAAATAAATAATATTAATGTATAAATTAATAACAGTATTCGACCTATAATGGCCTTAGTAACCGATGGTTTTGCAATATTGCAATATCCTATGTGGTTTATAATAATAATATAAATAAATAAATAAAATAAATAACCACTTTTACTAAATAATGAAATCGAAATCAATTAATCGAAAATAAATTAATAAAGACAATAATTATCAAATAATCAAATTAGAATCAATTAATCTAATATAAATTAGGTAAGACAATTTAAATGTTAAATCAGCAAAAGATTATTATTATTATTATAATTGAAATAAAACAAATAAAATATTAACCAAAAACAATTAATTAACTAAATTTAACTAAATTTAAATTCAACTAAAAACTATTACACATAACTTAACTATAATACATAAACTGAATACATTAAATGAATGATTGAATAACCGATGTATTAAACAAACTTCTATCCATTTATGTATTAACCGTTGGAGCTAATTTTTATAGAAGGCATATTTTATTAAATTTAATTTACTTTTCGTTTTGCTACAAATTTTGCTTTGGTGATTTCCAACTTCTGCTTTTTCATAATTCTACTTATCTTTAATCAACTTAAAATGGCTTCAAACACTCCTAATTTTAATAGCAAAAATATGAAATTGGTATCCAATAGCACTTCTTCATCCGCATCGAGTGGTTTTTCAGTTACCGCAGCTTATACTAACGAAAGACTCATCAAACTTGTTCAGGGTCTTACTGATAAATTTGACACATTCGAAGTAAATATCAAAAGCAATAATTAATGACAGATTCGTTGAATTAGAAAGTTGCTTCAACAAAAAACTAGACGATTTGATGGCCTGTTTTCGCAATAGTATTGATGATATTGATAAAAAAATCGTAAACATTGAGATCGTTAAATGAAAAAATTGTGGCTGCATCTGAAGTTAATATTTAAATTATGCAAAGTAAAGTTAATGAAATTGCCGAGAACAAGTGCAAAGGCGTTACCGAAATTACCGAACGAGTCAACTCTATCTGCAAATCCACTAATGTACAACCGAACATAAGTGAACGACTGTCTGGAATTGAAAGATTGACACATATCAGTGATCTTTTGGTTACTGGAATCTCTTATGTCGAAAATGAAAAGCTGGCAACACATTTTAATTCAATTGCCAGTACCATTGGCTGTAAAATTAATCGCGCAATCATTGGATCGATGTTCCGTACCCGCAGTGACAGTAAGTCAATTGTTATTAAATTTTCGGGTACTTCAACTAAGGATGCCTTCTTCAATAAATACTAAAATTTTAAAAACTTGAGTGTATCGCATCTTGGTTTTCCTGCGACCAAAGGCGTGTATATAAATGAAAGGCTTCCTCCATATATACTCTGTTACTCCAACGGATTGCCAATAAAATGAAAAAAGATGGATGGCTCCATAAAACATTCACAAAGATTTCAGTAATTATTTTATTTACTCTCGTGTTTAAATTTTCTCTGTTTTTTTTAACGATTTTGTTAAATTAAGCGCTTCTTTTTACTTTTTACTTATTTATGATCTTATGGCTGTTATCACCTCGGGAAAAATTCCATAAATTTCCTCTATTCTAAATACAATTCTGAACTTGGTCCTATATAAATCGGACCTCCTCAAGGTTATTCATATTAACATCAAAAGTTTAATTGCTAAGATCGAAGTTCTCAAATCCATCATATGCAAAAGAAACATGGCTGGACCCGGATTTGCCTTCAGATTGTGTCTACATTCCTACTTTTAAGATATCACGTAATGATAGGGCAATACTCGATCCTAATGGCTTTTGGACTCGTGGAGGAGGCGTTGCTATTTATGTGCGATGCGGGATTTCCGTCGAAGTTCCCGAAAAGTCGAATGATGCAATCGAATATATTTTTACTGAAATGCATAGTAATAATTGGCCTGTGCTTTTGGGAGCTATGTACTTTCTCCACCCGTCTTGCGACATTTCAGCAAATTTTGAACATCCTAAGCTCCAAGTTTGAAAATATAATAGTGGCTGGTGATTTTAATATCGACATGCTTAACGCCAGCGACAATCTCAGGTGTCAATTTCTAGGAATGTGTGCAAACCTCTTCCTTAGCATAGTGAATAATTTCACACCAACGCGATTTTCTGAAACTTGCTTTTCACTCGAAGACTATTTTTTAACATCTACAAACCGCATGGAGGAGGTTAAAACTTTTGGTCAGGTATCGGTTTTTGGTAAATCCGATCATGAACTTATATATGTGGCTTATAATATACTTATTGTTGTGAATAGTGAAGCGATTACTTATCGCGATTATAGAAATGCGATATTCATGATCTTGCTGAAGAAGCCTCCGGTCTACCCTGGGACAGAATATATTTATTCGAGCTTTTGGACGACAAGGTTGAATATTTCAATGATCTAGTTCTGGAAGTTTTTAATTTTTATGTGCCTCTCAGAACTTGTCGCCCTCGAACAGACCACTACTTATATACCACTATTTAGCGTACCGGTTAAAAATATAAGTCTTGTTATTTGAGGAGAACCGCTGCGAACTATGCTAAATTCAAAAAACAATGTTACAAGGGTACTCTTTTGAATCGCCAGACCCGAAAGCGATACAATGCAACTCTGCTTAACCTTAACCTGCCATCTAAAAAGTTTTGGCAAAATGCAACTAAACTTGGCTTAATTAATTCTACATGCAATACGACAGAAACCGAGTTCGACGCCAATGATCTGAACAAGTGCTTCTTAATCCAGCCGCAAACAAACGTACTGCCGACTGTAAGCCGAATTCGTGCACAGATACCAACTCCTAACTCATTCTCATTTAAAAACATAAATCAGGACGACATCCGGAGGGCAATTTATCGAATTAAACCGAATGCTGTGGGAATTGACTTGATTCCTTTAAAATTCTGAAAAGTCTTTTTGCAAGTTCTTTTGTCTTTTATCACCCACACTTCAACACTATATTCACTTCATCTGAATATTTTTTGGGGTGGAAGTTGTTCAAAATCAGTCCCGAGTCCAAGAAAGCTAGCCCGACTTTAGAAGATTTTATGCCCATTTGTGTTCAGTCCGGTTTTAGAAAAAAGTATAGTAGCAGCACTACTATCCTGGAAATAAATGATTTTTTTTGAAGTGGATATGAAACATACAACTATTTTGTTACTCTTAGATTTTTCTAAAGCATTTGACTCCGTCAATCATAATCTTTTATGTGAAAAACTGAGTAGAGACTTCAAATTTCACGGAACAGCCGCGAATCTCTTGCAGAATAATCTAGTGAATAGATTTCAGGGTGTTAGTCCTCTACTATTCTTCATCTTCATTAATGGCTTACCCAAATGTCTGAGTCTAGCTCAATGCAGAATGTATGCTAACGATGCTCAACTTTTTCTAAGCTCACCTTTGTCTCATCTTTCCAGCTGTATCGCTACTTTGAATGATGAACTGGATGCAGTTTCCTTTTGGGCTATATCGAATCATTTTAAGCTCAACCCTGTAAAGTCACAGGCCATAATTATGTATTTTGAACCACTAGAAACTGTGAACCTACCGCACCTGAAGCTCAACGGAAATGTTATCCCTTTGTTGAGAAGGTTAACAACCTGGGCATCCTATTTGTTAATGATCTTAAATTGGTCAAGCATATCAAGAAAGTTTCTAGCAAAGTCTACCAAGTGCTACGTAAGTTCTGGACAATTGCTCCTGGTATTTCATTCAATACCAAGTGCCGATTTATTAAAGTTCTCGTCCTACCTCATATTCTTTATAACGTTGTTTATTCATCGATGAGTGCTAGTGAGAGTGCCAGATTAAATTAAATTTTTAACGCTTGCACAAAATTTGTTGCAAACCGCCGCAGGTTCGATAGGATATCTGATGCCTCTAAAAGTGTATTAGGATGTACCCTCAATAATTACTTGAATTATAAATACCTCTGTTTTTTTCACAAGCTTATCACAACTGGAAGTCCGAATTACTACGCTTCGAAATATAGTAAAATAAGTTTTGGCAGGTCGTCTTTGAATTTTGTCGTCTAAGGCATTTATCTTATTTTCTCAAAGTTACTGCCTTGTGGAACTCTCTTCCTATTGATGTCAAGCGTGCTAGAACTCATACAGCTTTTAACAAACTATCACTCAATTCCTTATTTTTAATTGCACTTAATTAATCAACATATTATTGTTACTTTACTTTCATTTTACATTTGCTAGTACGCTAATTGTATTGGAAGTTTTAACACCGAGAATTAAATTAAATTAAATAGATTTAAGTTTATTGTAAATTTTAAAATTAAATTACAAATCTGTACTAATCGCTAGATATGCATTGTGTAGAGACTCATCATCTCAATGCATTGAATAAATAAATAAATCTATTTTATTTTGATTCTTAATAAGTTTTTTTAAATTTATATTCTCTTTTTTTAGTTTTTCAATTTAATTTTGTAAATTATTATCTTTGGGTTGGCCACGAAATCCCGAATACAAAACCCTAAAATTCGAAATTCCAAAATTCAAAATCACAAAATTCCAAATTCCCTAATCGCTAAATAGCAAAATCCTAAAGTAGTTTTCTTATCATAATTCTTTTTGAATTTTATTTATTTCAGGCGTGGGTTCATTTATTCAAAACAAAAATATTGTATGTAAAAATTGTGGAAAAAAAAATTTAATTAAAATAGTCTGTTGAATGCAAAAAATGTTGGAAAAAAAATGTAAAGAAAAATACATGCTTACATTGCTTATATTTATATTTCTTTTCCTAAATATTCTGGAAAAAACGTATAACCTTATATAAACATAAACTTGTATAAACGTAAGCGACATGAAACAAAGCACGAAATTAATTTTTTCGTAAAATATTTATCAAATTAAGATTTTTCTTAATAATCCTGATGAGCCTGAAACCGCTGCTAAACAATTGCCTAATTTTGTAAATAATTTTTAAATCTGTACATTTGCTTTACTTTTTGAACTCTTGGGATTTTGCAATTTGGGTTTTTGGGATTTACAATTTGGGATTTTGGAATTTGGGACCTATAGTTAATTTGGGATTTTTTTTTTGGGATTTTGTAGCGCTCCCATTATCTTTTTTTGAATTTTTAACCATTTTTTGTAATTTTTGGTTTTTGATTAAGGTAATTGATAAATTGTCATTCTGAATAATTTTATAATTTTTCCTCACGATTTGGCGTATTTAACAAATTATTATCATTATTTTGTAATTTTTTAGTCAATTATGGGATTGAACACTATTAAATTGATAGAATTATTGTTAACACTGTTAATTTTATATAATATATTTTTGTTATTTTTTACTAATTAAGTAATTGTTGTTATAAGCGAAACGCCGGGACCAATAAATACGCGTGTGTTTAGATCAAAAGCTCTCTATGAACTCATGTTACGTTAAACTTAATTATTTAAAAACGAAACTATAATACAAATAAAAATATTTCGATTAATAAAATAGTTTTTAAGTTTTACATCAGGATATTATATATTGTATATACATCAGAATATTTTATTATATATTCATACCTTAGTCTGCCACAGCATGTACGAGATTGAACAATTGCAGCAAAAGCACGTCGATATTTTTTATTAAAAAACGCATATAAAATAGGATTAATGCATGAATTAGATGATCCCAACCATTGAGCTATTGGTGTTATTGTGTTATACACTTCTCCTTCTTTTTGTGTTATATCGTCACCTGCACATTAAAAGAAAATATTTCAAAGTAAAAAAGAATTTAAATTATTACAAAATAAATAAATTAAATTTATCTGACTTATGGTGTAGTGGTTAAGTCGCCAACTTTTCAATCGAAGGGCCTTGGGTTGAAATCCCGGTCAGGTCATATAATAGTAATAATAATAATACTACTAATACTAATACTAATAATAATAATAATAATAAGAATAAGAATAGTAATAATAATTTATTTATTTAGTTTAACACAAACCAATTACAATATAAAAAATATATAAAACAAAAGTTTAAATATTATAAATAAATAATTGATCAAAATTAACACAGTTTAATATTTTAAATATAAATCAAAAATAACGTAATTTAATAATTTAATATAATTCAAAAATTAGCTTTATTATTCCACAAAAATTCAACATAATTTATCATGAAAAAGTTAAAAATTAAATATATTAAATAATTAAATATATATGTATTTTTTTTTATCCTGTTTTACCCCTTGGAGGAGCATAGGGCTTCCACAAAGCTTCTATATCGCACTCGATTGTGGGCCAAATGTCTGATTTCTGCCCATGTTTTACCGCTATTATCAATTTCCTTAGCCACAGACCTTCTCCATGTTATTTTAGGACTACCCACACTTCTTTTTCCTTGTGGATTCCAGTCAAGCGCCTGGCGTGCAATGTTCTCTGGCGCTTTCCGAAGTGTGTGACCTATCCATCTCCATTTCTTGTTCTTGATTTGGCAGAGTATGGTTTCTTGTCTAGAGATAGTTAGTAGGTCCTCATTTGATATTCTTCTAGGTCATCTTATATTTTGAATTGTTCGGAGGCATTTATTTTCAAATACTTGTAATTTATTTGTTGAAGAGTTTTTGATTAACCAGGTTTCACTGCCGTGGAGTAGAATCGATTTCATCGCAGGATATTTGAGTGTATTATGAGAGCCAGTAATTTATTTAGTGTGTTTAGGACTGTAATACCAATGCCAAATACTGTAATGCCAATTTATGCATTCTTGGAGATTTCCCTTTTTTGGAAGTTGATTCCTGTTTCCCAGCTTTCCGGAATGGCTTCATTGTTCCAAATTTCCTCCAAGATAGGCTGAAGAACTTCTGCTATATATCCTGTGTTTGCTTGGAAAAGTTCTGAAGTTATTCCATCTATACCCGGCACTTTGTTGCTTTTCAGCCTTGAAAGTGCAGTTATAATTTCTCTGTTTGATGGGGCATTTACAGTAATTCGGCTTCTTGTGTCTGCAGTAGGGGAACTTTCTTCTTCATCGCTTTCATTACTATCTCCACTATCTTCGTTGTTTGTTTCTTCGAAATGTTTTTTCCATCTCTGGATTTGCTCTTGGATTGAAGTAAGCATTCGTCCATTCTTATTTCTAATTGGAAGATTTTTCATTAAGTTCTGTTTTGTGAGAACTCTTAATTAAATATATAGTGAAAAGCTATTACTCTACGAATATAAATTATGTACAAATTAAAATTATGAATTGGTAGAGTAACAATAGGTTTAGTAAGGAATGTTATTGAATAGTTTTAAATAAAGATTGTTTAAGTTGCGTTTTACTCATATGTAAATCGACAAAATTCTTGTACCGATTAACTAACATAAACATTATCCTAATGGGTTAATTTTTCCCATAATTCGTTCGATGAAAAGGCACATAGAAAAATTTTTCATTACGAAAGCGATTACTAGTATTAGTATGATTAATAACCATACTTTTTATAAACGAGGAATCAATACCTTCATTTATAATTTGAAAAATAAACACAATATCAGCAACTATCCTTCTAGAACTGATATAGCTTAAGTTTATTAACTTAAGTCTATCAAGATGTGGAGGCAAATTAAATGGATCAGACCAATTCAAATTTCGAAGGGCGAATCTTAGAAATTATTTTTGGACAGCTTCAGTTCTATTCATATGTGAATTATATACCGGGGACCAGACCGGGCTAGCATACTCTAGATTAGGACGTACTAAAGAAGTAAATCGAGATTTAAGAATGCAGCATCATTGAATTCTTTAGACCATCTTTTAATGAAACTTAATATAGAATTTGCTTTATTAATTAATTTGTTATAATGGTTGATAAACAAAAGTTTATTATCAAAGAGAATGACCATGTCACTGAACAATGAATGATTATCAATCAATGCACTTTTAAAGTGGTAATTTATTAAAATCGGCTATAGATTGCAAGTGTATGAAACTGAAGCACATTTACTAACATTTAAGCTTAAATTATTAAAAGTACACCAGTTGCAGAAGGAGCTAAGATCATCCTGAATAAGTAGAGAATCGCTAATAGAAGAAATAGTTCTGAAAATTTTCATATCATAAGCGTATATAATAATTTTACAATATTTAAAAATTGTCGTTACATCATCGATCGACAAATTAAAGAGAAGATGGTCAAGATGGCTTCCCTAAGGCAGACTGGAATTGGAAAAGAAGAAATCAGAGATCGCCTCCCTAAATTAAACTTTGTTGCTTCCATTAATTAGGTAAGATTCAAACCATTTTAAAAGAAAACAGGGAAATCCTAAATTATTAAGTTTTAATAGAATAACACTGTGTGGGAGAACATCAAACACCTTACTTAAATCGGTATAAATGATATCTGTTTGAGTACCCATCTCCATAGTATTTAAAAAACATGAAGTCGATTTTACTAAGTTTGTAACTATGGATCTACATTTTAGGAAACCGTGTTGGTTTGGAGAAATTAAGTTAACACAGAATTCGCAGATATGGTCATACACCAATAGCTCAAACAATTTTGAAAGCTTAGCAATATGATGATAATTGCTAATGTCACTTTTAGAACTTTTTTTGTGGACGGGTTTAATAAAAGATGCTTTCCAAATATTAGGAAAAACACCCAATTTTAGTGACCAATTGAATAAAATAGTCAATTGTAAGGTTTTGGTTTTTCTAAGGCGAGTTACCCTATTATTCCAGTCAGCCCAAGCTTGTGGGGTCCAGTTACTACCCCGTTTGAAAATTGTTTCAGATACTAACTGGTACAACAATATCAGCTTCTATAGGTTCGGCAGGAGGATAAGTCGTGGAGTTAGCAAGTATATTAGTTTCACCTTGAGCAGCAGTAGAAGTTACTAAATCTTTAAGCAGTGGATCGAATTTTTAGTTAATAATATTTACTAAAGAAGACTCGCACTTGTTGACGAGTGTATTATGGTTTTCAGATAAAGTATCAAGTTTTCAAGAATTCTCCAAAATATTTTATCCCGACAAATTGCAGGTTTTGGCCATCTTAACAAATAAAATAATTCTTAAATCTAGACAGCCGACAACCAAACGAATTGGAACAAAAACCCTTACAAGTAATTAACTCAAATTTACAGTCATCATCAGCACAAGTAGAAAATGAACATTTACGACTCATATTGATTTTTATTTAATATAATTGATTAGATAAATGAAAATGTGTGGTTCTTGTATGAGTTGTATTTCATTTTATTTAAGTATTTAGAGTTTAAATTCTATTTATTTATTAATTTTAATTTTTATCTTTATTTGATCGCGTGTGTACTACCACTAATAAAGTAATCGATTATATTTGAGCATTAATAGGTATAATATATATACATATTATTAAACTTAGTAACATATAAGATGACAGCAATAAGCATATGTTGTTTCTTTGTTTCTCTTTGTTAAATGTTTTGATAAAAAATTTTTTAATCATGTTATAATTATTTAATAAGTTATTTAATAATTTAATTATAATAAAATTTTATTTTTTTCTTTCTTTTTTTTATGTTTAATTTTAAATATCATTAAGTTTAATTTTAACTTTTTAATCTATTTATTAATTCGAAGCATGTATTTATTAGTATATATGTTTAAATTTTAATTGTCGTCAAACAACAACAGAAAAACAAAATAAGTGCTTCGTTTCCCTTTTTAATGTTCAAATTAAATTTAAATTATTAGTAATTTATTAATGCGAATTATAATTATTCTATAATATGTTCTATAACGCGACAAAAAACGCGAGGCATATATTTAACGATAATGTACAACGCTGTGTTCGCACCTGCTTTTAGATTAAGATGTCAACATAATATATACTTAGTTATTGACTTTTAATGGTTTTTCTTATAGTTGGTTTTATTAATTAAAGTTTTATTATATTTATTAATCTTAGATTCAGTTAATTAAAATTATGAATTAAACAGTTTATTATTTCAAAAGTTTATTATTAATAATTTTAATGTGTTAATTAAAATTACAAAATTATATTAATTTAAAAATTATTAAAATTGTTATTGTTCAAATTCAAAAAGTTATAATCTTATTTAATAAATTTAATATTATATTTTGTTTTAAGTAAATTATCTCTTTGTTTAATTAAATGTACAAAACAACAATCAAGTTTGATTTTGATATTATTTATTATTATTATTGTTAGAATCTTATGTTTTAATGTTCAAAATGTAGATTATGTAAATAAATTGTGTAAATAAAATAATAATTATTGTAAAAAAAAATGGAAAAAAGTAGGATGTTACACAGATAATAATCATAATAATAATAATAATAATAATAATAGCTGCTGGTGGAGCTATCCTTGGTTATATCATGCAGTAAGGTGTTATATACTACTGCACGTTGTAATCCACTGATCTTACTCTGTAGTTTTTTTTTCCTCTCCTATAAGACATAGGAACATAGAACATCCACTAAGTCATTTATTATTTACACTTGACTAAGCTTCAGTTTCTGGAATCATTATTTCACTAAGCCATTGATTACTCGGCTGCTATTGTATAAGACTGGGCGTTTCTTTAGTTCTACTCCACCTATTATCTTACACAAGAATTATATTTTATTATTATTTTATTATATATTACAATATGATATTAATTATAATTTATAAGATATAAATACTTATTTTTAATTTAATTATATTATACTAATTATATATTATATTATTTCACTAAGCCGTTGATTACTCGGCTGTAGCTATTGTACAAGACTAGGCGTTTCTTTAGTTCTACTCCATCTATTATCTTACACAAGAATTATATTTTATTATTATTTTATTATATATTATAATATTATATTAATTATAATTTATAAAACATAAATACTTATTTTTAATTTAATTATATTATAAATACTAATTATATATTATAAGAACATTTTATATTATTTTTTATTAATCTATATGACCCAGCCGGGGTTTGAACCCGAGACTTTTTGTATGACCGGTGTCTCAATCACTACACCATTAGCTGGATAATAATAATATTAATAAGAATACCAATAATAAAAGCTGCTACAATGATAGTGGGGAGTTGCCTTCAATAATTACCTCATGCAGTAAGGTATTATTTACTACTGCATGTTGTAACTGTAGTAATTGCTATAGTTTCTTTACATTTCCATTCCCAATTCAATGTTTCCGTATTCATTTCCTATCCTTTCCTATCCCCACTTCCTAGTCAATATACTGCATTCGCGGATAAGGGTTTCCTCCCATTATATTGCCTAAATGGGGAGGTGGGTGTAGTCAGTAAAAATCTGATACTACCAAGGGGAAATTCTGGGTGTCTTTGGAAGATTCCCAACTTCCTTAGGTAAACAAAAAAAAATACAATTTTAAAACAAAGAAGAGTGCAAAGTTGACTGTGCCAGCTATAGGATACCCACAAGAACGAAATTCACCTAGATTCTATAAAATTAATTTATCTTTTAGAAAATTTAAGATATCTAACCTAAATATGTAAATTGTATGACAACTACTCAACCCCGTTACTCCAAATCAAGCAAATTTTTCCGAAACTTTTGCAATACAACTTGATCGTATTTTACAAAATTTTAGGTGTAGAGATTACGTACTAAATTTCGCACCTAGCTGTTGCGTTAAACTCACCAATTTTGCAGAAATCATTGGTAATTGACAACATTTTGATTACCCAGCTTTTATTGACACAAAGTGACCAATTGAATAAAATAGTCAATGATAAGGCAATAGAATTTGAGCACATTTTTAGCGCAATGGCTGGAACTTTATGAGGACTAGGATTTGTATCGTTGTTTAATGAAGCTAAGTATTTTCGAACTTCGTTCACTGAGAGAATCAGATCAGAAAGAGGAATAGTAGAATGCATATTCAAATAGTTAAATTTACGCTCATTTGCTAGCTAAACATTAGGGGCATAAGAGCTTGAAAAGAAAGTTTTAAAGAAATCAACTACTAAGCGTGCATTATTCGAGATTTCACCATTAAAAGGCAATTAATTTCTCATCTCATCTGATTTCCTTTTAGAGTAAACTGATTTTAGCCTGACTGAGACTTATCTGATTTCCTTTTAAAGTGAACAAAATTTTAAAACATTTTAGGATTGTTGCAGATATTAGAGATAGTAGTGCTAAGGTAGTTATGATAACTAGTGTGAGCAAGTAACTTGAGAGAATTGTGTAACTCAACAAATTCCGAATAAGAAGTATCACTTTGAAGTTTTAGGTATTTATTCCATGCTATATTTTTCTGTTGCGTAATTTTTGCTGGTTAAAATCAAACCAAGGAGGAGAAGACTCTTGATTTTTTACTCGCACGAAAGAAACTAACAAATTAAAACCTTCGTTAATTGTAGAATAAAAACTACTTACGGCATTGATATCCAAAATATTTTCTAAATATGAATAATCTATAGAAGAAAAACATTATTTAGGCCAGGAAAATTTGCTCTATTAAAATTAAAAAGGAAGGAGGAAGAAGGTTTGAAAATAATCGGGCTATTGCAGCAAAAAGAAAAGCTAATTGGGATATGATAAATGTCAATCTTAACAAGAGAAATTAGAAAACTATTTATTTTAGAGTTGATCCAATCGGTTATGAAAATAAAATCTAATTGTCTATTTTGATGATTAACAATATTAGAAATTTGTTGAAGACCCCAGGCAGATCATATTCCACGAAAAGTCGAAATCTAAATTTTTTTATAAGGTTAAGGTTTTTTTTTCTACAAATAAAAAATCACAACGCGATTTTTTATTTTAACTTTCTGTGATTCTGTTAACTTTCTGTGTTCGCGATTTTTTATTTAAATATATTCTTAACTAAAATCTCGCGAAAATATTTTCTGACAACAGTAAATATTCTAACTTAAACATTTTTTTTTACCTTTTTAACTAAAAATTTTTCTAACTCAATTTTTTTTATAAAATTATTTTCACACGAAAATAATTGCTGACAACAGTAGAATGAAAGTATATAAACCGTGAAACAAGTTAAGAAAATATTCATAATATTATCAGGATTCTTTGGTCACTAACATTGATTAAAAACTGAGATTCTAATCAATGAAAGTAAAGACAAAAAAAAGGGAATATTATAATCTAAATAAAGTTTGTAATAAAAATAAAAATTAAACTTGTAATAAAATAATAATAAATAAATAAACATTTAATTTATAATCAAAAATTTCTTTGTTGTTATTCTCAAAACAAAAGTGGCGCAGTCGGTAGGATACCGACACTAATAAATTTAGTAACTTTTTTTAAAGTTTTGATCGGTATTCGAATTCCCCGTAAAATCGAGATTTAACGGGCTTAACAAAAACAAAAGAGAATAACTACAACAAAGAACCGAAAAAAAGCAAACTTGTAATAAAAAACTTAAAATAAAAAAAAACAAATAATAATGGCCATCGATATTGCAATTCGCGACTTAATATCAGAAACGCGATCCATTCCCACGTTTAAAGGAAATGACACATACGAATTAACTAGCTTCATTCGTGAAGGAGAAGCCTTACTAAACGTGGCACCTGATGATCCAACAAAGACTTATATCCAGAATATAATTCTCAGCAAAATCCAGGGACCAGCTGCTGCCGCCATAAGGAGAATCGAATCAACTTCTTGGGAGGATGTGAAAGAACAACTGAAAAAATCATTTGGAGTTAAAGAAAGTTATCTAACACTAAAAGAAAAAGCTGACAACGTGAGGTATATAAATGTAAGTCAATATTATAATATGTTAACAGAAATCCTAGATAAATTGAATCTTAAGTATAAGCTAGATGATAGTAAACCGATAGAATTTAGTCCAACTAACAACCAGAAAAGCATTTTAGAAAAATTTTTGAACAAAATATCTCGTTTTGATAGTATGTTTCTTAGAAGCAAAAATATAGAGAGTCTCGAACAAGGCTACCAAGAACTTCTTCAAACAGGTATCTCTAATTATTCTGACAAAAAGAAGCCACATAACAATAGAACTAGTGACCACTATAGCAATAATTACCGAGGTAATCATGGCCATGGCGGTCGCCCTCAAGATTATTATGGTAATAATAGTCGCAATTATGATTGCCGAGACAATGCCGGTTCCGGCGGTTACTCCCAAAATAACTATGGGAATTATGATCGCCGAGGCAATCGTGATTCTGGTCCTTACCGTCAGAATAACAATGTTAATAATGACTACCGGGGTAATCAATTATATAACAATTATTCAGGTAATAACGGTCACAAACATAATTACCGAGGTTATAATAATAGTGGCAATTATTCACAAAATCGTAGTGGCAACTTTAGGAATAATATATACAATAATTCAAGACAATCCTACAATACAAACGAAGAACCAATGGAAGTAGAGCTAAACACCATCTCACATTCAAATTTTCAATCAACGGCTCACCAACCCAATTACCCATAGCGACTATGACAATTGAAAATAAAAAAATAGAATGCTTAATAGATTCTGGTGCCGCCACCTCTATCATTAGTAGTAAAATATTTCCAAAAATTAAATTTCAAAACCTCTCACAACCTATAGAACTAAAAACTTTGACTGGAAAACAGATTTTATATAATGAAATAATTACAAAAGTACCAGACGAGTTTCACAAAGACTCGACAATGTCATGGAAAGTATTGAACTTTAACAATGATAATTTTCAGGCTATCATAGGGTTAAACGTTTTAAAACCCATGGGAGCTGAAATCGACCTACTAAACGGACAACTAAAAGACAACAATAAAATAACTAAATTCACTTACGCTTATCCATACTCAGAAACACATAATTTAGAAGTTTTACAACTTAACAATATGGAATTATTAGAAAAACTAAAAAATCCTGATTTAAATCCAGAAGAACTCAAATTTTTAAAACAAATTATATATAGAAACCAAGATCTCTTTTACAAAGAAGGAGATA
The DNA here is from genome assembly GCA_947095535.1 of Poecilobothrus nobilitatus. NCBI lineage: Eukaryota > Metazoa > Arthropoda > Insecta > Diptera > Dolichopodidae > Poecilobothrus > Poecilobothrus nobilitatus. The sequence continues at coordinate 184,909,710 of OX352772.1, forward strand.
AATTAACGTGTGGTAACCAAGTCAAACACCAAATAATAACTAAAGAATCTCAGCCTATAAACAGCAAACTTTACAGGTTGCCCAAAATTCACGAGAATGAGGTTATTAAACACGTCAGAGAAATGCTATCACAAGATATAATCCAACCATCTAACAGTCCTTACAATAGTCCAATCTGGGTAGTACCAAAAAAGTTAGACAATACAGGAAAGCAAAAATGGCGAGTCATTATAGATTATCGTAACCTTAACAACATCACCAGTGACGATAAGTTCCCCATCCCCAATATAGAATTTCTCTTCGACAAACTCGGTAAAGCACAGTACTTCTCCAAACTTTACTTAGCTAAGGGCTTCCACCAAATATTGGTAGATCCAAAAGATAGGGCTAAGACAGCATTCAACCCCGCAGGGCCATTTTGAGTTCAAGAGAATGCCTTTTGGGCTTAAAAATGCCCCTGCCACGTTTCAGAGAATGATAAATTACGTTCTCAGAGATTGTATCAACAGAACTTGTGTCGTCTATCTGGACGATATCTTAATATTTTCTACTTCTATACAAGAACATATAGAAGCAATATTAGAAATTTTTAAAAAATTAAGGGAACACAACCTCAAAATACAAGTCGATAAGTGTAAGTTTTTTTCAAAGTCAACCGAATACCTTGGTCATATCATGACACCCGAGGGCAACAAACCAAATAACACAAAAATCGAAGTAATAAAAACTATTAAACTACCCAAAACAACAAGACAAATAAAAAGCTTCCTGGGGATAACAGGATATTATAGAAAATTTATAAAAGACTACGCGAAAGTTGCGCGACCAATGACCTGCTAATACTTAAAAAAGCGTAATAAAATTAATTTAAAAGACCCATCATATGCAGAATCATTCCAAAAATTAAAAGAACTAATAACTAGTCACCCTATACTTCGTTATCCCGATTTTCAAAAAAAAATTTATACTAGTAACAGACGCTTCAAACCACGCTGTTGGCGCCATCCTGCAACAAGATGGTCACCCCATCTCTTACGCAAGCAGAACTTTGAATGACCACGAGACCAAATATTCCACTATAGAGAAGGAACTTTTGGCCATTATTTGGGCGACCAAGTATTATAGACCTTACTTATACGGAACTAAATTTACTATCAAAACCGACCATCGTCCTCTAGCTTGGTTTAGTTCTCTAAAAGAACCTAATTCCAAACTACAACGATGAAAGATCAAACTAAACGAATACGACTTTAACATAGAATATTTAAAAGGCGAAGAGAACAAAGTTGCCGACTTTCTTAGTAGGATCAATAAAGAAACTTGCGAAATTAATACTTTAGAATGGAAATTAAACAAGAAATTCAAAATACCCTTTCAAACAAAAAACCATAAAATAGCTCCTATTAGTCCGATATGGAATCAACCCGAAACCATAGAAAGGATGAAAAAATTCGCTCGCGTAAAACCACGCGAAAAAGAAATAAACATCCTAGAAAGAAATGATTCTGAAATGGCAACAATTCACAGTGTCGTCGAAAATCTAGGCGACCATTTTCCATTATCAGAAAATATTATCAATAAATATCTCTGTCAAATTCACTTAGTGAAAGAAAAAGAATATCAATTTACTATTAAATATAAAACCTTTAGAAAAATTTATATATCTGATAGCGACCTTAATAATGAAGGATATCTAAACGATGTGTTACGGAGATACATAAAAAAGGGGACAACAGGAATTTTCTCAGAACTAGAATACTCCCGATATAATATACTTCAAAAAAGACTTATTAGATTGTTTTCAAATAATAATAAAATTAAATTCATTAAATGTTCAAATAAAGCAATCGATCTAGACACCAAAAAGAAGCACTTAAAGTAATTCAAGAAACCGACGAAAACTAACCACCGGGGTATTATTGAGAACTACAACGAAACTACAAATATCTACTTCTTCCCTAAATTAAAAGAGTTAATACATAAATATATAAATAATTGTGACTCATGTAACATGGCCAAATATGATAGGAAACCCAATAAATATAAATTTGAAATTACTGAAACCCCCTCTATGCCAAACGAAATTTTGCACGGAGATCTCTTCTTTTGTTACAAAGAAGTCTATCTCACCTTAGTTGACAAATTTGCAAAACACCTAATGATACAAAGGTTAAATGACCGTAACGCAATCACCATAATCCACTCGCTAAAAAATCGATTTTTCATCTTTGGAAAACCACGAAAGATCGTATTCGATAATGAATTTAATAGTATAAATATAAAAAATTTCATGAGAGAAGAAGGCGTCGAAGTACATTTCACTTCACCTCGCTCTCATACCGGGAATTCAGTAATCGAAAGAGTTTAATGAACACCTAAGAATCCTAGAAGCCCAAAATTCCAAACTGTCCTCATTAGATAAAATCTTATTTGCTGCAGAAAGTTATAACAATTCAATTCACTCAGTAACGCTAACAAGACCAGTTGATTTTGTAAAAAATAAAGTTTCAGATCTAGCCATAATAAAAGAAAAACTGGAAAAAAATAAGAATAAGACTATAGAAAAACTAAATGAAGATAGACAAACATTCATACCAAGTACTAACTCAGAAATCCTTATTGAAAACCCCGACGCAGCGCGGTATAAGCACAAATCCAAATATATTTAACTAAACACCAAACGTGAAGGCAATAAACTAAAAGACTCTAGAAATAAGAATATTCATCCAACACGAATCAAAAGAACTTTTAAATTTTTTGTAGGAAAAAATGGAAACAACACTCAAACTCCTGAAACTCCTAATATTGATATCAATAGCACAACTCTCGAAAGCGACAATCACCATACACGGCATTATGAGTCAGTCAATTTTAACAAACAACGAAATAGACGATTACAATATTGACGTTTTCAAATACAAGGAAATTAAAAGCTCTTTACTAAAATTCGACAATAAACTAATTTTTGTTATATCTATTCCTAATGTTACGCTACAAACCGCCATCAAATTCAAAATAATATCACTTCCAAATAAAAAATTCGAAGAAATTTCAATCGAAAATTCCAACATAATAGAATACAATAACCAATATTTTGTAGATAATAATGAAACTTATTTGAAGAAGTTAAAGCCATCAGACAATTGTACTAATAGTCTCGTAAATGAAAATTATAAATATTGTGAAAAAACTATAAATAAAGATTTTCAAATAATTGAAATACTTCCTAATTTAGCCTTAATAAAAAATTCTGAAAATGAAACTTTAATAAATAATTGTGATCATTCTAAACATAATTATCTCAAAACAATTTAGTTAAATTTTATAATTGTACAATAAAAATAAAAAATTTTGCATTCTCAAACAATGAAAAAAATGAGATATATCATATTAATATTCCAAATTATCTAAATATAAACAATGTAAGCTTGAAAATAAATTTAAAAGATGTAAGCCTTAAGCAAATAGAAAATATAAAAGAAATACAAGAAATTAAATATAAGAACAAGCTAAATTAATTATTACACTTCTTAATGTTACCATTTTAGTTATAATTTTATATGTTTAAAAAAATAAAATAAGAAAGATCAAAAAAATAAAAGAATCTAATACAGATCCGAAAACCATCCATGAGAATGTTGATCTTAACGATGGGGGGATCATATTCCCACGAAAAGTCAAAATCTAAATTTTTTTTATATAAGGTTTTTTTTTCTACAAATAAAAAATCACAACGCGATTTTTTATTTTAACTTAAATATATTCTTAACTAAAATCTCGCGAAAATATTTGCTGAAAAAGTAAATATTCTAACTTAAACATTTTTTTTTACCTTTTTAACTAAAATATTTTGCTAACTCAATTTTTTTTATAACACGAAAATAATTGCTGACAACAGTAGAATAAAAGTATATAAACCGTGAAACAAGTTAAGAAAATATTCATAATATTGTCAGGATTCTTTGGCCACTAACATTGATTAAAAACTGAGGTTCTAATCAATAAAAGCAAAGACAAAAAAAAGGGAATATTATAATCTAAATAAAGTTTGTAATAAAAATAAAAATTAAATTTGTAATAAAATAATAATAAATTAATAAACATTTAATTTATAATCAAAAATTCCTTTGTTGTTATTCTGAAAACAAAAGTGGCACAGCAACTATCCAACAAAATTTGGGCAACATCTGTACTATCAATAGCAGTCACCAAAAAATGTTATTCATTATCAGAAACCCAAAACTGCGGAAGGTTAAAATCACCACAAATTATTAATTGATCGGTAAGACTTAAAAATAAACATAACGCATCCAGAGCTATACAGAAGTTTTGATATGAATCAATAGTTGAGTTAGGAGGAATATAGCAACACAAAACAAAAATGAAAAATATTTTAATTCTAACTTTAACAGTTACGATTTCAAGTTGAGAGAATTATGGGAGAAGTATTTCAACACAATCAAAAGTAGTTTTAGAGGCAATAAGTACACCTCCACCTTTAGAAATTAATGAATTAATATGGGAAGTTTGATCCATATTATATTTAGCCTTACGAAAAACTGAATTTGACTCATTAAATAATTCAAATGACTTAAGATAATTGGAAAGCCAAATTTCAGTAATAACATAAAAATCAAAATCTAGAATTTTAGAATTGAGAAAAATACTCGACGTCTTGGAACGAAAACCTTTAACATTTTGATAATAGAAAGAGATAAAATGTAAACTAATTGATTTGTTATTGGCTTTATCAGTTAAATAAATCAAACACTCATCACGGTTGAAAAATCCTATTTTGACCTTCGTTTATTCTATTCATGTAGTTGATTCTTTTATTTTCATTGTGGGGTCCATAAGAACTCAAATCAGCGATTATTGTTTGTTCTGAGATTCCAAGTTTGTCATGATATTCGACAGAAAGCTTTAATAGATCCTTATACGTTTCAGGCAGACCTTTCTATTGAATTAGAACTGAAATATTGGTTTTAGTCTTACCATCCAAGCAAACGTTATCATCTTGCGTATGTAAGTAGGCTAAGAAGGTTTCACATTTTCATATAATTTCGTATCCCAAAGTCCAGATAGTGCGTAAACATGGTCCCCTCTTAAAACACTATTAAGCGTTGGAACCTGCGGAAGGAGGAACTGCAATATTTAATATGCCGCCTGAAGTAAAATTAGAATAATTATTAGAGGATGAAATTGAAGGTTTAATAGGTTGAAACTGAGTATTGTGATTATCAGACAATGCTGAAATTGCACAAGGTTGATATTCGGTAAAATTATGTATATTAGTTTTATTATTAATTTTATTTTTAATTCTACCATTAATTCTACCATCTTATTAATTCATTTATTTTTATTATGGCTATGAGAAATTTTATTTGTTTTCTTATTTTTATTATTATTATCCTTAAGGTTATTATTCGTAAAGTTATCTACCAATTTTAATCTATTTTTGTTAGTATTCAAATTAGATTTAAAGCTACTATGTGAATTAGAATTAGTATTACAGCTATCAATAAGTATTTTAGACCTATCCATCCAACGTGAAACAGTTGTACTAAATTTATTCCATTTCTTTCTACCTTCTAAAGGGAGAAGCAGTGAACTAGACCCAGCCGGAACATCGATTTTGAAGCAGAAATAAAAAAAAATATTTTTGCTAATATATGGTGGATCAATGTTTTTAAAGCCAAGCAGCTTAGTTTTAAAATTAGTTTTAACAAACTTGGAAATGCTTCGTTTACTAGAAGAAGCAGATGGTCCTTTCAAGTAAATAGATTCAAAACTTGTGTTCTTGATGTGACTATCACTGGATTCATTATTGGTTTTTCTAAGGCGAGTTATCCTATTATTCCAGTCAGCCCAAGCTTGTGGGGTCCAGTTACTAACCTGTTTGAAAATTGTTTCGGATACTACTGGTACAACAATATCAGCTTCTATAGTTTCAGCAGAAGGATAAGTCTCGGAATTAGCAAGTATATTTATTAGTTTCAACTTGAGCAGCAGAAGTTATAAGATCTTTAAACAGTGGATCGAATTTTTGGTTAATAATATTTACTAAAGATGCGACCGTTTATTTTAAATCAGCCAGTTCATCTTTAATACTAAAATCAATACACGGTTGATTTAAATTCAGCCCATTAGAAATCTTATTATTGATATCACTGAACTCCATTTTAAGGGAATTCAGGTCACGTTTAATAATTTGTTCATATAAATTCATATGGCGTGTTATGTATGAAATTTGGATTAGAAAAAAAAATTAAAAAAACCTTAAAGTTGGTCGGATGAAAAAATGCTCTATGGCGAAGTTGTTCATCTTTACTTGGGTAATAACTTTTTCTTAATCATTTTTTTCATAATATTTTCCTGTTACGAAGTATTTGTAAAAAACTTAAAAATGACACTAGTAAACTGCTACTTGGCCTGTTGTCCGATTTGCTCCAAAAGCTTATTAATTCTTGATATTTACATCAAAACCTTATAATATGATGAATTATAATTTCAAAAAAAAAAAAAAAAAAATCCCCTCCCTGGCCTAGCTGGTAGGAGCGCAAGTATTGCAATCATACCAGTACGGCTTTCTCGGGTTTGATTTCCGATGGGGGATACCTTCGTATAGCAATTAATATTAAAAATTTTCATATCAAAGTAATTTTCATATATATATATTATAACGAATTTTCAAATCATATCTATAACTCACAGATACAATAATCTCAAATAATCCTCATATCAGAATAGCCAATATGCATAGCTATTTTCACTTTATAAAATATAACTCACAGATATAATAAAATTGTCAATAATTAATAATTCAATAACTCAATATAGCCCACAAATAACTTATATTCCTAGCAAAAACTAGGATCGGTTGCAATAGGCCAATCCCCTATTCAGCTTAAATTGAAAAGGATTCAAGAAACGGTAACGACCTTTGGCACGAATATAAGGATACGAGTAGCACAATGGAATGTTAGGACACTTAGAGAAGCATCCAGGCTTGCGCAATTAGAGCAACAAGCGGCTGCATATAAGATAGGCATATTAGGCATAAGTGAGCTAAGATGGAATGGAAGTGGCGAAATGAGATCGGCAAACAGCAACATTCTTCTGTACAGCGGCAAAGAATCCAGAGGAGAAAGTGGTGTCGGAATACTAATTGAGAAAACCATAGTTAATACACTAATCTCATGGAAAGCTGTATCAGATAGAATTATTACGGCTCGGTTTCGCGGCAGAATCAGGCATGTTTCGGTCATTCAATGTTACTCACCAACTGAAAGCGCAGAAGATGATGAAAAAGACGATTACTATAGCCAACTAAGCGGTGTTTTAAATGATATCAGCAGAGGCGATTTGGTAATCCTGATGGGTGATTTTAATGCGCAAATTGGAAGCAACAACATCAACCTAGAAAACACAATAGGGAAACATGGACTGGGAATACGTAACAACAATGGCGATAGACTGGTAGAATTATGTCAAACCAATCAGTTGGTCATAGGAGGCACACTGTTCCCCCACAAAGATATACACAAATACACATGGGTTTCACCTGGTGGTAGAACAAAGAACCAAATTGACCATATATGCGTGAGTAGAAAATGGAGAAACTCATTGCTAGATGTAAGGAATAGAAGAGGTGCTGATATACAGAGCGACCATGAACTTATAACAACTGACCTAAGGATTCGGTTAAGGCGTAATACTGCCAACGCGCAGAAGCTCAAAGCCAAATTGAACTTAGACCAGCTCAGAAACCCAGCAGTAAAATCTAATATCATAACGGCTATCCAGCAAACTGTATCAGAGAACATGCAGCAGTCATGGGAGGAAAAAGCTAAAGCCATACGACAAAAATCAGTAAACGTCCTAGGCACACATCAGAATAATAGAAAACCATGGATCTCTGACCATACATGGAACCTGATCAAACATAGGCAACAACTAAAGAACCAAATGAATACTGATAACTCTATCTCGCTAAGGCAGCAGTATCAGACCCAGAGCAAACTAGTTAAGAAAGGAGCCAGGGCTGATAAGAGAAAACACATTGAGAAAATGGCTAGAGAAGCAGAAACAGCAGCTGGCAAGAATGATATAAGATCAGTACACAATATCGTAAATAGCCTTACAAACCGATCTCACAGAGTTAACCGCCCTATAAAAGATCGAAACGGCAACGCTCTAACCAACATTCAAGAACAAACCCAGCGTTGGAAAGAGCACTTTGAGGAAATAAGCAACATTCAGCCGATACACAACCCTCACTCGGAAGTAACCACCAATGATCTCAGTGAAGAAAACATCGCTATTCTCTTAAACTAACTCTTCTCTTAAACTCGTCTTAAACTAACATGTTTTCCTTTAAAAGATACATATAATTTAAATTTAATTATTTATAATTTAATAATTTGGTGTAATCCAGACAAAAATGACGTTCCAAAATATATCAAAGATGTGGAATATAGTAAAACTATTCCAGATTTTAATGATAGTCAAAAACCTTTGTTAGTTATTATCGATGATATGATGTTACATTCTCATGATAAGTATGTATGTGATTTATTTACTAGAGGATCACATCATAGAAATTTATATGTAATATTTGTAAAACAAAATATTTTTCACCAGGGTAAATTTTCAAGAGATATTTCACTTAACTGTAAATACTTAGCACTTTTCAAAAATCCAAGAGATAAATCGCAGATATTATCCTAGCTCGCCTAATGTATCCCAATCAAATAAAAGCATTTGAAAAAGTATATAATGATGTGACAACAATCCCATATGGCTATATATTAATTGATCTTACTCAAGAAGTTAATGATATATTTCGATTAAGAAGAGATATATTTGGAAAAAGTTTGTGTTATAGTACGAGAGATCAATTAGAACAATTTGGGAAGCAATATGAAACGTTTGAAGACCAATCGACATATATTGCACCTATTAAAAACATTTAAACCAAAATTGTAGAAAGTAATTATAAAACACTGTGAACCTGAAGTAATAAAATCATTTTGTGAAATCTCTTTAAATATATTACCTTTTCTGAATAAAAAAGCAACAACCCCATTACGAAAGTGTAAAAAAGAATTAAGATCACTTTGCCGAAAAAAATTTATAAATAGTAAAAGAAAAATCATTATTCAAAGTGGTGGATTTTTACCTAGATATATTGTTGCAGTATTATCAGGGATAATCGGAAATTTGATAAAATGAATAATACAACATTAAATAAAATGATAATTTTAAGACCTGAGATTTATGAGAAATTTATGAATAATTTAATTATAATAAAATTTTTGTCCTTTTTTTTTTCTTTCTTTTTTTATGGAGTTTAATACATCATTAAGTTTAATTTTAACTTTTTAATCTATTTATTAATTTGAAGCATGAATTTATTAATATATATGTTTAAATTTTAATTGTCGTCAAAAAACAACAGAAAAACAAAATAAGTGCTTCGTAGTATTGTTTCTCTTTTTAATGTTCAAATTAAATTTAAATTATTAGTAATTTAATGCGAATTATAATTATTCTATAATATGTTCTATAACGCGACGAAAAAAGCGACACTTAAATTTAACGATAATGTACAACGCTGTGTTCGCATCTGGCTTTAGATTAAGATGGCAACAAAATATATGCTTAGTTAATGACGTTTAATGGTTTTTCTTATAGTTGGTTTTATTGATTAAAGTTTTATTATATTTTTTTATCTTAGATTCAGTTAATTAAAATTATGAATTAAACAGTTAATTATTTCAAAAGTTTATTATTAATAATTTTAATGTGTTAATTAAAATTACAAAATTATATTAATTTAAAAATTATTAAAATTGTTATTGTTCAAATTCAAAAAGTTATAATCTTATTTAATAAATTTAATATTATATTTTGTTTTAAGTAAATTATCTCTTTGTTTAATTAAATGTACAAAACAACAATCAAGTTTGATTTTAATATTATTTATTATTATGATTGCTAGAATCTTATGTTTTAATGTTCAAAATGTAGATTATGTAAATAAATTGTGTAAATAAAATAATAATTATTGTAAAAAAAAATGAAAAAAAGTAGGATGTTACACAGATAATAATAATAATAATAATAGCTGCTGGTGGAGTTATCCTTGGTTATATCATGCAGTAAGGTGTTATATACTACTGAATGTTGTAATCCACTGATCTCACTCTGTAGTTTTTTTTTCCTTGCCACTCCTATAAGGAACATAGGACATCAACCAAATCATTTATTATTCATACTTGACTAAGCTTCAGTTTCTGGAATCATTATTTCACTAAGCCGTTGATTACTCGGCTGTAGCTATTGTACAAGACTAGGCGTTTCTTTAGTTCTACTCCATCTATTATCTTACACAAGAATTATATTTTATTATTATTTTATTATATATTACAATGTGATATGAATTATAATTTATAAAACATAAATACTTATTTTTAATTTAATTATATTATAAATACTAATTATATATTATAAGAACATTTTATATTATTTTTTATTAATCTATATGACCCAGCCGGGGTTTGAACCCGAGACTTTTTGTATGACCGGTGTCTCAATCACTACATCATTAGCTGGATAATAATAATATTAATAAGAATATCAATAATAATAGCTGCTACAATGATAGTGGGGAGTTGCCTTCAATAATTACCTCATGCAGTAAGGTGTTATTTACTACTGCATGTTGTAACTGTAGTAATGGCTATAGTTTCCTTGCATTTTCATTCCCAATTCAATGTTTCCGTATCCATTTCCTATCCTTTCCTATCCCACTCCCTAGTCAATATACTGCATTCGCGGATAAGGGTTTTATACCATTATATTGCCTAAACGGGAAGGTGGGTGTAGTCAGTAAAAATATGATACTACCAAGGGGAAATTCTGGGTGTCTTTGCAAAATTCCCACTACCCTTAGGAAAAAAAAAATACAATTTTAAAACAAAGAGAGTGTAAAGTTGACTGTGCCAGCTATAGGATACCCACAAGAACGAAATACACCTAGATTCTATAAAATTAATTTATTTTTTAGAAAATTTAAGATATCTATCCTAAATATATAAATATTTAAATAATAAATAAATATTATAAATAAATATTATAAATAAATATTTAAAAAAATATGAGATAAATTTCTGTAAATTTCGCAGTTGTATGACAACTACTCAACCCCCTTACTCCAAATCAAGCAAATTTTTTGGAAACTTTAGCATTACAACTTGATCATATTTTACAAAATTTAGGTGTAGAGATTAAGTACTAAGATATGAGCATATAAATTTCGCACCTACCTGTTGCGTTAAGAAGAAGAAAAAACATTATTTAGGCCAGGAAAATTTGCTCTATTAAATTTAAAAAGGAAGGAGGAAGAAATTTTGGAATTAATCGGGCTATTGCAGCAAAAAGAAAAGCTAATTGGGAGATGATAAATGTCAATCTTAGCAAGAGAAATTAGAAAACTATTTATTTTAGAGTTGATCCAATCGGTTATGAAAATAAAATCTAATTGCCTATTTTGATGATTGACAATATTAGAAATTTGTTGAAGACCCCAGGCACAGCAACTATCCAACAAAATTAATGCAAAATCTGTACTATCATTAGCAGTCACCAAAAAATTTTAGTCACTATCAGAAACCTAAAACTGCGGAAGGTTAAAATCACCACAAATTATTAATTGATCAGTAGGACTTAGGAATAAACATAACGCATCCAGAGCTATACAGAAGTTTTGATATGAATCAATAGTTGAGTTAGGAGGAATATAGCAACACAAAACAAAAATTAAAAATTTTTTAATTCTAACTTTAACAGTTACGATTTGAAGTTGAGAGAATTATGGGAGAAGTATTTCAACACAATCAAAACTAGAAAATGAATCAATAGTTGAGTTAGGAGGAATATAGCACACAAAACAAATATGAAAAATTTTTTATTGCTAACTTTAACAGTTACGATTTCAAGTTGAGAGAATTATGGGAGAAATATTTCAACACAATCAAAAGTAGTTTTAGAGATAATAAGTACACCTCCACCTTTAGAAATTAATGAATTAATATGGGAAGTTTGATCCATATTGTATTTATCCTTACGAAAAACTGAATTTGACTCATTAAATAATTCAAATGACTTAAAAGAATTGGAAAGCCAAATTTCGGTAATAACATAAAAATCAAAATCTAGAATTTTAGAATTTAGAAAAATACTCGACGTCTTCGAACGAAAACCTCTAACATTTTGATAATAGACAGAGATAAAATGTAAACTAATTGACTTGTTATTGGCTTTATCAGTTAAATAAATCAAATACTCATCAGGGTTGAAAAAACCTATTCTGACCTTCGTTTATTCTATTCATGAATTTGATTCCTTTTATTTTCATTGTGGGGTCTATAAGAATTCAAATCAGCGATTACTGTTTGTTTCTATCGTTGTTTAATGAAGCTAAGTATTCTCTATCAGAAAGATAGATTATTTAGTGTTAGCAAGTAACTTGAAAGAATTCTATAAGTCAACAAATTCCGAATAAGAAGTATCACTTTGAAGTTTTAGGTATTTATTCCACGCTATATTTTTTGTTGCGTAATTTTTTCTGGTTAAAGTCAAACCAAGGAGGAGAAGACTCTTGATTTTTTACTCGCACGAAAGAAACGAACAAATTAAAACCTTCGTTAATTGTAGAATAAAAACTACTTACGGCATTGATATCCAAAATATTTTCTAAATATGAATAATCTATAGAAGAAAAAACATTATTTAGGCCAGGAAAATTTGTTCTATTAAATTTAAAAAGGAAGGAGGAAGAAGGTTTGGAATTAATCGGGCTATTGCAGCAAAAAGAAAAGCTAATTGGGGGATGATAAATGTCAATCTTAACAAGAGAAATTGGAAAACTATTTATTTTAGAGTTGATCCAATCGGTTATGAAAATAAAATCTAATTGTATATTTTGATGATTAACAATATTAGAAATTTGTTGAAAACCCCAGGCACAGCAACTATCCAACAAAATTTGAGCAACAACTGTACTATCATTAGCAGTCACCAAAAAATTTTATTCACTATCAGAAACCCAAAACTGCGGAAGGTTAAAATCACCACAAATTATTAATTGATCGGTAGGACTTAGGAATAAACATAACGCATCCAGAGCTATGCAGAAGTTTTGATATGAATCAATAGTTGAGTTAGGAGGAATATAGCAAAACAAAACAAAAATGAAAAATTTTTTAATTCTTACTTTAACAGTTACGATTTCAAGTTGAGAGAATTGTGGGAGAAGTATTTCAACACAATCAAAAGCAGTTTTATTTATTTATTTATTTATTTAGAACCAAAGCAAGGTCGTTACAAAAATTCTTAAAGTTAAACTTAAAATTAATATTACACAATACAATGCAAAAAAAAAAGTACATTATTTTGCTGACTTAAGACTACAAAAAAAAATTGCAATTTATTTTTAGTTTTTTCTTTTGTTTTCTCTCTTTTTTTTCTTTTTTTACATTTTTTTTTTTTTAGATACATTTAAAAATGATAATGTATGAATTATGAATCATTCAGAGCAATATAAAGAAACTAAGTTATGCCTTTAGCTTAGTCTTACTATTAAAAAAAAAAGATGTAAGATGATACAATAAATTTTTTGTACTTTGTTAAAATTAAATTAATTATGATAGGTACAATAAAGACAAAAGTTATTTTTATAACTTTTAAAAGTTATTTTTATGAAAAATGAGTCAATGCTTTTAATATGGTTTTTTTTTTTTTTTGTTTTCTTCTTTTTATCACATAATATTTATGCTAAATTTTTATTACTTTGAGTTTATAGTTAGTTAATTATGTAAAAAAAAAAAAAAAACAAAAACAAAGGAAATATTATTGTTAATAAATTATGTCATTTAGAAATAAATTATGTCAATGTTTTACGATTGTTTAAGAATGTTGTGTAATTTAGATTTGTAAGCATTTTTTGAAATTGTGTCACAGAAAATGTTGTCGAATCGATTAAATAATATGCAACACCTGTTTGTGGGTTCGTTTTTCCCATATTCAGTTCTATGTGTTGTTTCAATTAAGAATTTGGTATATCTTGTGGGCCTGACATTATTGTTGACTTTGATTTTATCTTTAATAAAATTGATGTTAATCTTATTGGATAAGACATCAAATGTAAAGCAGTTAGGTAGTAAGATTCTACGGAAACTTAAACTAAGTAAATTGACTAACTGCAGCCTCTCATTGTATGATGGAAGATTATGAAAGTCTCTGGGATTATGTAGATGTCTTAATGCAAAGAGAAGGAACTGCTTCTGGATTGATTCAATTCTTGTACTATGAATAAGAAAGGCTGGATTCCAGATAATGCTACCGTATTCTAAAACTGAGCGTACAAGTGAGCAATATAAAGTTATTGTTACCCAGATATTGTTAAATTCTCTTGCTCTTCTTTTGATAAAACCTAGCATTTTGTTAACTTTTGATAACATTGATTCATAGTGAAGATTATAATTCAGTTTGTTATCCAAAATCATTCCCAAATCTGTAATATGATTCACACATTCTAGGTTGCAGTTTTGTATGGAATAATTATGCATCAATTTGGATCTTTTCCGTGAAAAGGTCATGTATAGCACTTACTAATGTTGAGATCTAGCATGTTGTCACAGCACCATTTTTCTAAGCACTTCAATTTTGATTGAAGAAAACAGTAATCGGTATCATTCTTAATTACATGATACAACTTAAGATCATCAGCATAAGTAAGGTGGGCAACGCCTGATAAGAAATTCGAAAGATCACTTATATATATATTGAATAAAAGTGGTCCTAAGTGACTGCCTTGGGGTACCCCAGAGTAGACAGAAATGGGCTTAGATATAGTACCTTGAAATCTAACAAATTGTACTCTTTCAGTGACATATGACCTAATCTATTTTAATATGGAGACACTGAATCCTAGCTTTGCCAGTTTATCTTTTAGTATATCATGATTTATTCGGTCAAATGCTTTACTAAAATCTGTATATATTGCGTCTACCTGAAGACCTTTTTCAATAGAAGATAATATATCTGATGTGAAAACCATCAGGTTGGTGGTGGTTGAACGACCTTTTCTAAAACCATGTTGTTCTTGATTAAGATAAGGATCTATTATAGGTGTAATTTTATCAGTAACAAGTTTTTCAAATAGTTTGGGTATAGTCGACTGAATTGCTATACCTCTATAATTGTCTATTAATGCTTTGTCACCTTTTTTGTGAATCGGAATCAGGTATGAGGTTTTCCAAAATTGTGGGAAAGTACCTGACATAAGGGATCTGTTAAAAATTAATGTAAGTGGGACAGTTAAATTATGAATACAGTTATGAGAAAAAATTGGTGGAAGAAGATCAGGACCAGATCCTTTTTTAATATCTAAACTACTAATTTCTGAATAAACATCTTCTAATGATAAGTTTAAATTTTGAATGAGAGGAATAGTGTTATTTAAGGTCTGGAAATTCACGTTTCCATGCCCTGTTTGCAACTGACGGTACACGTTTTGGAATTTGTGTGCAAAAAAATTGCAAATTTCATCAGGGCAGGATGAGACTTTACCATCTAAGGACATAGAGTTTGGGTAACCTGACGACTTACATTTTGTATTAACAAATTCAAAAAATGTTCTAGGGTTACTTAAAATGGAGTTACCAATATTTTGAACGTAATTATCGTACGATGCAATGCATTTTATTTTAAATTCATCAGCCAATTTTTTATACTCATTAATAGTTTCGGAGCTTGGATCAACTGATGATTTAATAATTTTATATAATTTATTTCTACGATTATGTAAAGATCTGAGTTCCCTATCTAGCCAAGGTTCCATTAATTTATCTTTTTTTAGTATCCTTGGCGTGTAATTGTCAATTATAGATGATAAAATTGTATGAAAATCCAGAACTACTAAATTTAAATCTCGCTGCATTAACAGCTCGTACCAGTTTATATTAGATAAGGCATTGTTAATGCCTTCGTAATTAGCGTTACGGAAGTCATATACAATTTCATTATTGTAGGACTTCGAAAATTGTTGGTTAGCTTGAGTTAGTTCTATTGATATTGCATTATGATGGAGTGAGTTGGTAAAAAGATTATCTGTATCATTCACAGCATGAACCACAACATCATCATAAGCATTTGAAAAAGCTAGGTCTAACCATCTACCATTACAATTAGGATGTTGTATTATTTGTTGTATATCATTTCCATAAAATGTACTTATAATGCTAAACTCAATTTCATCTAAAAAGTTAACTGGTAGTAGTTTATTATCCAGTTCATCAATCACAAAAGATAAAGATGGACGGTTAAAATCGCCCAAGACAAAAATATTATCATCCTCTGCCATTAAAGCAATTACAGACTTACATATATCCAAGAATTCGTTATAAGAGGATTCATCAGAATTTGGAGGAAAATATACTACTCCTAGATAAATACTTTTACTACCAGTAAGAATTTTAACAAAAATGTATTCAAAAGATAAGGAGTTGTTGGAACATATTAATTCACATGAAAAGCTGTTATAGACAGCAATTAGAACACCACCACCTCTAGAGAGACCTGTGGAAAGGTAGTTACGATCATTTCTATAAATTGACCAATTGTTATCGAGAATTTCTTCATTTTTAAAAGAGTCGCTCAACCAGGTTTCTGTAATCACTAGTATATTAAAATTGCATGATTTGGCGTCGATAAAAAGGTTTTTTATTTTACTTCTTAAACCACTGCAATTGTGATAGAACATCCTAATAGTGTTATTATAAAGTTGAGACTTATTTTTACTTTGATAAGTATTATTTGGCTTATTAGGCACGAAAAAACTTTTGATCATGTAGTCATTAAATAGAAAAAATACTAAGTTCTTCTTTTAAAAATCTGTATAACAAATCCTTTTATTAATTTTTTTCCTCTCTTTATATACAATTTTTTATTTAAATTTACGATAAAATTTATACCGTAATATACTTTATTTTGGCATTATTGCCATATTAAATTACAAATCTTACAGTTCGGTGATCCTGACTTATGACAATGACCTCATTTGTCTTAGGTTACAATATTATTTCTACACAAATGTTTTATTTTTTATTTATTTTGATGGATATATTCTAACATACAATAATTTGAACTTATTGTGTATCAAATATACTTCTGTTTATTTCTGCAATGTACATACAGTTCCTAATATAATATTTCTGCTTCATTATATTATATCATAAAAATTTTTAATAAATCTTTATTTTATTATTGTTCATTTTATTTTTGAATACATTCTATAATGCAATTATGTACTTAGAACTTTCATTATATTATCTAATTTTGATAATGTACTTACATTATACCTACTTATACATATTTGATATACATACATCACATCGACTCACCACAAAACATTTTTTTTTCTTTTTTTTTTTTTAAATATTTTAATTATTAACATTTTTAAAATCAAAAAAATTTTTTACTCTTATATATTAATCATCTTATAATCTTATGTATTTGAAATATTTTTAAACTCAAAAAAATTTTTACATTATATACTAATCAGCTGGTCATTCTTCTTTTTATATTTTAAATTGGATCATGCAATCTGGAATGCTCCAAGCCGAGTTGTCAATACGTTTACATAATAGATTATATACTTACAACGAGACTTCACTTTCAGAAGTAATAAAGAATGGTTTCATATTAGTAGGAGAGCATATACTTTTATATGGTAACCGTGTTACTTGTAAACCCTCTATGTCACTAACTAAATATCTATCATTTTGCAGTATTTGAATTACCTCATAAGGCCCTCGAAATTTTGCTAATAATTTTTTATTAATTCTCGGCATTGTAACGTTATTTTTTAACATAACTAAGTCGTGTAATTTATATATATGTGGTTTCTTATGTGAACTATCGTATTTTTGTTTGTTATATTTTTGGGACCTTAATATATTTTTTTCAGCGTGTTTTCTTATATTTAATAAATCCCTACTATTTTCTTTATTTAGTTGATTATTCAAAAATTCTGCAATCTTATCATATACTATTCTCTTTTGTATAACACCGAATAATAATATACTAGGCGAAAAGCCTGTGCTTCTATTTATTGTATTATTTAAGGCGAATTCTATTTTAATCAAATATTTATCCCAATTAATTGTAGAATCAGCATCGCAATTTTTAGAGAGCATAGCGATTAGAACTCTATTGACTCTTTCTACTTGACCATTTGCTTGGGGTGTCAATGTTGCAATTTTAATGTGATGAATGTTATAGTCTGATACAAATTCTTCAAATTCTGAAGATGTAAAACACGTTCCGCGGTCTGAAATTATTCGATTTGGTCTACTATAATATTCAAAACATTTCTTTAAGCATTCTACAACTTCTTTAGTGTTTGTACTTTTTACTGCATAAAGTTTAACAAACTTTGTAAAGGCATCAATTATCAAGAATATGTGTCTATTTTTTAATGTAGAACATGCAAGCGGGCCATAATGGTCTATATGAAAAGTATCAAATGGAAGACAACCTTTTGGAATATTATGCAATTCTCCTTCAGGTTTTCCAGATTGAGGAGAAAAATATGCACATTTGAAACATCCTTGAATGTATATTTTAATTTTCTCTTTCATTTTAGGAAACCAATATATTCTAGAGATTATATCTTGACACTTTTCAACTCCTGCATGACACATTTGTTCGTGATATGTTTGTATAACCCAATTTTCCATTGCATTTCGTATATAGAAATATACATTTCCCTTAATTTTCTTATATATTAAGCCATCCACTAATTCAAATTTAGCACTCTTGTTTTGTCAATTCGTTAGTAATTTTAGAAATTATTGGATCTTGTTTCTGAGCCGCCGCTAATATATACTCAAATGATTCATCACTAACATAAAATATATTTATAGACCTGCTTAAAGCATCTACATGAGACATTAATCCACCCTTACGATGTTCAATTACATAATCATAGTTTTGTAATTCTAACGCCCACCGTGAAATTCTTGGATTTATAAATTTTTTATTAAGAGTCTGCGTCAAAGCCTGGCAATCAGTTATAATTTTGAATTTTATTCCCACTAAATAAATATAAAATCTTCTTAATGCATATATTATTGCTAGGGTTTCCATTTCGTAACTATGATAATTTTTTTCAGATTCCGAAGCGCGTTTTGAAAAATAAGATATCGGATGAAACTTTCCATCTATCTGTTTTTGCATTAATACCGCCCCGAAACCTATACTACTTGCATCACAGTGAAGCTGTGTCTCATTCTCCGAATTAAAAATTGCCAAAACCGGTGAATCTATTAATTTATTCTTTAATGTTTCAAAAGCTGTGAGTTCCTCTAAACCAAATTTAAAATTATTTTCTTTTCTTGTAAGATCTGTCAAAGGTTTAGCAATAATAGCGAAATCTTTTATAAATTTTCTGAAATATGAACTAAGTCCTATAAAACTTTTAACATTTTTAACAATATTTGGAATAGGAAATTCTTTAATGGCTTTGAGATTATCTTCATTTGGCAGAATTCCGTCACCTGTTATTTTATGCCCTAAATACACAACTTCTTCCTGTAATATTGAACATTTATCAAATCGTAATTGAAGTGAATTATCCACAACTTTTGATAACACTTCTTGTAAAATTTGTAAATGTTCATTAATGGTTTCAGTAGCTATCAGTAGGTCATCTATAAATGTTAAAAGCTTACCGGATGAGATTAATGGATCGAACAGTTTTTTCATAAACTTTTCAAATGTAGCTACTGAATTTTTTAATCCAAATGGCATTTTTAAATATTCAAAATGCCCTAATGGTGTTATAAAAGCTGTGTATTTAATAGAATTTTCAGCTATTTTCACATGGTGAAAACCATTTTTCAGGTCAAGAACTGAAAAAAACCTTTTACCTTTAAGACGTCCAAATTGACTTTCTATTAGTTGCAATGGAAAATTATCCCTTAATGTTATTTTATTTAGTTCCCGATAGTCCACACATTTCCTTAACTCATTATTTTTCTTTTTAACTAATACTATTGCTGACGCGTATGGTGAATTACTTTCTCGAATTATATTTCGTGCTAACAAATCATCTAATATTTTTTTCAAAGCTTGTTCATGTGTTATTGGTAATTTTTTGGGTGTACTATAAAATGGTTTATGATCTTTTACCCTAATTTCCATTTCAAAATTTATCTTTCTTCCGCCAAAATCTTTATTTTGTTTCACAAGTAACCAAGCGGTTTTAAACATATTTTTGATTTCATTTTGTATATTATATTGAATTTTATTATTAATGTTCAAACATACCTCATTATCTAAGCTATTGTTAGATATATCAATACATAAAATTTGATTTAAAAATAAATTATCGTCATCAATGCTTAGTGAACTTCCATTCTTTACCATTTCTGCATTTGAATCTTCATTATTGGTGAACAACATTTTATCAATTTTCTTATTATTTTCTTTATTACATTCTTCTTTAGGCCTTAATTCCAGATTACATGCTTCCATAAACAATCTACCTAAAATTACCGGGTAAGCAATTGAATAATTTTTTACTACCAATATTTTACTATCAATATATAAACTATTAAATTTAATTTTAGCCTTGATCGAACCAACTATAACTAACTTACTATTATTAATACCCACATAATTTAACTTATCTGAATTTTCCTGATATATAACATATGATGGAATGTATTGTTGCTGGATAATATTGATCGGACTGCCCGAATCTAAAAGTGCTAAACATGTGATTTCTGATGCAGCTTGATGATCTTTTGTTTTCAAAATAAATTTGACCATTCTCTCAAAATTGTGATTTAAATTAACGCCTGATTTTTTAATTACATTATTTTTTTTTCTGTACATTCTTGAAATCGATGTCCAGTTTTTCCACAATTGTAACAGGTTCCCTTGGCTCGTATAGGATGTGGACACTTGGTAGCAATATGTCCAGGCTGATTACAGTTGAAACACTTCTTTACTATAACATTCGGTATTATTTTTTTATTTTTGATGTCACTTGATTGATTTTTATTAACATTGTTTCTATAATTATTTTTTAATTCGTCATATTTGCGGAGTGCAACTTTCAATTCAGCCATTGTATTTGAATGGTATAGAATAATTTTATTGGTGTAAGTATCATTAATACCTTTGATAATATATTGTATTAAATCTCCTTCTTCTATATTAGCTGCCAATGAGATTTCTTGCATGGAGAACAAATATTGCTGCCATGTTTCATTATTTTTTCTTTTACGATTTCGTAATTGGTTATGGATTTGTGCACTAGTGACTTTATCATCAAATTCTTGTAACAGTACTGTTTTCAAATCATTCCATGATTTAGGTGAAACAGAGCGTAAAAACAATTTAGCTGTACCAGATAATAACCTTCTGGAATATATGAAACATGCTTTTTCATTCCAACCTAAAACTTCTGCTGCTTCTTCTATTTGTGTAATCCACTTTTTTATACTAAAACTATCGTCCCCGTTAAATGAATTTATAGATTCTTCCACATCTTTAAAATTGAATGGAACGTTGGATACATTCGATCTTCTAACCTCTTGATCCAGTTCAGGTAATTGGCGTCGTAATTCAATAACATCTTGTTTTTTCTTCAACTGTTTACGCAAACGTTCGATTTCATCATCAATCTCTTCGCTATTATTATTTAATATTTCTTCTTCTATTGGAATATTGATTAAAGGTGTATCATTTTCTAACGTTTCATAGTTTATATTAGAGAAAAACTTTTCAATATTTTCTTCTTCCATACTTCTCACCCTTCTTCTATTCGTAAAATTAATAGTGCTTTATTTCCCGATGTCATTAAATTCATTTCTTTCAATTTTTCTTTGAGCATTACAACTGTAGCTTTCTTTAAAAATTCTTGTACCCGAACGTCCATGATTTTAATTATTTAAAATACTTTAAATTAAATTTTAAATTTACCGGTTGATTATCAAGATGTTAGAAATCGGATATTTAATGTTAATATTATATTCTTCAAAATGTGTTGTACCACGCGCTTAGCTATCGCTTTTTTTTTTTTTTACAGTATATAATATACGGCCTTTACGAAACAATCTGAATACACAATCCACTTTAGTCGTCTCTACCGCAATTTTTTCATATGCTTCACTTTTAATTTAATTATATTGTCATAAAATGAATAATTTTTTACATAAAACATAAATTAAAAATTTTCCTGTTTTTTTTTTAAATAAATCGAATAATTTTTTCGAATAAAACATATAACATAACACCTTCTTAAAACAATTTTTTTTTTTTTATAATTATTCAAAATTTTAATTGTATTTTAATTAACAGGATCATCCCACTTCTGATTTTGTAGTCATTAAATAGAAAAAATACTAAGTTCTTCTTTTAAAAATCTGTATAACAAATCCTTTTATTAATTTTTTTCCTCTCTTTATATACAATTTTTTATTTAAATTTACGATAAAATTTATACCGTAATATACTTTATTTTGGCATTATTGCCATATTAAATTACAAATCTTACAATCAATATCTCTAAGCTTTTGGATATACTCACGTCTTTTGCTGGACAAGTGACTACGAAAGGCACTTAGGTCTTCTTTAGCTTCATTAGCAGACATTCCTTCAATTTCATAATATTTATAAAATAATTTACTTAGTTCCTTATAGTCAGAGGGGAGGCCCTCTTGTTGAATGAGTACTTTTAAAAATGTTTTCGTTTTGCCTTCAATGCAAACGTGGTTATCTTGATCGAAGAGATAAGCAAGATATAATCTAATATTATAGAGCAAACTAGGCTGTCTGAAACGAGATAATGCATATACATTATCACCATTAACTATTGAATTCTGCGTTAGGTGAATTTTCGGAGGAATGAGAGGGTTGGTAAAATTAGGCGATAAGTTATTATTACTAATATTACTAGCATTAATACTACTGGTATTACTATCGCTGTTACTATTATATTATTATTACCAGTGCTGTCAATATTATCAATAATATGGTTATTATTATTATTAATATCATTATTATTATTATTAATATTATTATTATTATTATTATTATTATTATTATTTAACATTTCTTCTTCTATTGGAATATTGATTAATTATTATTATTATTATTATTATTATTATTTAACATTTCTTCTTCTATTGGAATATTGATTATTATTATTATTATTATTAATATTATTATTATTATTATTATTATTATTATTATTTTTATTATTAATATTATTATTATTATTATTATTATTATTATTATTGTTAATATTATTATTATTATTGTTATTATTATTATTATTGTTATTATTATTATTATTATTATTATTATTATTATTATTATTATTATTATTATTATTATTATTATTATTATTATTATTATTACTGTTACTATTACTATTATTAGTATTATTATTATTATACTTAATATTATTAATGTTATCAATTATATTATTGCAAGCACCCGGTATTATTGTATGTGAATAAATAACGTTATCATAATTTTTGCTGGAAGATGGTTTGGGATTATCTACTTCTGGTGAAGTAGAAGAATGATTTTTGGCTATTACTAAGCTAGTGTCATTATCAACTTCCGATGAAGTAGAAGTGTTTTTTTCAGCTATAATTAAGCTAGCGTCATGTATACCGTTCAATAAATTTGTTTGTGTGTGTGTTGAACTATTGTTTAGATAATTACTTAGTTGTGTAGTGTCTACAGATTTGTTTTTCTTTGAAAGTACAGGTTTGAGAGAGGCTTGTGTAAGTGTTGGATAGGTTTGTGTTGAGGTGGAAGAATCCTTGTTAAACTTATAATTGTAAGGATTAGGAAATTTTTTCCCATTACTTATATTTTTGCATTTATTTTTTAACTTAGGTTTACTAGAGTTCTTAGAGTTGTAAATAAAGTTCTTAGAGTTGTATAGTATAAAGTTCTTAGAGTTGTTTTAGAGACAACAAGTACACCTCAACCTTTAGAAATTAATGAATTAATATGGGAAGTTTGATCCATATTGTATTTATCCTTACGAAAAACTGAATTTGACTCATTAAATAATTCAAATGACTTAAAAGAATTGGAAAGCCAAATTTCGGTAAGAACATAAAAATCAAAATTTGGAATTTTAGAATTTAGAAAAATACTCGACGTCTTGGAACGAAAACCTTTAACATTTTGATAATAGGCAGAGATAAAATATAAACTAATTGATTTGTTATTGGCTTTATCAGTTAAATAAATCAAACACTCATCAGGGTTGAAAAAACCTATTTTGACCTTCGTTTATTCTATTTGATTATTCGTTTATTCTATTAGTTGATTCATTTTATTTTCATTGTGGGGTCCATAAAAACTCAAATTAGCGATTACTGTTTGTTCTGAGATTCCAAGTTTGTCATGATATTCGACAGAAAGCTTTAATAGATCCTTATACGTTTCGGGCACGCCTTCCTGTTGAATTAGAACTGAAATATTGGTTTTAGTCTTACTATCCAAGCAAACGCTATCATTTTGCTTATGTAAGTAGGCTAAGAAAGTCTCACATTTTCATATAACTTCGTATCCCAAAGTCGAGGTAGTGCGTAAACATGGTCCCCCCTTAAAACACTATTAAGCGTTGGAACCTGCGGGAGGAGCAACTGCAGCATTTAATATGCCGCCTGAAGTAAAATTAGGATAATTATTAGAGGATGCAGTTGAAGGTTTAATAGGTTGAAACTGAGTATTGTGATTATCAGACAATGCTGAAATTGCACAAGGTTGATATTCGGTAAAATTATGTATATTAGTTTTATTATTAATTTTATTTTTAATTCTACCATTAATTCTACCATCTTATTAATTCATTTATTTTTATTATGGCTATGAGAAATTTTATTTGTTTTCTTATTTTTATTATTATTATCCTTAAGGTTATTATTCGTAAAGTTATCTACCAATTTTAATCTATTATTGTTAGTATTCCAATTAGATTGAAAGCTACTATGTGAATTAGAATTAATACTACCGCTATCAATAAGTATTTTAGACCTATCCATCCAACGTGAAACAGTTGCACTAAGTTTATTCCATTTCTTTCTACCTTCTTGAGGGAGAAGCAGTGAACTAGACCCAGCCGGAACATCGATTTTGAAGCAGGAATAAAAAAAAT
This sequence comes from Poecilobothrus nobilitatus, assembly GCA_947095535.1. Taxonomy (NCBI): domain Eukaryota; kingdom Metazoa; phylum Arthropoda; class Insecta; order Diptera; family Dolichopodidae; genus Poecilobothrus; species Poecilobothrus nobilitatus. Next base: position 184,934,971 of record OX352772.1, read on the forward strand.
TATTTTTTTAATATATGGTGGAGTAATGTTTTTAAAGCCAAGCAGCTTAGTTTTAAAATTAGCTTTAACAAACTTGGAAATGCTTCGTTTACTAGAACAAGCAGATGGTCATTTCAAGTAAATAGATTCAAAACTTGGATTCTTGATGTCACTATCACTGGATTCATTATTGGTTTTTCTAAGGCGAGTTATCCTATTATTCCAGTCAGCCCAAGCTTGTGGGTTCCAGTTACTAACCTGTTTGAAAATTGTTTCAGATACTACTGGTACAACAATATCAGCTTCTATAGTTTCAGCAGAAGGATAATTCTCGGAATTAGCAAATATATTTATTAGTTTAAACTTGAGCAGCAGAAGTTACAAGATCTTTAAACAGTGGATCGAATTTTTGGTTAATATTATTTACTAAATATGCGACCGTTTATTTTAAATCAGCCAATTCATCTTTAATACCAAAATCAAGACACGGTTTATTTAAATTCAGCCCATTAGAAATCTTATTATTGATATCACTGAACTCCATTTTAAGGGAATTCAGGTCACGTTTAATAATTTGTTCATATAAATTCATATGGCGTGTTATGTATGAAATTTGGAATCGGAAAAAAAATTAAAAAAACCTTAAAGTTGGTCGGATGAAAAAATGCTCTATGGCAAAGTTGTTCCTCTTTACTTGGTTAATAACTTTTTCTTAATCATTTTTATACCCTACACCTAAATTATAGGGTATATTAACTTTGGTATGGTGTTTGTAACCACCAAAAGGAAGCGAGTTAGATATGGACATGTCTATATATTCTGAATCAGGATCACCTCCTGAGTCGATTTAACGATGTCCGTCCGTCCGTTTGCACGATAACTCAAAAACTAATAAAGCTATCTTGATGAAATTTATATCGTAGGTTGCTAATTACGAGAGGAAAGTTAAATTCGAATCTGGACAAAATCGGTCCATGGGTTCGGATTCTGGAAGCTTCTGAATGATTCCGGAGCAAACGAGATTATCTCCAAAACCAACAAAGATAGAACCCCTATATTTGGCAGAGTGGTGTTCTTTCATGTTTTATTTAAGTCTCTAAAATTTGAGAGGCTTTGGTCTATGGGTTCGGATTTTGGAAGCTTCCGAACGAGCCCCAGAGCAAACGAGATTATCTCCAAAATCAACAAAGATAGAACCTTTAAATTTTGTACAATGATGTTCCTTCCCGTTCGATTTATGTCTCTGAAATTTAAGAGGATTATGTAAATGGGTTTAGATTTTGGAAGCTTCCGAACGAGCCCCAGAGCAAACCAGATTATCTCCAAAACCAACAAAAATAGAACCTTTAAATTTTTTACAATGATGTTCCTAGCCGTTTGATTTATGTCTCTGAAATTTAAGAGGATATGGTCCATGGGTTTGGATTTTGGAAGCTTCCGAACGAGCCCCAGAGCAAATGAGATTATCTCCAAAAACAACAAAGACATAACCCTTAAATTTGGCAGAATGGTGTTCTTTCATGTTTGATTTAGGTCTCTAAAATTTGAGAGGATTTGGTAAATGGGTTCGGATTTTGGAAGCTTCCGAACGACCCTCAGAGCAAATGATATTATCTCCAAAAGCAACAAAGATTTAAAATTTAAATTAGGCAGAATGGTGTTCCTTCATGTTTGATTTATATTTCTGAAATTTGTGAGGATTTGGTCCATTGGTTCAAATCTTGGAAGCTTCCGGACGAGCCTCAGAGCAAACGAGTGTATCTCCACAACCAACAAAGATAGAACTTTTATTTTTAGTACAAAGGTGTTCTGTTATGTTTGCTCTTCTGTAAAATTGGAAATTTACATTTGAAAGAATTTGAACCATGGGTTCGTATTTTGGAAACTTCCGGACGAGCACAAGAGCAACGAGCATATCTCCAAAACCAACAAAAGTAGAACCTTTAAATTTAGTACAATGGTGTTCTGTCATGCTTTCTTTATGTTCCTGAGATGGATTCGATGAATTGGAGTGGCAATTCGGGTACCTGACACACACCTCCCAAGGACTAACAATCTTCGAAATTAATAAAGATAGAAACTTAGAATTTTTTACAAAGGTGTTAAGCGTATCTCAAGAGGATGCCTCTTTTACGTTCCTGAAATTCGAGTTGAATAAGACAGAAAAGGGAAAAAGTTCAAGCAGGTGCCAAAAAAACTTATGGATATTTAATTTAATTCGCATTATTCAGGTTTAGGATATTAATAAGTCGGTTGCATCGACTTACTGTTACTTTTATTGGTTTTCATAATATTTTCCTGTTACGAAATATTTGTAAAAAACTTAAAAATGACACTAGTAAACTGTTACTTCCTGTTGTCCGATTATCTCCAAAAGCTTATTAATCCTTGATATTTACATCAAAACCTTATAATATGATGAACTATAATTTCAAAAAATTGGTCTTAGTCGTTTAGGCTATACACGTGCCCACAAACACACACACACATAGTATAAGAGAAATACCTACCTTTTACATTGTGTACGGTTGGTAATTAGCAAGGATTTTATAGTTGGTTACAAAATTAGTTAATAATTTATTTAATAATAATTTAATAATTTATTTATTAAACCTTAATATAAATAGAAGTTAAATAATTTTATAAAACCAATTTCAGCCTGATTGTTGCATAAAATGAAAAGTTATCAAGTGGTATTCAAATAAGTAAATAAAATAGGTAACCCTGCACTTTGGGATGGGAAAAAAAATTATTCATATCGTACGACATGCTGACCTACAATTTGATTTATGGGTTTAATGTAGGTCATGCTTAGTTAGTATGTCAAGAACTTGTTTTGATTGTTTTGGTTTATGTTTTAATTTAAGTTGTGTGTGTAAATTAAGAAAGTTCAAAAAATATGAATAAAACGAAAACAAACAGCAAATCAAAAATATGAAACTGGCTAAACTGGAAATATACTCTTTACTCTTGATATGCATTTATGTTTATTTTTTTTTTTTTTTGTCTTTTTTGGACGGAATACAAAATAATTCAAAGATAGGTTAAATGATAGGTTATATGGTATCCATTTTGAAAGCATAAGATAAAAATAAATGACATTTATTTTTATGTTTAAAATCTTTTATTATTATATTTTTACTTAAATCTAAGTTGAAACATTTTTTTACGATGATCAGATGTTAAAATTGCAGAAATAGTGAGACCAATTTTTTTATACGTCTTTGAAATCTACTTCTATCACGTGCATATTCTTCCCAATGTTCTTTTGGTGCTGATCCGCAAGCATACTCCCATATATGCATAACGTGAATTTCTTGTTTAATGTTGAAGTGAACTTTTTTAGTTTTGTTATTCAAATTTATATGGTGCAAGTATGAAAATTGAAAGTCTTAAACTAACATCTTTTGCTTTAAAAGATACATATATATATTATAACAATTTTTAACAGCATATCTGAAATTGTTGTTTGATAAGTGTCTAGGAAAATTTGATTTAAAGTTATCAATCTTTTGCGATGACGGCAAGTTTCTGCTTAGATCTTCTACTTTACCACTGTCAATGTACTTTGGATGAAAAATTGTATTGTATTGTATTTTGTTCCCCTTTAACATAAATTTTTTCAGCTAACTCTAAACAGTGTTTTAATATACATCATTTTACATCTAAATATTCAACTAAACCGTTATTATTATTGATTTAAGTTCATTTATTTTATTTTCGCAATACTGATTATTATATTTCATATTCTGACTAAGTTCTTCTGTGGGGTACGGTGCTTTGAAGTGATACACAGTTGGAATTAAACTTTCTTTTTCAAGTATGGCCAACTCTTAAGGAAATATTGCTTTTCATTTCCTTATAAAAATTGTAGGTCAACTATGTGAGCTTCTTCAACCATGTCAAAGGTTTATGGAAGAATGTTCCATAGAGTAACTAAATTTACATTTATATTCACTTCGAGAAAAGAGCTTTTAATATAAATATAATATGTTAGAAGAGTTAGTTTTTAACTAATACAACTATGTTGTTTCACCCATTTAATTTAATAAAATATAAAAAAGAAAATATACAACCACATATTAATAGAATAATTTGGTGTAATCCAGACAAAAATGACGTTCCAAAATATATCAAAGATGTGGAATATAGTAATACTATTCCAGATTTTAATGATAATCAAAAACTTTTGCTAGTTATTATCGATGATATGATGTTAAATTCTCATGATAAGTATGTATGTGATTTATTTATTAGAGTATCACATCATAGAAATTTATATGTAATATTTGTAAAACAAAATATTTTTCACCAGGGTAAATTTTCAAGAGATATTTCACTTAACTGTAAATACTTAGTACTTTTCAAAAATCCAAGAGATAAATCGCAGATATTATCCTAGCTCGCCAAATGTATCCCAATCAAATCAAAGCATTTGAAAAAGTATATAATGATGTGACGACAATCCCATATCGCTATATATTAATAGATCTTACTCAAGACGTTAATGATATCATAATATTTAATCTGTAAATGACAGACATTTAAAACCATTTTACTCAATGATTTACCAACCAACTTTCATTTTTTTCTTTTTAAATGATAAATATTCAGTATAGCCATCTTACAAAATTAATTTTTTCCAAAATTTTCTGATTTTCATTAATAATTTTCCATTTTTATAAAAAACCCATGTAAAGTATATACATATGTATCATATAATATGTATAATCTATACCTATAATATACATATTCAAAAACGACGCTCTTTTATTCCGTTGAATTTTAAATTTTGTTTTGTTGTTTTTGCTTTTTGTTTTTTTTCTAAAAACATAAAAAAAATTTTAAAATATAGTTTGCATGGTGGGAAATAGAAATTTCACAATATAATTGAATATAAACGTCAAAACTTCAGTCGGGAGTTTGGTGCAGTGGTAGAGTGGCCGCTTCTTAAACTTTAGAAGTCAAGTTTGCGAGTTCGATTCTATTCTATTTTTTTTTTTTTTTTTATTTCTAATATTTTATACGAAATAAATTCTTACATATCATAATATTTAATCTGTAAATGACAGACATTTAAAACCATTTTACTCAATGATTTACCAACCAACTTTCATTTTTTTCTTTTTAAATGATAAATATTCAGTATAGCCATCTTACAAAATTAATATTTTTCCAAAATTTTCTGATTTTCATTAATAATTTTCCATTTTTATAAAAAACCCATGTAAAGTATATACATATGTATTATATAATATGTATAATCTATACGTATAATATACATATTCAAAAACGACGCTCTTTTATTCCGTTGAATTTTAAATTTTGTTTTGTTGTTTTTGCTTTTTGTTTTTTTTCTAAAAACATAAAAAAAATTTTAAAATATAGTTTGCATGGTGGGAAATAGAAATTTCATAATATAATTGAATATAAACGCAAAACTTCAGTGGGAAGTTTGGTGCAGTTGTAGAGTGGCCCCTTCTTAAACTTTAGAAGTCAAGTTTGCGAGTTCGATTCTATTCTATTTTATATTTTTTTTTATTTCTAATATTTTATACGAAATAAATTCTTACATATGATAATATTTAATATGTAAATGACAGACATTTAAAACCATTTTACTCAATGATTTACCAATCAACTTTCATTTTTTTCTTTTTAAATGATAAATATTCAGTATAGCCATCTTACAAAATTAATATTTTTCCAAAATTTTCTGATTTTCATTAATAATTTTCCATTTTTATAAAAAACCCATGTAAAGTATATACATATGTATCATATAATATGTATAATCTATACCTATAATATACATATTCAAAAACGACGACTCTTTTATTCCGTTGAATTTTAAATTTTGTTTTGTTGTTTTTGCTTTTTGTTTGTTTTTCTAAAAACATAAAAAAATTTTTAAAATATAGTTTGCATGGTGGGAAATAGAAATTTCACAATATAATTGAATATAAACGTCAAAACTTCAGTGAGGAGTTTGGTGCGGTGGTAGAGTGGCCGCTTCTTAAACTTTAGAAGTCAAGTTTGCGAGTTCGATTCTATTCTATTTTTTTTTTTTTTTTTTATTTCTAATATTTTATACGAAATAAATTCTTACATATCATAATATTTAATCTGTAAATGACAGACATTTAAAACCATTTTACTCAATGATTTACCAACCAACTTTCATTTTTTTCTTTTTAAATGATAAATATTCAGTATAGCCATCTTACAAAATTAATATTTTTCCAAAATTTTCTGATTTTCATTAATAATTTTCCATTTTTATAAAAAACCCATGTAAAGTATATACATATGTATCATATAATATGTATAATCTATACCTATAATATACATATTCAAAAACGACGCTCTTTTATTCCGTTGAATTTTAAATTTTGTTTTGTTGTTTTTGCTTTTTGTTTTTTTTCTAAAAACATAAAAAAAATTTTAAAATATAGTTTGCATGGTAGGAAATAGAAATTTCATAATATAATTGAATATAAACGCAAAACTTCAGTGGGAAGTTTGGTGCAGTGGTAGAGTGGCCGCTTCTTAAACTTTAGAAGTCAAGTTTGCGAGTTCGATTCTATTCTATTTTTTTTTTTTTTTTATTTCTAATATTTTATACGAAATAAATTCTTACATATCATAATATTTAATATGATAAATATTCAGTATAGCCATCTTACAAAATTAATATTTTTCCAAAATTTTCTGATTTTCATTAATAATTTTCCGTTTTTATAAAAATCCCATGTAAAGTATATACATATGTATCATATAGTATGTATAATGTATACCTATATTATACATTTTGAAAAAGGACGCTCTTTGATTCCGTTAAATTTTTGTTTTATTTCTCTTTTCTATTAAAAATTTTAAAATATTGGTTGTATGGTAGGAGTAGGAATTTCACAATATAACTGAATATAAAGTTTAAAATTTCAGTTTAATGTTTAGTACAGCGGTAGAGTGTGGGGTTATGAATAGTTGCTTTTTGATTTTGCAAGTTCGATTCAGTTTTGTTTTTTTTTTTTTTTTTGTTTTTTTTTTTTATATTTTAAACGAAATAAATTCTTACATATCATAATATCATCATAATATTTAATCTGTATTAATAGATATTTAAAACCCTTTTACTCAATGATTTACCATCTTAGGCTTCTTATAATATATACATATATAATAGGTATAGATTGAGTTTCCAGTACTCAATAAATCAAGGGCAACGTCTAAAAGATAATAATAATCGTGTTTTTACAAAAAATATCATTTACAAAGAAATTTTAAATTCATAAAGGCTTTAATTATTGAAAATTGTATTTTTACATTTTAAATAAAATCATAAAGAAACTATACTGTATATATTGTATTGTAATTGCTAATTAAAACACCTCGAATTTCGAGGGGAGGCCGAATACTAGTATTTCGATTAAGAAGAGATATATTTGGAAAAGGTTTGTGTTATAGTACGAGAGATCAATTAGAACAATTTGGGGAGCAATATGAAACGTTTGAAGACCAATCGACATATATTGCACCTATTACAAACCTTTAAATCAAAATTGCAGAAAGTAATTATAAAACACTGTGACCGCGAAGTAATAAAATAATTTTGTGAAATCTCTTTAAATATATTACCTTTTCTGAGTAAAAAAGCAACAACCCAATTACGAAAGTATAAAAAAGAATTGAGATCACTTATTTGACGAAAAAAATCTATAAATAACAAAAGAAATATCATTATTCAACGTGGTGGATTTTTACCTAGATTTCTTGTTGCAGTATTATCAAGGGTAATCGGAAATTTTATAAAATGAATAATACAACATTTAATAAAATGATAATTTTAAGACCTGAGATTTATTGAGAAATTTATGAATAATTTAATTATAATAAATTTTTTTTCCTTTTTTTTTCTTTCTTTTTTTATAGTGTTTCATATATCATTAAGTTTAATTTTAACTTTTTAATCTATTTATTAATTCGAAGAATGAATTTATTAGTATATATGTGTAAATTTTAATTGTCGTCAAACAACAACAGAAAAATAAAATAAGTGCTTCGTAGTATTGTTTCTCTTTTTAATGTTCAAATTAAATTTAAATTATTAGTAATTTATTAATGCGAATTATAATTATTCTATAAAATGTTCTATAACGCGACGAAAAACGCGAGCCTTAAATTTAACGATAATGTACAACGCTGTCTTCGCACCTGGCTTTAGATTAAGATGTCAACAAAATATATACTTAGTTATTGACTTTAATGGTTTTTTTTATATTAGGTTTTATTAATTAAAGTTTTATTATATTTATTAATCTTAGATTCAGTTAATTAAAATTATGAAAAAAATTATAAAATTAATAATTTTAATGTGTTTATAAATATATTTAAAATTACAAAATTATATTAATTTAAAAATTATTAAAATTGTTATTGTTCAAATTCAAAAAGTTATAATCTTATTTAATAAATTTAATGTTATATTTTATTTTAAGAAAATTATATCTTTGTTTAATTAAATGTACGATGTTGATTGTGTTTGATTTTGATATTATTTATTATTATTATTGTTAGAATCTTATGTTTTAATGTTCAAAATGTAGATTATGTAAATAAATTGTGTAAATAAAATATTAATTATTGTAAAAAAAAATGGAAAAAAAGTATGATATTACGCAGATAATAATAATAATAATAGCTGCTGGTGGAGCTATCCTTGGTTATATCATGCAGTAAGGTGTTATATACTACTGCACGTTGTAATCCACTGATCACACTCTGTAGTTTTTTTTTTTTTGCCACTCCTACATACGACATCCACTAAGTCTCAGGCGTTTGTTTAGTTCTACTCCATCTATTATCTTACGAAAGAATTATATTTGATTATTATTTTATTATATATTACAATATGATATTAATTATAGTTTATAAGACATAAATACTTATTTTTAATTTAATTATATTATACTAATTATATATTATATTATTTCACCAAGCCGTTGATTACTCGGCTGTAGCTATTGTACAAGACTAGGCGTTTCTTTAGTTCTACTCCATCTATTATCTTACACAAGAATTGTATTTTATTATTATTTTATTATATATTACAATGTGATATGAATTATAATTTATAAAACATAAATACTTATTTTTAATTCAATTATATTATACTAATTATATATTATAAGAACAATTTATATTACTTTTTATTAATCTATATGACGCAGCCGGGGTTTGAACCCGAAACTTTTTGTATGGCCGGTGTCTTAATCACTACACCATTAGCTGAATAATAATAATATTAATAAGAATATCAATACCAATAATAATAGCTACAACAGTGATAGTGGGGGGTTGCCTTCAATAATTACCTCATGCAGTAAGGTGTTATATACTACTGCATGTTGTAACTGTAGTAATGGCTATAGTTTCCTTACATTTCCATTCCCAATTTAATGTTTCCGTATCCATTTCCTATCCTTTCCTATCCCACTCCCTAGTCAATATGCAGCATTCGCAGCATTCGCGGATAAGATATATCCCATTATATTGCCTAAACGGGAAGGTGGGTGTAGTCAGTAAAAATATGATACTACCAAGGGGAAATTCTGGGTGTCTTTGCAAAATTCCCACCTCCCTTAGGAAAAAAAAATACAATTTTAAAACAAAGACAGTGTAAAGTTGACTGTGCCAGCTATAGGATACCCACAAGAACGAAATACACCTAGATTCTATAAAATTGATTTATCTTTTAGAAAATTTAAGATATCTATCTTAAATATATAAATATTTAAATAATAAATAAATATTATAAATAAATATTATAAATAAATATTTAAATAAATATGAGATATATTTCTGTAAATTTCGCAGTTGTATGACAACTACTCAACCCCGTTACTCCAAATCAAGCAAATTTTTTGGAAACTTTTGCATTACAACTTTATCATATTTTACAAAATTTAGATGTAGAGATTAAGTACTAAGATATGAGCATATAAATTTCGCACCTACCTGTTGCGTTAAACTCACCAATTTTGCAGAAATCATTGGTAATTGACAACATTTTGATTACCCAGCTTTTATTGACACTAAGTTAAACTCATATAAAAAAAGACATGTATAAATGACATCTGTTTGAGTACCCATCTACATAGCGTTTAAAAAACATGAAGTCGATTTTACTTGTTGGTTGGGAGAAATTAAGTTAAAACAGAATTCGCAGATATGGTCATACACCAATAGTTCAAACAATTTGGAAAGCTTAGCAATAGGGTGATAATTGGTAATGTCGCTTTTAGAACTTTTTTTGTGGACGGGATTAATAAAAGATGATTTCCACTTATTTGGAAAAACACCCAATTTTAGTGAACAATTGAATAAAATAATCAATGGTAAGGCAAGAGAATTTGAGCACATTTTAGCACAATGGCTGGACTTTGTCAGAACCAGGATTTCTATCGTTGTTTAATGAAGCTAAGTATTCTCTATCAGAAAGATAGATTATTTAGTGTTAGCAAGTAACTTGAAAGAATTCTATAAGTCAACAAATTCCGAATAAGAAGTATCACTTTCAAGTTTTAGGTATTTATTTCACGCTATATTTTTTGTTGCGTAATTTTTTCTGGTTAAAATTAAACCAAGGAGGAGAAGACCCTTTATTTTTTACTCGCACGAAAGAAACGAACAAATTAAAACCCTTGTTAATTGTAGAATAAAAACTACTTACGGCATTGATATCCAAAATATTTTCTAAATATGAATAATCTATAGAAGAAAAAACATTATTTAGGCGAGGAAAATTTGCTCTATTCAATTTAAAAAGGAAGGAGCAAGAAGGTTTGGAATTAATCGGGCTATTGCAGCAAAAAGAAAAGCTAATTTGGGGATGATAAATGTCAATCTTAACAAGAGAAATTAGAAAACTATTTATTTTAGAGTTGATCCAATCGGTTATGAAAATAAAATCTAATTGTCTATTTTGATGATTAACAATATTAGAAATTTGTTGAAGAACCCAGTCACAGCAACTATCCAACAAAATTTGGGCAACAACTGTACTATCATTAGCAGTCACCAAAAAATTTTATTCACTATCAGAAACCTAAAACTGCGGAAGGTTAAAATCACCACAAATTATTAATTGATCGGTAGGACTTAGGAATAAACATAACGCATCCAGAGCTATACAGAAGTTTTGATATGAATCAATAGTTGAGTTAGGAGGAATATAGCAACACAAAACCAAAATTAAAAATTTTTTAATTCTAACTTTAACAGTTACGATTTGAAGTTGAGAGAATTATGGGAGAAGTATTTCAACACAATCAAAACTAGAAAATGAATCAATAGTTGAGTTAGGAGGAATATAGCAACACAAAACAAATATGAAAAATTTTTTAATTCTAACTTTAACAGTTACGATTTCAAGTTGAGAGAATTATGGGAGAAGTATTTCAACACAATCAAAAGTAGTTTTAGAGACAATAAGTACACCTCCACCTTTAGAAATTAATGAATTAATATGGGAAGTTTGATCCATATTGTATTTATCTTTACGAAAAACTGAATTTGACTCATTAAATAATTCAAATTACTTAAAACAATTGGAAAGACAAATTTCAGTAATAACATAAAAATCAAAATTTGGAATTTTAGAATTTAGAAAAATACTCGACGTCTTGGAACGAAAACCTTTAACATTTTGATAATAGAAAGAGATAAAATGTAAACTAATTGATTTGTTATTGGCTTTATCAGTTAAATAAATCAAACACTCATCAGGGTTGAAAAAACTTATTTTGACCTTCGTTTATTCTATTTGATTTTTCGTTTATTCTATTAGTTGATTCATTTTATTTTCATTGTGGGGTCCATAAGAACTCAAATTAGCGATTACTGTTTGTTCTGAGATTCCAAGTTTGTCATGATATTCGACAGAAAACTTTAATATATCCTTATACGTTTCGGGCACGCCTTCCTGTTGAATTAGAACTGAAATATTGGTTTTAGTCTTACTATCCAAGCAAACGCTATCATCTTGCTTATGTAAGTAGGCTAAGAAAGTCTCACATTTTCATATAACTTCGTATCCCAAAGTCGAGATAGTGCGTAAACATGGTCCCCTCTTAAAACACTATTAAGCGTTGGAACCTGCGGGAGGAGCAACTGCAGCATTTAATATGCCGCCTGAAGTAAAATTAGGATAATTATTAGAGGATGAAGTTGAAGGTTTAATAGGTTGAAACTGAGTATTGTGATTATCAGACAATGCTGAAATTGCACAAGGTTGATATTCGGTAAAATTATGTATATTAGTTTTATTATTAATTTTATTTTTAATTCTACCATTAATTCTACCATCTTATTAATTCATTTATTTTTATTATGGCTATGAGAAATTTTATTTGTTTTCTTATTTTTATTATTATTATCCTTAAGGTTATTATTCGCAAAGTTATCTACCAATTTTAATCTATTATTGTTAGTATTCAAATTAGATTGAAAGCTACTATGTGAATTAGAATTAGTACTACCGCTATCAATAAGTATTTTAGACCTATCCATCCAACGTGAAACAGTTGCACTAAGTTTATTCCATTTCTTTCTACCTTCTTGAGGGAGAAGCAGTGAACTAGACCCAGCCGGAACATCGATTTTGAAGCAGAAATAAAAAAAATTATTTTTTTAATATATGGTGGAGTAATGTTTTTAAAGCCAAGCAGCTTAGTTTTAAAATTAGCTTTAACAAACATGGAAATGCTTCGTTTACTAGAACAAGCAGATAGTCATTTCAAGTAAATAGATTCAAAACTTGAATTCTTGATGTCACTATCACTGGATTCATTATTGGTTTTTCTAAGGCGAGTTATCCTATTATTCCAGTCAGCCCAAGCTTGTGGGGTCCAGTTACTAACCTGTTTGAAAATTGTTTCAGATACTACTGGTACAACAATATCAGCTTCTATAGTTTCAGCAGAAGGATAATTCTCGGAATTAGCAAGTATATTTATTAGTTTCAACTTGAGCAGCAGAAGTTGCTAGATCTTTAAACAGTGGATCGAATTTTTGGTTAATATTATTTACTAAATATGCGACCGTTTATTTTAAATCAGCCAGTTCATCTTTAATACCAAAATCAAGACACGGTTGATTTAAATTCGGCCCATTAGAAATCTTATTATTGATATCACTGAACTCCATTTTAAGGGAATTCAGGTCACGTTTAATAATTTGTTCATATAAATTCATATGGCGTGTTATGTATGAAATTTGGATAGAAAAAAAATTAAAAAAACCTTAAAGTTGGTCGGATGAAAAAATGCTCTATGGCAAAGTTGTTCCTCTTTACTTGGTTAATAACTTTTTCTTAATCATTTTTATACCCTACACCTAAATTATAGGGTATATTAACTTTGGTATGGTGTTTGTAACCACCAAAAGGAAGCGAGTTAGATATGGGCATGTCTATATATTCTGAATCAGGATCACCTCCTGAGTCGATTTAACGATGTCCGTCCGTCCGTTCGCACGATAACTCAAAAACTAATAAAGCTATCTTGATGAAATTTATATCGTAGGTTGCTAATTACGAGAGGAAAGCTAAATTCGAATCTGGACAAAATCGGTCAATGGGTTCGGATTCTGGAAGCTTCTGAATGATTCCGGAGCAAACAAGATTATCTCCAAAACCAACAAAGATAGAACCCCTAAATTTGGCAGAGTGGTATTTTTTCATGTTTTATTTAAGTCTCCAAAATTTGAGAGGTTTTGGTCTATGGGTTCGGATTTTGGAAGCTTCCGAACGAGCCCCAGAGCAAACGAGATTATCTCCAAAAACAACAAAGACATAACCCTTAAATTTGGCAGAATGGTGTTCTTTCATGTTTGATTTAGGTCTCTAAAATTTGAGAGGATTTGGTAAATGGGTTCGGATTTTGGAAGCTTCCGAACGAGCCTCAGAGCAAATGATATTATCTCCAAAAGCAACAAAGATATAAAATTTAAATTAGGCAGAATGGTGTTCCTTCATGTTTGATTTATATTTCTGAAATTTGTGAGGATTTGGTCCATTGGTTCAAATCTTGGAAGCTTCCGGACGAGTTCCAGAGCAAACGAGTGTATCTCCACAACCAACAAAGATAGAACTTTTATTTTTAGTACAAAGATGTTCTGTTATGTTTGCTTTTCTGTAAAATTAGAAATTTACATTTGAAAGAATTTGAACCATGGGTTCGTATTTTGGAAACTTCCGGACGAGCACAAGAGCAACGAGCATATCTCCAAAACCAACAAAAGTAGAACCTTTAAATTTAGTACAATGGTGTTCTGTCATGCTTTCTTTATGTTCCTGAGATGGATTCGATGAATTGGAGTGGCAATTCGGGTACCTGACACACACCTCCCAAGGACTAACAATCTTCGAAATTAATAAAGATAGAAACTTAGAATTTTTTACAAAGGTGTTAAGCGTATCTCAAGAGGATGCCTCTTTTACGTTCCTGAAATTCGAGTTGAATAAGACAGAAAAGGGAAAAAGTTCAAGCAGGTGCCAAAAAAACTTATGGATATTTAATTTAATTCGCATTATTCAGGTTTAGGATATTAATAAGTCGGTTGCATCGACTTACTGTTACTTTTATTGGTTTTCATAATATTTTCCTGTTACGAAATATTTGTAAAAAACTTAAAAATGACACTAGTAAACTGTTACTTCCTGTTGTCCGATTATCTCCAAAAGCTTATTAATCCTTGATATTTACATCAAAACCTTATAATATGATGAACTATAATTTCAAAAAATTGGTCTTAGTCGTTTAGGCTATACACGTGCCCACAAACACACACACACATAGTATAAGAGAAATACCTACCTTTTACATTGTGTACGGTTGGTAATTAGCAAGGATTTTATAGTTGGTTACAAAATTAGGGTTAATAATTTATTTATTAAACCTTAATATAAATAGAAGTTAAATAATTTTATAAAACCAATTTCAGCCTGATTGTTGCATAAAATGAAAAGTTATCAAGTGGTATTCAAATAAGTAAATAAAATAGGTAACCCTGCACTTTGGGATGGGAAAAAAAATTATTCATATCGTACGATATGCTGACCTACAATTTGATTTATGGGTTTAATGTAGGTCATGCTTAGTTAGTATGTCAAGAACTTGTTTTGATTGTTTTAATTTAAGTTGTGTGTGTAAATTAAGAAAGTTCAAAAAATATGAATAAAACGAAAACAAACAGCAAATCAAAAATATGAAACTGGCTAAACTGAAAATATACTCTTTACTCTTGACATGCATTTATGTTTATTTTTTTTTTTTTTGTCTTTTTTGGACGGAATACAAAATAATTCAAAGATAGGTTAAATGATAGGTTATATGGTATCCATTTTGAAAGCATAAGATAAAAATAAATGACATTTATTTTTATGTTTAAAATCTTTTATTATTATATTTTTACTTAAATCTAAGTTGAAACATTTTTTTACGATGATCAGATGTTAAAATTGCAGAAATAGTGAGACCAATTTTTTTATACGTCTTTGAAATCTACTTCTATCACGTGCATATTCTTCCCAATGTTCTTTTGGTGCTGATCCGTAAGCATACTCCCATACATGCATAACGTGAATTTCTTGTTTAATGTTGAAGTGAACTTTTTTAGTTTGGTTATTCAAATTTATATGGTGCAAGTATGAAAATTGAAAGTCTTAAACTAACATCTTTTGCTTTAAAAGATACATATATATATTATAACAATTTTTAACAGCATATCTGAAATTGTTGTTTGATAAGTGTCTAGGAAAATTTGATTTAAAGTTATCAATCTTTTGCGATGACGGCAAGTTTCTGCTTAGATCTTCTACTTTACCACTGTCAATGTACTTTGGATGAAAAATTGTATTGTATTGTATTTTGTTCTCCTTTAACATAAATTTTTTCAGCTAACTCTAAACAGTGTTTTAATATACATCATTTTACATCTAAATATTCAACTAAACCGTTATTATTATTTATTTAAGTTCATTTATTTTATTTTCGCAATACTGATTATTATATTTCATATTCTGACTAAGTTCTTCTGTGGGGTACGGTGCTTTGAAGTGATACACAGTTGGAATTAAACTTTCTTTTTCAAGTATGGCCAACTCTTAAGGAAATATTGCTTTTCATTTCCTTATAAAAATTGTAGGTCAACTATGTGAGCTTCTTCAACCATGTCAAAGGTTTATGGAAGAATGTTCCATAGAGTAACTAAATTTACATTTATATTCACTTCGAGAAAAGAGCTTTTCATATAAATATAATATGTTAGAAGAGTTAGTTTTTAACTAATACAACTATGTTGTTTCACCCATTTAATTTAATAAAATATAAAAAAGAAAATATACAACCACATATTAATAGAATAATTTGGTGTAATCCAGACAAAAATGACGTTCCAAAATATATCAAAGATGTGGAATATAGTAATACTATTCCAGATTTTAATGATAATCAAAACCTTTTGCTAGTTATTATCGATGATATGATGTTAAATTCTCATGATAAGTATGTATGTGATTTATTTACTAGAGTATCACATCATAGAAATTTATATGTAATATTTGTAAAACAAAATATTTTTCACCAGGGTAAATTTTCAAGAGATATTTCACTTAACTGTAAATACTTAGTACTTTTCAAAAATCCAAGAGATAAATCGCAGATATTATCCTAGCTCGCCAAATGTATCCCAATCAAATCAAAGCATTTGAAAAAGTATATAATGATGTGACGACAATCCCATATCGCTATATATTAATAGATCTTACTCAAGACGTAAATGATATATTTCGATTAAGAAGAGATATATTTGGAAAAGGTTTGTGTTATAGTACGAGAGATCAATTAGAACAATTTGGGGAGCAATATGAAACGTTTGAAGACCAATCGACATATATTGCACCTATTACAAACCTTTAAACCAAAATTGCAGAAAGTAATTATAAAACACTGTGATCGCGAAGTAATAAAATAATTTTGTGAAATCTCTTTAAATATATTACCTTTTCTGAGTAAAAAAGCAACAATCCAATTACGAAAGTATAAAAAAGAATTGAGATCACTTATTTGACGAAAAAAATCTATAAATAACAAAAGAAATATCATTATTCAACGTGGTGGATTTTTACCTAGATTTTTTGTTGCAGTATTATCAAGGGTAATCGGAAATTTTATAAAATGAATAATACAACATTTAATAAAATGATAATTTTAAGACCTGAGATTTATTGAGAAATTTATGAATAATTTAATTATAATAAATTTTTTTTCCTTTTTTTTTCTTTCTTTTTTTATAGTGTTTAATATATCATTAAGTTTAATTTTAACTTTTTAATCTATTTATTAATTCGAAGAATGAATTTATTAGTATATATGTGTAAATTTTAATTGTCGTCAAACAACAACAGAAAAATAAAATAAGTGCTTCGTAGTATTGTTTCTCTTTTTAATGTTCAAATTAAATTTAAATTATTAGTAATTTATTAATGCGAATTATAATTATTCTATAACATGTTCTATAAGGCGACGAAAAACGTGAGCCTGAAATTTAACGATAATGTACAAAGCTGTCTTCGCACCTGGCTTTAGATTAAGATGTCAACAAAATATATACTTAGTTATTGACTTTAATGGTTTTTTTTATATTAGGTTTTATTAATTAAAGTTTTATTATATTTATTAATCTTAGATTCAGTTAATTAAAATTATGAAAAAAATTATAAAATTAATAATTTTAATGTGTTTATAAATATATTTAAAATTACAAAATTATATTAATTTAAAAATTATTAAAATTGTTATTGTTCAAATTCAAAAAGTTATAATCTTATTTAATAAATTTAATATTATATTTTATTTTAAGAAAATTATATCTTTGTTTAATTAAATGTACGATGTTGATTGTGTTTGATTTTGATATTATTTATTATTATTATTGTTAGAATCTTATGTTTTAATGTTCAAAATGTAGATTATGTAAATAAATTGTGTAAATAAAATATTAATTATTGTAAAAAAAAAATGGAAAAAAGGTATGATATTACGCAGATAATAATAATAATAATAGCTGCTGGTGGAACTATCCTTGGTTATATCATGCAGTAAGGTGTTATATACTACTGCACGTTGTAATCCACTGATCACACTCTGTAGTTTTTTTTTTTCTTGCCACTCCTACATACGACATCCACTAAGTCTTAGGCGTTTGTTTAGTTCTACTCCATCTATTATCTTACGAAAGAATTATATTTGATTATTATTTTATTATATATTACAATATGATATTAATTATAGTTTATAAGACATAAATACTTATTTTTAATTTAATTATATTATACTAATTATATATTATATTATTTCACTAAGCCGTTGATTACTCGGCTGTAGCTATTGTACAAGACTAGGCGTTTCTTTAGTTCTACTCCATCTATTATCTTACACAAGAATTATATTTTATTATTATTTTATTATATATTACAATGTGATATGAATTATAATTTATAAAACATAAATACTTATTTTTAATTCAATTATATTATACTAATTATATATTATAAAAACAATTTATATTACTTTTTATTATTCTATATGACCCAGCCGGGGTTTGAACCCGAAACTTTTTGTATGGCCGGTGTCTTAATCACTACACCATTAGCTGGATAATAATAATATTAATAACAATATCAATACCAATAGTAATCGCTACAACAGTGATAGTGGGGGGTTGCCTTCAATAATTATCTCATGCAGTAAGGTGTTATATACTACTGCATGTTGTAACTGTAGTAATGGCTATAGTTTCCTTACATTTCCATTCCCAATTCAATGTTTCCGTATCCATTTCCTATCCTTTCCTATCCCACTCCCTAGTCAATATACTGCATTCACGGATAAGGGTTTCATCCCATTATATTGCCTAAACGGGAAGGTGGGTGTAGTCAGTAAAAATATGATACTACCAAGGGGAAATTCTGGGTGTCTGCAAAATTCCCACCTCCCTTAGGAAAAAAAAAATACAATTTTAAAACAAAGAGAGTGTAAAGTTGACTGTGCCAGCTATAGGATACCCACAAGAACGAAATACACCTAGATTCTATAAAATTGATTTATCTTTTAGAAAATTTAAGATATCTATCCTAAATATATAAATATTTAAATAATAAATAAATATTATAAATAAATATTAAAATAAATATTTAAATAAATATGAGATATATTTCTGTAAATTTCACAGTTGTATGACAACTACTCAACCCCGCTACTCCAAATCAAGCAAATTTTTTGGAAACTTCTGCATTACAACTTGATCATATTTTACAAAATTTAGGTGTAGAGATTAAGTACTAAGATATGAGCATATAAATTTCGCACCTACCTGTTGCGTTAAACTCACCAATTTTGCAGAAATCATTGGTAATTGACAACATTTTGATTACCCAGCTTTTATTGACACTAAGTTAAACTCATATAAAAAAAGACATGTATAAATGACATCTGTTTGAGTACCCATCTCCATAGTGTTTAAAAAACATGAAGTCGATTTTACTAAGTTTGTAACTGTGCATCTACATTTTAGGAAACCGTGTTGGTTGGGAGAAATTAAGTTAAAACAGAATTCGCAGATATGGTCATACACCAATAGTTCAAACAATTTTGAAAGCTTAGCAATAGGGTGATAATTGGTAATGTCGCTTTTAGAACTTTTTTGTGGACGGATTTAAAAAAAGATGATTTCCACTTATTAGGAAAAACACCCAATTTTAGTGACCAATTGAATAAAATAGTCAATGGTAAGGCAAGAGAATTTGAGCACATTTTAGCACACTGGTCGGACTTTATCAGTACCAGGCTTTGTATGGTTCTTTAATAAAGCTAAGTATTTTCGAACTTCGTTCACTGAGAGAATCAGATCAAAAAGAGCAATAGTAGAATGCACATGCAAATAGTTAAATTTATACTCATCTGCTAGGTAAACATTAAGGGCATAAGAGCTTGAAAAGAAAGTTTTAAAGAAATCAACTACTAAGAGTGCATTATTCGAAATTTTGCCATTAGAAGGCAAATAATATTTCTCATCTCATCTGATTTCCTTTTAGAGTTAACTGATTTTAGACTGACTGAGACTCATCGCTTTCCTTTTAGAGTTAACAAAATTTTAAAACATTTTAGGATTGTTGCAGATATTAGAGATAGTAGTGATAAGGTAGTTATGATAATTAGTGTTAGCAAGTAACTTGAAAGAATTCTATAAGTCAACAAATTCCGAATAAGAAGTATCACTTTGAAGGTATTTTATTCACTTTTTAGGTATTTATTCCACGCTATATTTTTTTGTTGCGTAATTTTTGCTGGTTAAAATCAAACCAAGGAGGAGAAGACTCTTGATTTTTTACTCGCACGAAAGAAACGAACAAATTAAAACCTTCGTTAATTGTAGAATAAAAACTATTTATGGCACTGATATCCAAAATATTTTCTAAATATGAATAATCTATAGAAGAAAAAACATTATTTAGGTCAGGAAAATTTGCTCTATTATAATTGAAAAGGAAGGAAGAAGAAGGTTTGGAATTAATCGGGCTATTGCAGCAAAAAGAAAAGCTAATTGGGGAATGATAAATGTCAATCTTAACAAAAGGAATATGGAAACTATTTATTTTAGAGTTGATCCAATCGGTTAAAAAAATAAGGTTTAATTGTCTATTTTGATGATTAACAATATTAGAAATTTGTTGAAGACCCCAGGCACAGCAACTATCCAACAAAATTTGGGCAACATCTGTACTAACATTAGCAGACACCAAAAACTTTTATTCATTATCAGAAACCCAAAACTGCGGAAGATTAAAATCACCACAAATTATTAATTGATCGGAAGGACTTAGGAATAAACATAACGCATCCAGAGCTATACAGAAGTTTTGATATGAATCAATAGTTGAGTTAGGAGGAATATAGCAACACAAAACAAAAATGAAAAATATTTTAATTCTAACTTTAACAGTTACGATTTCAAGTTGAGAGAATTATGGGAGAAGTATTTCAACACAATCAAAAGTAGTTTTAGAGGCAATAAGTACACCTCCACCTTTAGAAATTAATGAATTAATATGGGAAGTTTGATCCATATTATATTTATCCTTACGAAAAACTGAATTTGACTCATTAAATAATTCGAATGACGTAAAAGAATTGGAAAGCCAAGTTTCAGTAAGAACATAAAAATCAAAATTTAGAATTTTAGAATTGAGAAAAATACTCGACGTCTTGGAACGAAAACCTCTAACATTTTGATAATAGAAAGAGATAAAATGTAAACTAATTGAGTTGTTATTGGCTTTATCAGTTAAATATTTCAAACACTCATCAGGATTGAAAAAACCTATTTTGACCTTCGTTTATTCTATTCATGTAGTTGATTCTTTTATTTTCATTGTGGGGTCCATAAGAACTCAAATCAGCGATTATTGTTTGTTCTGAGATTCCAAGTTTGTCATGATATTCGACAGAAAGTTTTAATAGGTCCTTATACGTTTCGGGCAGACCTTTCTGTGGAATTAGAACTGAAATATTGGTTTTAGTCTTTCCATCCAAGCAAACGTTATTATCTTGCGTATGTAAGTAGGCTAAGAAAGTTTCACATTTTCATATAACTTCGTATCCCAAAGTCCAGATAGTGCGTAAACATGGTCCCCTCTTAAAACACTATTAAGCGTTGGAACCTGCGGAAGGAGGAACTGCAGCATTTAATATGCTGCCTGAAGTAAAATTAGAATAATTATTAGAGGATGAAATTGAAGGTTTAATAGGTTGAAACTGAGTATTGTGATTATCAGACAATGCTGAAATTGCACAAGGTTGATATTCGGTAAAATTATGTATATTAGTTTTATTTTTATTTTATTTTTAATTCTACCATTAATTCTACCATCTTATTAATTCATTTATTTTTATTATGGCTATGAGAAATTTTATTTGTTTTCTTATTTTTATTATTATTATCCTTAAGGTTATTATTCGTAAAGTTATCTACCAATTTTAATCTATTATTGTTAGTATTCAAATTAGATTGAAAGCTACTATGTGAATTAGAATTAGTATTACCGCTATCAATAAGTATTTTAGACCTATCCATCCAACGTCAATAAGTTGCACTAAATTTATTCCCTTTCTTTCTACCTTCTAGAGGGAGAAGCAGTGAACTAGACCCTGCCGGAACATCGATTTTGAAGCTGAATTAAAAAAAATTATTTTTGCTAATATATGGTGGATCAATGTTTTTAAAGCCAAGCAGCATGGTTTTAAAATTAGCTTTAACAAACTTGGAAATGCTTCGTTTACTAGAAGAAGCAGATAGTCCTTTCAAGTAAATAGATTCAAAACTTGTGTTCTTGATGTCACTTTCACTGGATTCATTATTGGTTTTTCTAAGGCGAGTTATCCTATTATTCCAGTCAGCCCAAGCTTGTGGGGTCCAGTTACTAAACTGTTTGAAAATTGTTTCAGATACTACTGGTACAACAATATCAGCTTTTATAGGATCGGCAGGAGGATAAGTCGCGAAATTAGCAAGTATATTAGTTTCACTTTGAGCAGCAGCAGAAGTTACTAGATCTTTAAACAGTGGATCGAATTTTTGGTTAATAATATTTACTAAAGATGCGACCGTTTATTTTAAATCAGCCAGTTCATCTTTAAAACCAAAATCAATACACGGTTGATTTAAATTCAGCCCATTAGAAATCTTATTATTGATATCACTGAACGCCATTTTAAGGGAATGCAGATCACATTTAATCATAAAGTAACTATATATATAGAGAACTCACGTAGAAGAAAAAATCGTAGTCAATTTTCGTTGATTTGAAATCCCCCCAAAGATCGTATTTGGGGTTATTTCGTAAAAAGATGACCGTATTTTTGGTATACCATCAAAGAACATAAGAAATACAAAACAAAAAATATTTTTTCATTAATTCAGTTCATAATTCATTTTCTTCGAACTGATTTTTTTTCTCTAAAAATTAATTTTATATTGTTGCATACATACATACGTACATATTTATCTATGCATCACAAACAAATGTTCTTATAATTTTAAAATGTAATTTTATAGATCTCAAAGAATAACTCTACACAACACATAGATAATATTTGAAGGCCAACAAAATTTTATTATAATATTGCAAGTGTGATGTAAATTGTAACGGAGATATATTTGTTTTTATTTTTTTTTTTCTTTTTTGTTTAGAAGAATATTTTTCTAAAAATTAAAAAATATTTTTGGATATTGAAGTTTTCTAAAATATTGGTATTAAGCTTTGTGGACCCACAAAGGCATAGTAAATTAAGATCAAATTTACTGAATGTATAATTACATAATATATTAAGGCTGGTTTTTATTAGACTTTTATTATATTCTGATAACAAATATCGAGCTCATATTTAACTAAAATCATAGCTTGTAGTTTGAATTTTTTTAATATTTTAAGATTGACTAAAAAGAAAAAATATGTTTTTAGAGGGAATGAAAATAACTTTAAATTTATATTAATATATACACATTTTTTCATATTTTATACTTTTACAATAATAATTCTTGTACCTATGGTTGGGTTATTTAATTCTTGTACCTATGGTTGGGTTATGAAAACACTTAAAATTGATTGATATAAAATTGAGGTAAAAACGAAGTTTTTTTTTTAAGAAGTCGAAAAGGTTATATGTTTTTTTTTTTCACTTTGAATATTATGTTTTTGGTGATAAGAACTTTTTGTGATTTTATGAAATATTGTATTTTAAATTTTTTTTTTAAAAATATGACGTCAGGGAATCTCCTATATAATTAAAGTTTATTTTCGATAATTATATAGTGTTGAAAATTTTGTTGATGTTGATGTTATTGTTGTTATTTTTTTGGTTTTCTTTTATTTAAAGAAATAGTGATAAGATGCAATGAATTAATTTTAAAAATATTCTGCTATTATACAACTTAAAAGCGTTGATTTATTTTAGATGAAAAAAAATGAATAATGTTGCGGTTTTGACTGGAACAACAAATACAAGTATTGAATGCATATGCTGCCAACTTGCATATGCTGTCACCAACTTAATCAATAAAAAAATTATTGTAACTAAAAAAATGAAAAAATAAATATTATATTTATGTATATTAAAAACAAAAAAAAACAAAAAATCTTTTTATTTATTTTATTTATTTGAACCAAATCGCATCAACTTCGCATCAAATAGCATCAAATTCACATCAAATCGCAGCATCTACAAGCAGAAAAAGAAATGCAGATGAGGTGACAGATATTCTCAACCAATTTAATGAAGAGGTAGAGAAAAAATCAGCGTTTAAAAAAACTTTATCAGCGAGAGACATCATTCGTGGTAAATACTAACACATATTAAAATTAAAAAAATTACATACTCAGTATGGTCCAAGAATCATGCTTGAGTTTGAGAGTACGGTTTTCTTTTTGCCTGCATATATGATCAGCATTTTAACGGAACAACAAATACAAGTATTGAATGATGCACCCAACTTGTATATGCTGTCACCAACACCATTTAAATACAAGCTGGTGACTGAGGAAATATATTCGCAGAATCAATTAGCAATTAATCAATAAAAAAATTATTGTAACTAAAAAAATGAAAAAATAAATATTATATTTATAATAAAAACAAAAAATCTTTTTATTTATTTTAATTATTTGCTGTGAAATATAATATTAATATATATTAATATAATATTAATATAAGTTAATTAAAATTAAAGCTTTTAGTAAAAATTAAAAAAAAAAACTTTTATTTATTTTATTAATTTCACAGCTTTTTGAACTTTTGAACCTTATATGGAAATGAAATAAAAAATAATAATAAAAATAAAAAAAAATGTCTGAAATCGCTAAAAAAATTTAAAAAAAACATCATTTTTTATTTAAAAAAAATAATAGAAGTGAAAATAAAAAAGAAGTTAAGTCTTATATGATTTCGCTATTGAAAGACTTAAATGTGTTAGAACAATTAGTTAAAGAAAATATAAATTCTAACAGTGGGGTAAAATCTTCTTTATTAACTTCTATAGGACATTTAGAATCCTTTAAATATAAAATAAAAACAAAATTATTAAATAAAGACACTGAATTGAAATGGAGAACATTAAATTCTGCATTTAAAAAAAGAATTGAAAGTGGTGTTATAACTAACATAACTGAGATAGACCCCAAAATTTTTTTAGAAAAATGTAAAAAAATTGTAGAAGAAAAAATTAGACTTATATTGCTAGAATATAATGCAATTAAAATTAACTTTGTCTTTTGTGGTGAATTTGTGAAAACAAACAATGAAGAAAATGAATATGATCTAAAATATTTAAAAACAGAAAAACTTATAGTGTTAAAAATGAATAATGGTAATGATGAATGGTATGATAAACTGAAAAACCAAATTTGATGATTTTCAAGAGAAAGGTAGTGGATGGGCATTATCTTCTATAATCAATTTAATTATCAATGTAAATGAATTTTCCTCATTTGCACCATCATCTTACATTGATTTGCCACCTTCGATAAAAAATAAAAAAGCGTGTATAAATATTAAAAATAGTGGTGATGCATACTTTGCGTGGTGTATAATGGCTGCGTTAAATCCAAACACAGCTCATTCTGATCGTCCATCAAGTTATCAAAATTATAGTGAAGTATTGAATTTTAATGGTATTACTTTTCCAGTGTTACTAAATGACATTCCCAAATTTGAAAAGTTAAATTCAATTTCAGTAAAAGTTTTTGGACTGGAATTAATTAAAGCAAGTAATTTCAAAGTTATTCCGTTTTACCTAACTAAACTTAAAAAAGAAAAGCATGTCAATCTATTATTACTGCAAAATATTTATGAAAAAAAGGAGAAATTAAACACATATTACGAAAATGAAACGCATTCACATGAAAAATTCAAATATCATTATGTTTTAATAAAAAATATGTCAAGGTTACTTTCAAATGATCTATCTAAGAACAAAAGGCAAAAATATTTTTGTGATAGATGCTTGAATTATTTTTCAACGAATGAAAAATTATTATGTCATACAAAATATTGTGAAAAAGTTAACAACTGTGCTATCGCCTTACCAGAAAAAAATAAAAATAATCTCAAATTTAAGAACTTCAAAAATAAATTAATGGTGCGACGTGTAGTTTATGCAGATATTGAATGTATATTGAAAAAGATCAATTCAGATAATAGTTATCAAGAACATATTCCATATTCTATGGGCTACTATGTAAAATCAAATTATATTGAAACTACAAAATATAATTTTCATAGAGGAGAAAATTGTATTGAATGGTTTTTAAATGAGTTAAAAATGATTGCAATCTTTTTGGAGACAGATTTAAAATCACCTCTAAGTATGAAATCGTTAACAAGCGCACAAGAAGCTGAATTTGAAAGCGCTGAGGTTTGCTTTATATGTAACGAATCATTTTTAACAAACGAAGTTAAATGTAAAGCTCATGATCATTTAAGTGGGGAATATCGAGGTGCAACACACAGCAAATGTAATATAGCCTACCAAAATGAGTTGTATGTTCCTGTAATTTTTCATAATTTAACTAGATATGATTCAAATTTTATTATTAAACAACTAAATTCAATAATCTTGGGTAAGATAGATTTACTTCCATTGAATAAGGAAAAATATATTATCTTTACAAAATATATAGAAAATAGTAATATTAAATTTAGGTTTATAGATTCATATAAATTTTTAGGTAGTAGTTTAGAAATATTAGCTGAAAATATAAAGGAGTTTCCCAATTTAAAATCTCAATTTGATAATTTAACGGATTCTCAGACTAACGGAAGACTACAATCATGCAAAAGTAATATGGAGTGAATTTAAAATTAAAAATTTAGGAGAATACTCTGATTTGTATTTAAAAACTGATGTTTCATTATTAACGGATATATTTGAAAAGTTCAGAAATCATTGTATGAAAACATATGATTTAGATCCGGCACATTATTTTACTTTACCAGGCTTTTATTCTTGGGATGCCATGCTAAAATATACGAAAATTAATTTTGAGCTATCAACTGATGTTGATATGGTATTATTTATTGAAAATGGGGTAAGAGGAGGTCTAACTCAAGTTACGAAACGCTATTCCGAT
Source organism: Poecilobothrus nobilitatus (assembly GCA_947095535.1). Lineage (NCBI taxonomy): Eukaryota > Metazoa > Arthropoda > Insecta > Diptera > Dolichopodidae > Poecilobothrus > Poecilobothrus nobilitatus. The sequence continues at coordinate 184,962,194 of OX352772.1, forward strand.
TCAAATAACATATATATACCAAATTTTGATTCTACTAAACCAACAAACTATATAATATACTTCGACATTAACAACCAGTACGGTTGGTCTATGACTCAATATTTACCATTAAATAATTTTCAATGGGTAAATGATATTCAAAAATTCACTGAAAATTTCATAAGTAATATTTCTGATGAATCTCCTGTATATAAAACAGAAATAATTTTGGATAAACCCATCTATGTAGGCATGACAATATTAGATATTTTGAAAACGTTAATTTATGAATTTTATTATAATTATATGAAAGAGAATTTTCAACAGGATTGTAATCTTTTGTATACGGATACAGACAGTCTTATTTTAGAAATAACTAATAAAAATATATATGAAAGTATTAGAAAAGATTGTAATGAACCGTTTGACACTAGCGATTATCCTTTAGATAATAAGTGGGGAATTCCTTTAGTAAATAAAAAAGTAGTAGGATTAATGAAGGATGAAATGAATGGTAATATTATTATAGAATTTATAGGTTTAAGATCAAAAATGTATTCAATAAAAGTAAATAATACAAATTGTATAAAAAAAATTAAAGGAATTAAAAAAAATGTTGTAGAAAAAGAAATAGAATTTGAATTTAAATAAAACAGTTTTTCAAAATTTGATTAATTTTGATTTGATCATAATGTAAATAGTATTAAGCAACAAAAAGTAGCTTTAGATTCAAATGATAATAAGAGATTTATATTAAATAACTCATATAATACCCTACCTTGGGGTCATTATTCAATATGACTAAAATAAATTAAAATGTAATGAAAATAAAAAAACTATTTAATTCATAAAACCACAATTTTTATATTTTATTTCCTATTAATTAAGCACATTAACTTATAAAATTTTTTTTAAAATAAAAAATAAATACGTATAGGTACATAGTTTGTTTTATTTTTTGCATGTGAAAAATTTCCTTTTTTTTTTTTTTCATCTTTCATTCTCTTGTAGGAGTGTAAAAGGCTTTCAATAGTGATTTTAATAAATAAACATTTTCAAGTGCACAAAACCCATTATGATTAAAATAGCATCTTTTACAATTAATGTACTGATTTTTAATCATTTTTAAACTGGTTGATTCTTGTTCGTCTAAATCAATAACATTATAACATTTTAAAATATTTTTAATCCATAATTGCTTTTCACAGCCTTTAACATATATTTTTGAATGTTGTTCTTCATTAAAATATTTACAACATCAAAAAAATTAATTTCTCCATCATTCCATTGAAATCCATGATGATGATCTGTTAGCCAATTATTTGTATACTTTGTAGATGATGTTAGAATGTGATAACTATACGGAGGTTTTATTATGAAGTGTTGAATTTCATCATTTGTTGAAATAAATAAATTCTTACATATCATAATATTTAATCTGTAAATGACAGACATTTAAAACCATTTTACTCAATGATTTACCAACCAACTTTCATTTTTTTCTTTTTAAATGATAAATATTCAGTATAGCCATCTTACAAAATTAATATTTTTCCAAAATTTTCTGATTTTCATTAATAATTTTCCATTTTTATAAAAAACCCATGTAAAGTATATACATATGTATTATATAATATGTATAATCTATACGTATAATATACATATTCAAAAACGACGCTCTTTTATTCCGTTGAATTTTAAATTTTGTTTTGTTGTTTTTGCTTTTTGTTTTTTTTCTAAAAACATAAAAAAAATTTTAAAATATAGTTTGCATGGTGGGAAATAGAAATTTCATAATATAATTGAATATAAACGCAAAACTTCAGTGGGAAGTTTGGTGCAGTTGTAGAGTGGCCCCTTCTTAAACTTTAGAAGTCAAGTTTGCGAGTTCGATTCTATTCTATTTTATATTTTTTTTTATTTCTAATATTTTATACGAAATAAATTCTTACATATGATAATATTTAATATGTAAATGACAGACATTTAAAACCATTTTACTCAATGATTTACCAATCAACTTTCATTTTTTTCTTTTTAAATGATAAATATTCAGTATAGCCATCTTACAAAATTAATATTTTTCCAAAATTTTCTGATTTTCATTAATAATTTTCCATTTTTATAAAAAACCCATGTAAAGTATATACATATGTATCATATAATATGTATAATCTATACCTATAATATACATATTCAAAAACGACGACTCTTTTATTCCGTTGAATTTTAAATTTTGTTTTGTTGTTTTTGCTTTTTGTTTGTTTTTCTAAAAACATAAAAAAATTTTTAAAATATAGTTTGCATGGTGGGAAATAGAAATTTCACAATATAATTGAATATAAACGTCAAAACTTCAGTGAGGAGTTTGGTGCGGTGGTAGAGTGGCCGCTTCTTAAACTTTAGAAGTCAAGTTTGCGAGTTCGATTCTATTCTATTTTTTTTTTTTTTTTTTATTTCTAATATTTTATACGAAATAAATTCTTACATATCATAATATTTAATCTGTAAATGACAGACATTTAAAACCATTTTACTCAATGATTTACCAACCAACTTTCATTTTTTTCTTTTTAAATGATAAATATTCAGTATAGCCATCTTACAAAATTAATATTTTTCCAAAATTTTCTGATTTTCATTAATAATTTTCCATTTTTATAAAAAACCCATGTAAAGTATATACATATGTATCATATAATATGTATAATCTATACCTATAATATACATATTCAAAAACGACGCTCTTTTATTCCGTTGAATTTTAAATTTTGTTTTGTTGTTTTTGCTTTTTGTTTTTTTTCTAAAAACATAAAAAAAATTTTAAAATATAGTTTGCATGGTAGGAAATAGAAATTTCATAATATAATTGAATATAAACGCAAAACTTCAGTGGGAAGTTTGGTGCAGTGGTAGAGTGGCCGCTTCTTAAACTTTAGAAGTCAAGTTTGCGAGTTCGATTCTATTCTATTTTTTTTTTTTTTTTATTTCTAATATTTTATACGAAATAAATTCTTACATATCATAATATTTAATATGATAAATATTCAGTATAGCCATCTTACAAAATTAATATTTTTCCAAAATTTTCTGATTTTCATTAATAATTTTCCGTTTTTATAAAAATCCCATGTAAAGTATATACATATGTATCATATAGTATGTATAATGTATACCTATATTATACATTTTGAAAAAGGACGCTCTTTGATTCCGTTAAATTTTTGTTTTATTTCTCTTTTCTATTAAAAATTTTAAAATATTGGTTGTATGGTAGGAGTAGGAATTTCACAATATAACTGAATATAAAGTTTAAAATTTCAGTTTAATGTTTAGTACAGCGGTAGAGTGTGGGGTTATGAATAGTTGCTTTTTGATTTTGCAAGTTCGATTCAGTTTTGTTTTTTTTTTTTTTTTTGTTTTTTTTTTTTATATTTTAAACGAAATAAATTCTTACATATCATAATATCATCATAATATTTAATCTGTATTAATAGATATTTAAAACCCTTTTACTCAATGATTTACCATCTTAGGCTTCTTATAATATATACATATATAATAGGTATAGATTGAGTTTCCAGTACTCAATAAATCAAGGGCAACGTCTAAAAGATAATAATAATCGTGTTTTTACAAAAAATATCATTTACAAAGAAATTTTAAATTCATAAAGGCTTTAATTATTGAAAATTGTATTTTTACATTTTAAATAAAATCATAAAGAAACTATACTGTATATATTGTATTGTAATTGCTAATTAAAACACCTCGAATTTCGAGGGGAGGCCGAATACTAGTATTTCGATTAAGAAGAGATATATTTGGAAAAGGTTTGTGTTATAGTACGAGAGATCAATTAGAACAATTTGGGGAGCAATATGAAACGTTTGAAGACCAATCGACATATATTGCACCTATTACAAACCTTTAAATCAAAATTGCAGAAAGTAATTATAAAACACTGTGACCGCGAAGTAATAAAATAATTTTGTGAAATCTCTTTAAATATATTACCTTTTCTGAGTAAAAAAGCAACAACCCAATTACGAAAGTATAAAAAAGAATTGAGATCACTTATTTGACGAAAAAAATCTATAAATAACAAAAGAAATATCATTATTCAACGTGGTGGATTTTTACCTAGATTTCTTGTTGCAGTATTATCAAGGGTAATCGGAAATTTTATAAAATGAATAATACAACATTTAATAAAATGATAATTTTAAGACCTGAGATTTATTGAGAAATTTATGAATAATTTAATTATAATAAATTTTTTTTCCTTTTTTTTTCTTTCTTTTTTTATAGTGTTTCATATATCATTAAGTTTAATTTTAACTTTTTAATCTATTTATTAATTCGAAGAATGAATTTATTAGTATATATGTGTAAATTTTAATTGTCGTCAAACAACAACAGAAAAATAAAATAAGTGCTTCGTAGTATTGTTTCTCTTTTTAATGTTCAAATTAAATTTAAATTATTAGTAATTTATTAATGCGAATTATAATTATTCTATAAAATGTTCTATAACGCGACGAAAAACGCGAGCCTTAAATTTAACGATAATGTACAACGCTGTCTTCGCACCTGGCTTTAGATTAAGATGTCAACAAAATATATACTTAGTTATTGACTTTAATGGTTTTTTTTATATTAGGTTTTATTAATTAAAGTTTTATTATATTTATTAATCTTAGATTCAGTTAATTAAAATTATGAAAAAAATTATAAAATTAATAATTTTAATGTGTTTATAAATATATTTAAAATTACAAAATTATATTAATTTAAAAATTATTAAAATTGTTATTGTTCAAATTCAAAAAGTTATAATCTTATTTAATAAATTTAATGTTATATTTTATTTTAAGAAAATTATATCTTTGTTTAATTAAATGTACGATGTTGATTGTGTTTGATTTTGATATTATTTATTATTATTATTGTTAGAATCTTATGTTTTAATGTTCAAAATGTAGATTATGTAAATAAATTGTGTAAATAAAATATTAATTATTGTAAAAAAAAATGGAAAAAAAGTATGATATTACGCAGATAATAATAATAATAATAGCTGCTGGTGGAGCTATCCTTGGTTATATCATGCAGTAAGGTGTTATATACTACTGCACGTTGTAATCCACTGATCACACTCTGTAGTTTTTTTTTTTTTGCCACTCCTACATACGACATCCACTAAGTCTCAGGCGTTTGTTTAGTTCTACTCCATCTATTATCTTACGAAAGAATTATATTTGATTATTATTTTATTATATATTACAATATGATATTAATTATAGTTTATAAGACATAAATACTTATTTTTAATTTAATTATATTATACTAATTATATATTATATTATTTCACCAAGCCGTTGATTACTCGGCTGTAGCTATTGTACAAGACTAGGCGTTTCTTTAGTTCTACTCCATCTATTATCTTACACAAGAATTGTATTTTATTATTATTTTATTATATATTACAATGTGATATGAATTATAATTTATAAAACATAAATACTTATTTTTAATTCAATTATATTATACTAATTATATATTATAAGAACAATTTATATTACTTTTTATTAATCTATATGACGCAGCCGGGGTTTGAACCCGAAACTTTTTGTATGGCCGGTGTCTTAATCACTACACCATTAGCTGAATAATAATAATATTAATAAGAATATCAATACCAATAATAATAGCTACAACAGTGATAGTGGGGGGTTGCCTTCAATAATTACCTCATGCAGTAAGGTGTTATATACTACTGCATGTTGTAACTGTAGTAATGGCTATAGTTTCCTTACATTTCCATTCCCAATTTAATGTTTCCGTATCCATTTCCTATCCTTTCCTATCCCACTCCCTAGTCAATATGCAGCATTCGCAGCATTCGCGGATAAGATATATCCCATTATATTGCCTAAACGGGAAGGTGGGTGTAGTCAGTAAAAATATGATACTACCAAGGGGAAATTCTGGGTGTCTTTGCAAAATTCCCACCTCCCTTAGGAAAAAAAAATACAATTTTAAAACAAAGAGAGTGTAAAGTTGACTGTGCCAGCTATAGGATACCCACAAGAACGAAATACACCTAGATTCTATAAAATTGATTTATCTTTTAGAAAATTTAAGATATCTATCTTAAATATATAAATATTTAAATAATAAATAAATATTATAAATAAATATTATAAATAAATATTTAAATAAATATGAGATATATTTCTGTAAATTTCGCAGTTGTATGACAACTACTCAACCCCGTTACTCCAAATCAAGCAAATTTTTTGGAAACTTTTGCATTACAACTTTATCATATTTTACAAAATTTAGATGTAGAGATTAAGTACTAAGATATGAGCATATAAATTTCGCACCTACCTGTTGCGTTAAACTCACCAATTTTGCAGAAATCATTGGTAATTGACAACATTTTGATTACCCAGCTTTTATTGACACTAAGTTAAACTCATATAAAAAAAGACATGTATAAATGACATCTGTTTGAGTACCCATCTACATAGCGTTTAAAAAACATGAAGTCGATTTTACTTGTTGGTTGGGAGAAATTAAGTTAAAACAGAATTCGCAGATATGGTCATACACCAATAGTTCAAACAATTTGGAAAGCTTAGCAATAGGGTGATAATTGGTAATGTCGCTTTTAGAACTTTTTTTGTGGACGGGATTAATAAAAGATGATTTCCACTTATTTGGAAAAACACCCAATTTTAGTGAACAATTGAATAAAATAATCAATGGTAAGGCAAGAGAATTTGAGCACATTTTAGCACAATGGCTGGACTTTGTCAGAACCAGGATTTCTATCGTTGTTTAATGAAGCTAAGTATTCTCTATCAGAAAGATAGATTATTTAGTGTTAGCAAGTAACTTGAAAGAATTCTATAAGTCAACAAATTCCGAATAAGAAGTATCACTTTCAAGTTTTAGGTATTTATTTCACGCTATATTTTTTGTTGCGTAATTTTTTCTGGTTAAAATTAAACCAAGGAGGAGAAGACCCTTTATTTTTTACTCGCACGAAAGAAACGAACAAATTAAAACCCTTGTTAATTGTAGAATAAAAACTACTTACGGCATTGATATCCAAAATATTTTCTAAATATGAATAATCTATAGAAGAAAAAACATTATTTAGGCGAGGAAAATTTGCTCTATTCAATTTAAAAAGGAAGGAGCAAGAAGGTTTGGAATTAATCGGGCTATTGCAGCAAAAAGAAAAGCTAATTTGGGGATGATAAATGTCAATCTTAACAAGAGAAATTAGAAAACTATTTATTTTAGAGTTGATCCAATCGGTTATGAAAATAAAATCTAATTGTCTATTTTGATGATTAACAATATTAGAAATTTGTTGAAGAACCCAGTCACAGCAACTATCCAACAAAATTTGGGCAACAACTGTACTATCATTAGCAGTCACCAAAAAATTTTATTCACTATCAGAAACCTAAAACTGCGGAAGGTTAAAATCACCACAAATTATTAATTGATCGGTAGGACTTAGGAATAAACATAACGCATCCAGAGCTATACAGAAGTTTTGATATGAATCAATAGTTGAGTTAGGAGGAATATAGCAACACAAAACCAAAATTAAAAATTTTTTAATTCTAACTTTAACAGTTACGATTTGAAGTTGAGAGAATTATGGGAGAAGTATTTCAACACAATCAAAACTAGAAAATGAATCAATAGTTGAGTTAGGAGGAATATAGCAACACAAAACAAATATGAAAAATTTTTTAATTCTAACTTTAACAGTTACGATTTCAAGTTGAGAGAATTATGGGAGAAGTATTTCAACACAATCAAAAGTAGTTTTAGAGACAATAAGTACACCTCCACCTTTAGAAATTAATGAATTAATATGGGAAGTTTGATCCATATTGTATTTATCTTTACGAAAAACTGAATTTGACTCATTAAATAATTCAAATTACTTAAAACAATTGGAAAGACAAATTTCAGTAATAACATAAAAATCAAAATTTGGAATTTTAGAATTTAGAAAAATACTCGACGTCTTGGAACGAAAACCTTTAACATTTTGATAATAGAAAGAGATAAAATGTAAACTAATTGATTTGTTATTGGCTTTATCAGTTAAATAAATCAAACACTCATCAGGGTTGAAAAAACTTATTTTGACCTTCGTTTATTCTATTTGATTTTTCGTTTATTCTATTAGTTGATTCATTTTATTTTCATTGTGGGGTCCATAAGAACTCAAATTAGCGATTACTGTTTGTTCTGAGATTCCAAGTTTGTCATGATATTCGACAGAAAACTTTAATATATCCTTATACGTTTCGGGCACGCCTTCCTGTTGAATTAGAACTGAAATATTGGTTTTAGTCTTACTATCCAAGCAAACGCTATCATCTTGCTTATGTAAGTAGGCTAAGAAAGTCTCACATTTTCATATAACTTCGTATCCCAAAGTCGAGATAGTGCGTAAACATGGTCCCCTCTTAAAACACTATTAAGCGTTGGAACCTGCGGGAGGAGCAACTGCAGCATTTAATATGCCGCCTGAAGTAAAATTAGGATAATTATTAGAGGATGAAGTTGAAGGTTTAATAGGTTGAAACTGAGTATTGTGATTATCAGACAATGCTGAAATTGCACAAGGTTGATATTCGGTAAAATTATGTATATTAGTTTTATTATTAATTTTATTTTTAATTCTACCATTAATTCTACCATCTTATTAATTCATTTATTTTTATTATGGCTATGAGAAATTTTATTTGTTTTCTTATTTTTATTATTATTATCCTTAAGGTTATTATTCGCAAAGTTATCTACCAATTTTAATCTATTATTGTTAGTATTCAAATTAGATTGAAAGCTACTATGTGAATTAGAATTAGTACTACCGCTATCAATAAGTATTTTAGACCTATCCATCCAACGTGAAACAGTTGCACTAAGTTTATTCCATTTCTTTCTACCTTCTTGAGGGAGAAGCAGTGAACTAGACCCAGCCGGAACATCGATTTTGAAGCAGAAATAAAAAAAATTATTTTTTTAATATATGGTGGAGTAATGTTTTTAAAGCCAAGCAGCTTAGTTTTAAAATTAGCTTTAACAAACATGGAAATGCTTCGTTTACTAGAACAAGCAGATAGTCATTTCAAGTAAATAGATTCAAAACTTGAATTCTTGATGTCACTATCACTGGATTCATTATTGGTTTTTCTAAGGCGAGTTATCCTATTATTCCAGTCAGCCCAAGCTTGTGGGGTCCAGTTACTAACCTGTTTGAAAATTGTTTCAGATACTACTGGTACAACAATATCAGCTTCTATAGTTTCAGCAGAAGGATAATTCTCGGAATTAGCAAGTATATTTATTAGTTTCAACTTGAGCAGCAGAAGTTGCTAGATCTTTAAACAGTGGATCGAATTTTTGGTTAATATTATTTACTAAATATGCGACCGTTTATTTTAAATCAGCCAGTTCATCTTTAATACCAAAATCAAGACACGGTTGATTTAAATTCGGCCCATTAGAAATCTTATTATTGATATCACTGAACTCCATTTTAAGGGAATTCAGGTCACGTTTAATAATTTGTTCATATAAATTCATATGGCGTGTTATGTATGAAATTTGGATAGAAAAAAAATTAAAAAAACCTTAAAGTTGGTCGGATGAAAAAATGCTCTATGGCAAAGTTGTTCCTCTTTACTTGGTTAATAACTTTTTCTTAATCATTTTTATACCCTACACCTAAATTATAGGGTATATTAACTTTGGTATGGTGTTTGTAACCACCAAAAGGAAGCGAGTTAGATATGGGCATGTCTATATATTCTGAATCAGGATCACCTCCTGAGTCGATTTAACGATGTCCGTCCGTCCGTTCGCACGATAACTCAAAAACTAATAAAGCTATCTTGATGAAATTTATATCGTAGGTTGCTAATTACGAGAGGAAAGCTAAATTCGAATCTGGACAAAATCGGTCAATGGGTTCGGATTCTGGAAGCTTCTGAATGATTCCGGAGCAAACAAGATTATCTCCAAAACCAACAAAGATAGAACCCCTAAATTTGGCAGAGTGGTATTTTTTCATGTTTTATTTAAGTCTCCAAAATTTGAGAGGTTTTGGTCTATGGGTTCGGATTTTGGAAGCTTCCGAACGAGCCCCAGAGCAAACGAGATTATCTCCAAAAACAACAAAGACATAACCCTTAAATTTGGCAGAATGGTGTTCTTTCATGTTTGATTTAGGTCTCTAAAATTTGAGAGGATTTGGTAAATGGGTTCGGATTTTGGAAGCTTCCGAACGAGCCTCAGAGCAAATGATATTATCTCCAAAAGCAACAAAGATATAAAATTTAAATTAGGCAGAATGGTGTTCCTTCATGTTTGATTTATATTTCTGAAATTTGTGAGGATTTGGTCCATTGGTTCAAATCTTGGAAGCTTCCGGACGAGTTCCAGAGCAAACGAGTGTATCTCCACAACCAACAAAGATAGAACTTTTATTTTTAGTACAAAGATGTTCTGTTATGTTTGCTTTTCTGTAAAATTAGAAATTTACATTTGAAAGAATTTGAACCATGGGTTCGTATTTTGGAAACTTCCGGACGAGCACAAGAGCAACGAGCATATCTCCAAAACCAACAAAAGTAGAACCTTTAAATTTAGTACAATGGTGTTCTGTCATGCTTTCTTTATGTTCCTGAGATGGATTCGATGAATTGGAGTGGCAATTCGGGTACCTGACACACACCTCCCAAGGACTAACAATCTTCGAAATTAATAAAGATAGAAACTTAGAATTTTTTACAAAGGTGTTAAGCGTATCTCAAGAGGATGCCTCTTTTACGTTCCTGAAATTCGAGTTGAATAAGACAGAAAAGGGAAAAAGTTCAAGCAGGTGCCAAAAAAACTTATGGATATTTAATTTAATTCGCATTATTCAGGTTTAGGATATTAATAAGTCGGTTGCATCGACTTACTGTTACTTTTATTGGTTTTCATAATATTTTCCTGTTACGAAATATTTGTAAAAAACTTAAAAATGACACTAGTAAACTGTTACTTCCTGTTGTCCGATTATCTCCAAAAGCTTATTAATCCTTGATATTTACATCAAAACCTTATAATATGATGAACTATAATTTCAAAAAATTGGTCTTAGTCGTTTAGGCTATACACGTGCCCACAAACACACACACACATAGTATAAGAGAAATACCTACCTTTTACATTGTGTACGGTTGGTAATTAGCAAGGATTTTATAGTTGGTTACAAAATTAGGGTTAATAATTTATTTATTAAACCTTAATATAAATAGAAGTTAAATAATTTTATAAAACCAATTTCAGCCTGATTGTTGCATAAAATGAAAAGTTATCAAGTGGTATTCAAATAAGTAAATAAAATAGGTAACCCTGCACTTTGGGATGGGAAAAAAAATTATTCATATCGTACGATATGCTGACCTACAATTTGATTTATGGGTTTAATGTAGGTCATGCTTAGTTAGTATGTCAAGAACTTGTTTTGATTGTTTTAATTTAAGTTGTGTGTGTAAATTAAGAAAGTTCAAAAAATATGAATAAAACGAAAACAAACAGCAAATCAAAAATATGAAACTGGCTAAACTGAAAATATACTCTTTACTCTTGACATGCATTTATGTTTATTTTTTTTTTTTTTGTCTTTTTTGGACGGAATACAAAATAATTCAAAGATAGGTTAAATGATAGGTTATATGGTATCCATTTTGAAAGCATAAGATAAAAATAAATGACATTTATTTTTATGTTTAAAATCTTTTATTATTATATTTTTACTTAAATCTAAGTTGAAACATTCTTTTACGATGATCAGATGTTAAAATTGCAGAAATAGTGAGACCAATTTTTTTATACGTCTTTGAAATCTACTTCTATCACGTGCATATTCTTCCCAATGTTCTTTTGGTGCTGATCCGTAAGCATACTCCCATACATGCATAACGTGAATTTCTTGTTTAATGTTGAAGTGAACTTTTTTAGTTTGGTTATTCAAATTTATATGGTGCAAGTATGAAAATTGAAAGTCTTAAACTAACATCTTTTGCTTTAAAAGATACATATATATATTATAACAATTTTTAACAGCATATCTGAAATTGTTGTTTGATAAGTGTCTAGGAAAATTTGATTTAAAGTTATCAATCTTTTGCGATGACGGCAAGTTTCTGCTTAGATCTTCTACTTTACCACTGTCAATGTACTTTGGATGAAAAATTGTATTGTATTGTATTTTGTTCTCCTTTAACATAAATTTTTTCAGCTAACTCTAAACAGTGTTTTAATATACATCATTTTACATCTAAATATTCAACTAAACCCTTATTATTATTTATTTAAGTTCATTTATTTTATTTTCGCAATACTGATTATTATATTTCATATTCTGACTAAGTTCTTCTGTGGGGTACGGTGCTTTGAAGTGATACACAGTTGGAATTAAACTTTCTTTTTCAAGTATGGCCAACTCTTAAGGAAATATTGCTTTTCATTTCCTTATAAAAATTGTAGGTCAACTATGTGAGCTTCTTCAACCATGTCAAAGGTTTATGGAAGAATGTTCCATAGAGTAACTAAATTTACATTTATATTCACTTCGAGAAAAGAGCTTTTCATATAAATATAATATGTTAGAAGAGTTAGTTTTTAACTAATACAACTATGTTGTTTCACCCATTTAATTTAATAAAATATAAAAAAGAAAATATACAACCACATATTAATAGAATAATTTGGTGTAATCCAGACAAAAATGACGTTCCAAAATATATCAAAGATGTGGAATATAGTAATACTATTCCAGATTTTAATGATAATCAAAACCTTTTGCTAGTTATTATCGATGATATGATGTTAAATTCTCATGATAAGTATGTATGTGATTTATTTACTAGAGTATCACATCATAGAAATTTATATGTAATATTTGTAAAACAAAATATTTTTCACCAGGGTAAATTTTCAAGAGATATTTCACTTAACTGTAAATACTTAGTACTTTTCAAAAATCCAAGAGATAAATCGCAGATATTATCCTAGCTCGCCAAATGTATCCCAATCAAATCAAAGCATTTGAAAAAGTATATAATGATGTGACGACAATCCCATATCGCTATATATTAATAGATCTTACTCAAGACGTAAATGATATATTTCGATTAAGAAGAGATATATTTGGAAAAGGTTTGTGTTATAGTACGAGAGATCAATTAGAACAATTTGGGGAGCAATATGAAACGTTTGAAGACCAATCGACATATATTGCACCTATTACAAACCTTTAAACCAAAATTGCAGAAAGTAATTATAAAACACTGTGATCGCGAAGTAATAAAATAATTTTGTGAAATCTCTTTAAATATATTACCTTTTCTGAGTAAAAAAGCAACAATCCAATTACGAAAGTATAAAAAAGAATTGAGATCACTTATTTGACGAAAAAAATCTATAAATAACAAAAGAAATATCATTATTCAACGTGGTGGATTTTTACCTAGATTTTTTGTTGCAGTATTATCAAGGGTAATCGGAAATTTTATAAAATGAATAATACAACATTTAATAAAATGATAATTTTAAGACCTGAGATTTATTGAGAAATTTATGAATAATTTAATTATAATAAATTTTTTTTCCTTTTTTTTTCTTTCTTTTTTTATAGTGTTTAATATATCATTAAGTTTAATTTTAACTTTTTAATCTATTTATTAATTCGAAGAATGAATTTATTAGTATATATGTGTAAATTTTAATTGTCGTCAAACAACAACAGAAAAATAAAATAAGTGCTTCGTAGTATTGTTTCTCTTTTTAATGTTCAAATTAAATTTAAATTATTAGTAATTTATTAATGCGAATTATAATTATTCTATAACATGTTCTATAAGGCGACGAAAAACGTGAGCCTGAAATTTAACGATAATGTACAAAGCTGTCTTCGCACCTGGCTTTAGATTAAGATGTCAACAAAATATATACTTAGTTATTGACTTTAATGGTTTTTTTTATATTAGGTTTTATTAATTAAAGTTTTATTATATTTATTAATCTTAGATTCAGTTAATTAAAATTATGAAAAAAATTATAAAATTAATAATTTTAATGTGTTTATAAATATATTTAAAATTACAAAATTATATTAATTTAAAAATTATTAAAATTGTTATTGTTCAAATTCAAAAAGTTATAATCTTATTTAATAAATTTAATATTATATTTTATTTTAAGAAAATTATATCTTTGTTTAATTAAATGTACGATGTTGATTGTGTTTGATTTTGATATTATTTATTATTATTATTGTTAGAATCTTATGTTTTAATGTTCAAAATGTAGATTATGTAAATAAATTGTGTAAATAAAATATTAATTATTGTAAAAAAAAAATGGAAAAAAGGTATGATATTACGCAGATAATAATAATAATAATAGCTGCTGGTGGAACTATCCTTGGTTATATCATGCAGTAAGGTGTTATATACTACTGCACGTTGTAATCCACTGATCACACTCTGTAGTTTTTTTTTTTCTTGCCACTCCTACATACGACATCCACTAAGTCTTAGGCGTTTGTTTAGTTCTACTCCATCTATTATCTTACGAAAGAATTATATTTGATTATTATTTTATTATATATTACAATATGATATTAATTATAGTTTATAAGACATAAATACTTATTTTTAATTTAATTATATTATACTAATTATATATTATATTATTTCACTAAGCCGTTGATTACTCGGCTGTAGCTATTGTACAAGACTAGGCGTTTCTTTAGTTCTACTCCATCTATTATCTTACACAAGAATTATATTTTATTATTATTTTATTATATATTACAATGTGATATGAATTATAATTTATAAAACATAAATACTTATTTTTAATTCAATTATATTATACTAATTATATATTATAAAAACAATTTATATTACTTTTTATTATTCTATATGACCCAGCCGGGGTTTGAACCCGAAACTTTTTGTATGGCCGGTGTCTTAATCACTACACCATTAGCTGGATAATAATAATATTAATAACAATATCAATACCAATAGTAATCGCTACAACAGTGATAGTGGGGGGTTGCCTTCAATAATTATCTCATGCAGTAAGGTGTTATATACTACTGCATGTTGTAACTGTAGTAATGGCTATAGTTTCCTTACATTTCCATTCCCAATTCAATGTTTCCGTATCCATTTCCTATCCTTTCCTATCCCACTCCCTAGTCAATATACTGCATTCACGGATAAGGGTTTCATCCCATTATATTGCCTAAACGGGAAGGTGGGTGTAGTCAGTAAAAATATGATACTACCAAGGGGAAATTCTGGGTGTCTGCAAAATTCCCACCTCCCTTAGGAAAAAAAAAATACAATTTTAAAACAAAGAGAGCGTAAAGTTGACTGTGCCAGCTATAGGATACCCACAAGAACGAAATACACCTAGATTCTATAAAATTGATTTATCTTTTAGAAAATTTAAGATATCTATCCTAAATATATAAATATTTAAATAATAAATAAATATTATAAATAAATATTAAAATAAATATTTAAATAAATATGAGATATATTTCTGTAAATTTCACAGTTGTATGACAACTACTCAACCCCGCTACTCCAAATCAAGCAAATTTTTTGGAAACTTCTGCATTACAACTTGATCATATTTTACAAAATTTAGGTGTAGAGATTAAGTACTAAGATATGAGCATATAAATTTCGCACCTACCTGTTGCGTTAAACTCACCAATTTTGCAGAAATCATTGGTAATTGACAACATTTTGATTACCCAGCTTTTATTGACACTAAGTTAAACTCATATAAAAAAAGACATGTATAAATGACATCTGTTTGAGTACCCATCTCCATAGTGTTTAAAAAACATGAAGTCGATTTTACTAAGTTTGTAACTGTGCATCTACATTTTAGGAAACCGTGTTGGTTGGGAGAAATTAAGTTAAAACAGAATTCGCAGATATGGTCATACACCAATAGTTCAAACAATTTTGAAAGCTTAGCAATAGGGTGATAATTGGTAATGTCGCTTTTAGAACTTTTTTGTGGACGGATTTAAAAAAAGATGATTTCCACTTATTAGGAAAAACACCCAATTTTAGTGACCAATTGAATAAAATAGTCAATGGTAAGGCAAGAGAATTTGAGCACATTTTAGCACACTGGTCGGACTTTATCAGTACCAGGCTTTGTATGGTTCTTTAATAAAGCTAAGTATTTTCGAACTTCGTTCACTGAGAGAATCAGATCAAAAAGAGCAATAGTAGAATGCACATGCAAATAGTTAAATTTATACTCATCTGCTAGGTAAACATTAAGGGCATAAGAGCTTGAAAAGAAAGTTTTAAAGAAATCAACTACTAAGAGTGCATTATTCGAAATTTTGCCATTAGAAGGCAAATAATATTTCTCATCTCATCTGATTTCCTTTTAGAGTTAACTGATTTTAGACTGACTGAGACTCATCGCTTTCCTTTTAGAGTTAACAAAATTTTAAAACATTTTAGGATTGTTGCAGATATTAGAGATAGTAGTGATAAGGTAGTTATGATAATTAGTGTTAGCAAGTAACTTGAAAGAATTCTATAAGTCAACAAATTCCGAATAAGAAGTATCACTTTGAAGGTATTTTATTCACTTTTTAGGTATTTATTCCACGCTATATTTTTTTGTTGCGTAATTTTTGCTGGTTAAAATCAAACCAAGGAGGAGAAGACTCTTGATTTTTTACTCGCACGAAAGAAACGAACAAATTAAAACCTTCGTTAATTGTAGAATAAAAACTATTTATGGCACTGATATCCAAAATATTTTCTAAATATGAATAATCTATAGAAGAAAAAACATTATTTAGGTCAGGAAAATTTGCTCTATTATAATTGAAAAGGAAGGAAGAAGAAGGTTTGGAATTAATCGGGCTATTGCAGCAAAAAGAAAAGCTAATTGGGGAATGATAAATGTCAATCTTAACAAAAGGAATATGGAAACTATTTATTTTAGAGTTGATCCAATCGGTTAAAAAAATAAGGTTTAATTGTCTATTTTGATGATTAACAATATTAGAAATTTGTTGAAGACCCCAGGCACAGCAACTATCCAACAAAATTTGGGCAACATCTGTACTAACATTAGCAGACACCAAAAACTTTTATTCATTATCAGAAACCCAAAACTGCGGAAGATTAAAATCACCACAAATTATTAATTGATCGGAAGGACTTAGGAATAAACATAACGCATCCAGAGCTATACAGAAGTTTTGATATGAATCAATAGTTGAGTTAGGAGGAATATAGCAACACAAAACAAAAATGAAAAATATTTTAATTCTAACTTTAACAGTTACGATTTCAAGTTGAGAGAATTATGGGAGAAGTATTTCAACACAATCAAAAGTAGTTTTAGAGGCAATAAGTACACCTCCACCTTTAGAAATTAATGAATTAATATGGGAAGTTTGATCCATATTATATTTATCCTTACGAAAAACTGAATTTGACTCATTAAATAATTCGAATGACGTAAAAGAATTGGAAAGCCAAGTTTCAGTAAGAACATAAAAATCAAAATTTAGAATTTTAGAATTGAGAAAAATACTCGACGTCTTGGAACGAAAACCTCTAACATTTTGATAATAGAAAGAGATAAAATGTAAACTAATTGAGTTGTTATTGGCTTTATCAGTTAAATATTTCAAACACTCATCAGGATTGAAAAAACCTATTTTGACCTTCGTTTATTCTATTCATGTAGTTGATTCTTTTATTTTCATTGTGGGGTCCATAAGAACTCAAATCAGCGATTATTGTTTGTTCTGAGATTCCAAGTTTGTCATGATATTCGACAGAAAGTTTTAATAGGTCCTTATACGTTTCGGGCAGACCTTTCTGTGGAATTAGAACTGAAATATTGGTTTTAGTCTTTCCATCCAAGCAAACGTTATTATCTTGCGTATGTAAGTAGGCTAAGAAAGTTTCACATTTTCATATAACTTCGTATCCCAAAGTCCAGATAGTGCGTAAACATGGTCCCCTCTTAAAACACTATTAAGCGTTGGAACCTGCGGAAGGAGGAACTGCAGCATTTAATATGCTGCCTGAAGTAAAATTAGAATAATTATTAGAGGATGAAATTGAAGGTTTAATAGGTTGAAACTGAGTATTGTGATTATCAGACAATGCTGAAATTGCACAAGGTTGATATTCGGTAAAATTATGTATATTAGTTTTATTTTTATTTTATTTTTAATTCTACCATTAATTCTACCATCTTATTAATTCATTTATTTTTATTATGGCTATGAGAAATTTTATTTGTTTTCTTATTTTTATTATTATTATCCTTAAGGTTATTATTCGTAAAGTTATCTACCAATTTTAATCTATTATTGTTAGTATTCAAATTAGATTGAAAGCTACTATGTGAATTAGAATTAGTATTACCGCTATCAATAAGTATTTTAGACCTATCCATCCAACGTCAATAAGTTGCACTAAATTTATTCCCTTTCTTTCTACCTTCTAGAGGGAGAAGCAGTGAACTAGACCCTGCCGGAACATCGATTTTGAAGCTGAATTAAAAAAAATTATTTTTGCTAATATATGGTGGATCAATGTTTTTAAAGCCAAGCAGCATGGTTTTAAAATTAGCTTTAACAAACTTGGAAATGCTTCGTTTACTAGAAGAAGCAGATAGTCCTTTCAAGTAAATAGATTCAAAACTTGTGTTCTTGATGTCACTTTCACTGGATTCATTATTGGTTTTTCTAAGGCGAGTTATCCTATTATTCCAGTCAGCCCAAGCTTGTGGGGTCCAGTTACTAAACTGTTTGAAAATTGTTTCAGATACTACTGGTACAACAATATCAGCTTTTATAGGATCGGCAGGAGGATAAGTCGCGAAATTAGCAAGTATATTAGTTTCACTTTGAGCAGCAGCAGAAGTTACTAGATCTTTAAACAGTGGATCGAATTTTTGGTTAATAATATTTACTAAAGATGCGACCGTTTATTTTAAATCAGCCAGTTCATCTTTAAAACCAAAATCAATACACGGTTGATTTAAATTCAGCCCATTAGAAATCTTATTATTGATATCACTGAACGCCATTTTAAGGGAATGCAGATCACATTTAATCATAAAGTAACTATATATATAGAGAACTCACGTAGAAGAAAAAATCGTAGTCAATTTTCGTTGATTTGAAATCCCCCCAAAGATCGTATTTGGGGTTATTTCGTAAAAAGATGACCGTATTTTTGGTATACCATCAAAGAACATAAGAAATACAAAACAAAAAATATTTTTTCATTAATTCAGTTCATAATTCATTTTCTTCGAACTGATTTTTTTTCTCTAAAAATTAATTTTATATTGTTGCATACATACATACGTACATATTTATCTATGCATCACAAACAAATGTTCTTATAATTTTAAAATGTAATTTTATAGATCTCAAAGAATAACTCTACACAACACATAGATAATATTTGAAGGCCAACAAAATTTTATTATAATATTGCAAGTGTGATGTAAATTGTAACGGAGATATATTTGTTTTTATTTTTTTTTTTCTTTTTTGTTTAGAAGAATATTTTTCTAAAAATTAAAAAATATTTTTGGATATTGAAGTTTTCTAAAATATTGGTATTAAGCTTTGTGGACCCACAAAGGCATAGTAAATTAAGATCAAATTTACTGAATGTATAATTACATAATATATTAAGGCTGGTTTTTATTAGACTTTTATTATATTCTGATAACAAATATCGAGCTCATATTTAACTAAAATCATAGCTTGTAGTTTGAATTTTTTTAATATTTTAAGATTGACTAAAAAGAAAAAATATGTTTTTAGAGGGAATGAAAATAACTTTAAATTTATATTAATATATACACATTTTTTCATATTTTATACTTTTACAATAATAATTCTTGTACCTATGGTTGGGTTATTTAATTCTTGTACCTATGGTTGGGTTATGAAAACACTTAAAATTGATTGATATAAAATTGAGGTAAAAACGAAGTTTTTTTTTTAAGAAGTCGAAAAGGTTATATGTTTTTTTTTTTCACTTTGAATATTATGTTTTTGGTGATAAGAACTTTTTGTGATTTTATGAAATATTGTATTTTAAATTTTTTTTTTAAAAATATGACGTCAGGGAATCTCCTATATAATTAAAGTTTATTTTCGATAATTATATAGTGTTGAAAATTTTGTTGATGTTGATGTTATTGTTGTTATTTTTTTGGTTTTCTTTTATTTAAAGAAATAGTGATAAGATGCAATGAATTAATTTTAAAAATATTCTGCTATTATACAACTTAAAAGCGTTGATTTATTTTAGATGAAAAAAAATGAATAATGTTGCGGTTTTGACTGGAACAACAAATACAAGTATTGAATGCATATGCTGCCAACTTGCATATGCTGTCACCAACTTAATCAATAAAAAAATTATTGTAACTAAAAAAATGAAAAAATAAATATTATATTTATGTATATTAAAAACAAAAAAAAACAAAAAATCTTTTTATTTATTTTATTTATTTGAACCAAATCGCATCAACTTCGCATCAAATAGCATCAAATTCACATCAAATCGCAGCATCTACAAGCAGAAAAAGAAATGCAGATGAGGTGACAGATATTCTCAACCAATTTAATGAAGAGGTAGAGAAAAAATCAGCGTTTAAAAAAACTTTATCAGCGAGAGACATCATTCGTGGTAAATACTAACACATATTAAAATTAAAAAAATTACATACTCAGTATGGTCCAAGAATCATGCTTGAGTTTGAGAGTACGGTTTTCTTTTTGCCTGCATATATGATCAGCATTTTAACGGAACAACAAATACAAGTATTGAATGATGCACCCAACTTGTATATGCTGTCACCAACACCATTTAAATACAAGCTGGTGACTGAGGAAATATATTCGCAGAATCAATTAGCAATTAATCAATAAAAAAATTATTGTAACTAAAAAAATGAAAAAATAAATATTATATTTATAATAAAAACAAAAAATCTTTTTATTTATTTTAATTATTTGCTGTGAAATATAATATTAATATATATTAATATAATATTAATATAAGTTAATTAAAATTAAAGCTTTTAGTAAAAATTAAAAAAAAAAACTTTTATTTATTTTATTAATTTCACAGCTTTTTGAACTTTTGAACCTTATATGGAAATGAAATAAAAAATAATAATAAAAATAAAAAAAAATGTCTGAAATCGCTAAAAAAATTTAAAAAAAACATCATTTTTTATTTAAAAAAAATAATAGAAGTGAAAATAAAAAAGAAGTTAAGTCTTATATGATTTCGCTATTGAAAGACTTAAATGTGTTAGAACAATTAGTTAAAGAAAATATAAATTCTAACAGTGGGGTAAAATCTTCTTTATTAACTTCTATAGGACATTTAGAATCCTTTAAATATAAAATAAAAACAAAATTATTAAATAAAGACACTGAATTGAAATGGAGAACATTAAATTCTGCATTTAAAAAAAGAATTGAAAGTGGTGTTATAACTAACATAACTGAGATAGACCCCAAAATTTTTTTAGAAAAATGTAAAAAAATTGTAGAAGAAAAAATTAGACTTATATTGCTAGAATATAATGCAATTAAAATTAACTTTGTCTTTTGTGGTGAATTTGTGAAAACAAACAATGAAGAAAATGAATATGATCTAAAATATTTAAAAACAGAAAAACTTATAGTGTTAAAAATGAATAATGGTAATGATGAATGGTATGATAAACTGAAAAACCAAATTTGATGATTTTCAAGAGAAAGGTAGTGGATGGGCATTATCTTCTATAATCAATTTAATTATCAATGTAAATGAATTTTCCTCATTTGCACCATCATCTTACATTGATTTGCCACCTTCGATAAAAAATAAAAAAGCGTGTATAAATATTAAAAATAGTGGTGATGCATACTTTGCGTGGTGTATAATGGCTGCGTTAAATCCAAACACAGCTCATTCTGATCGTCCATCAAGTTATCAAAATTATAGTGAAGTATTGAATTTTAATGGTATTACTTTTCCAGTGTTACTAAATGACATTCCCAAATTTGAAAAGTTAAATTCAATTTCAGTAAAAGTTTTTGGACTGGAATTAATTAAAGCAAGTAATTTCAAAGTTATTCCGTTTTACCTAACTAAACTTAAAAAAGAAAAGCATGTCAATCTATTATTACTGCAAAATATTTATGAAAAAAAGGAGAAATTAAACACATATTACGAAAATGAAACGCATTCACATGAAAAATTCAAATATCATTATGTTTTAATAAAAAATATGTCAAGGTTACTTTCAAATGATCTATCTAAGAACAAAAGGCAAAAATATTTTTGTGATAGATGCTTGAATTATTTTTCAACGAATGAAAAATTATTATGTCATACAAAATATTGTGAAAAAGTTAACAACTGTGCTATCGCCTTACCAGAAAAAAATAAAAATAATCTCAAATTTAAGAACTTCAAAAATAAATTAATGGTGCGACGTGTAGTTTATGCAGATATTGAATGTATATTGAAAAAGATCAATTCAGATAATAGTTATCAAGAACATATTCCATATTCTATGGGCTACTATGTAAAATCAAATTATATTGAAACTACAAAATATAATTTTCATAGAGGAGAAAATTGTATTGAATGGTTTTTAAATGAGTTAAAAATGATTGCAATCTTTTTGGAGACAGATTTAAAATCACCTCTAAGTATGAAATCGTTAACAAGCGCACAAGAAGCTGAATTTGAAAGCGCTGAGGTTTGCTTTATATGTAACGAATCATTTTTAACAAACGAAGTTAAATGTAAAGCTCATGATCATTTAAGTGGGGAATATCGAGGTGCAACACACAGCAAATGTAATATAGCCTACCAAAATGAGTTGTATGTTCCTGTAATTTTTCATAATTTAACTAGATATGATTCAAATTTTATTATTAAACAACTAAATTCAATAATCTTGGGTAAGATAGATTTACTTCCATTGAATAAGGAAAAATATATTATCTTTACAAAATATATAGAAAATAGTAATATTAAATTTAGGTTTATAGATTCATATAAATTTTTAGGTAGTAGTTTAGAAATATTAGCTGAAAATATAAAGGAGTTTCCCAATTTAAAATCTCAATTTGATAATTTAACGGATTCTCAGACTAACGGAAGACTACAATCATGCAAAAGTAATATGGAGTGAATTTAAAATTAAAAATTTAGGAGAATACTCTGATTTGTATTTAAAAACTGATGTTTCATTATTAACGGATATATTTGAAAAGTTCAGAAATCATTGTATGAAAACATATGATTTAGATCCGGCACATTATTTTACTTTACCAGGCTTTTATTCTTGGGATGCCATGCTAAAATATACGAAAATTAATTTTGAGCTATCAACTGATGTTGATATGGTATTATTTATTGAAAATGGGGTAAGAGGAGGTCTAACTCAAGTTACGAAACGCTATTCCGATTCAAATAACATATATATACCAAATTTTGATTCTACTAAACCAACAAACTATATAATATACTTCGACATTAACAACCAGTACGGTTGGTCTATGACTCAATATTTACCATTAAATAATTTTCAATGGGTAAATGATATTCAAAAATTCACTGAAAATTTCATAAGTAATATTTCTGATGAATCTCCTGTATATAAAACAGAAATAATTTTGGATAAACCCATCTATGTAGGCATGACAATATTAGATATTTTGAAAACGTTAATTTATGAATTTTATTATAATTATATGAAAGAGAATTTTCAACAGGATTGTAATCTTTTGTATACGGATACAGACAGTCTTATTTTAGAAATAACTAATAAAAATATATATGAAAGTATTAGAAAAGATTGTAATGAACCGTTTGACACTAGCGATTATCCTTTAGATAATAAGTGGGGAATTCCTTTAGTAAATAAAAAAGTAGTAGGATTAATGAAGGATGAAATTAATGGTAATATTATTATAGAATTTATAGGTTTAAGATCAAAAATGTATTCAATAAAAGTAAATAATACAAATTGTATAAAAAAAATTAAAGGAATTAAAAAAAATGTTGTAGAAAAAGAAATAGAATTTGAATTTAAATAAAACAGTTTTTCAAAATTTGATTAATTTTGATTTGATCATAATGTAAATAGTATTAAGCAACAAAAAGTAGCTTTAGATTCAAATGATAATAAGAGATTTATATTAAATAACTCATATAATACCCTACCTTGGGGTCATTATTCAATATGACTAAAATAAATTAAAATGTAATGAAAATAAAAAAACTATTTAATTCATAAAACCACAATTTTTATATTTTATTTCCTATTAATTAAGCACATTAACTTATAAAATTTTTTTTAAAATAAAAAATAAATACGTATAGGTACATAGTTTGTTTTATTTTTTGCATGTGAAAAATTTCCTTTTTTTTTTTTTTCATCTTTCATTCTCTTGTAGGAGTGTAAAAGGCTTTCAATAGTGATTTTAATAAATAAACATTTTCAAGTGCACAAAACCCATTATGATTAAAATAGCATCTTTTACAATTAATGTACTGATTTTTAATCATTTTTAAACTGGTTGATTCTTGTTCGTCTAAATCAATAACATTATAACATTTTAAAATATTTTTAATCCATAATTGCTTTTCACAGCCTTTAACATATATTTTTGAATGTTGTTCTTCATTAAAATATTTACAACATCAAAAAAATTAATTTCTCCATCATTCCATTGAAATCCATGATGATGATCTGTTAGCCAATTATTTGTATACTTTGTAGATGATGTTAGAATGTGATAACTATACGGAGGTTTTATTATGAAGTGTTGAATTTCATCATTTGTTGATAAAACTGCAATTTCTTTTAATATGAATTTTTTGTTATTATTTTGAAATCCCTGTATGTCTACTATGTAATATTCCATTTTTGATTTTTAATTTATCGAAATAATTTATCGGATTTAAAATAAAAAAGTTTTAGGGGAAAAATGGATAATTTATCTAATAACCCGATAATTGATGAAAGCATAACAAACGCACATTGGCATACATATTCACCATTTGTGAATTCACTTAATAAAAGTGATATAATCCGAGTACAAATACAGCATCAAAATTTAAATATTTTACCATCAACCAGCATACTTTATATTGAAGGCTTTATTTCAAAGCATGACGGAAGTCGTACACTAAAAACTAATTTAATTAATAATGTAATGACATTTCTAATCAATGAAATACGCTATGAATTAAATGGAAAGGAAATTGATCATTGTCGAAATGTTGGAATAACAACATGTCTAAAAAATTTTGTTTCCTTATATGAAAATGAGAGTCAAGCTTTAAAAAATGCAAGCTGGTCTCCAAAAGAAACAATTGAATTAGGAACGCAATTTTTTAACTATTGTATTCCATTGAAACGACTCTTGAGATTTACGGAAGATTATAAAAATATTATTCCAAATGCAAAACATGAGTTAATTTTAGTACGTTCAAGATCTGATAATAATTCTTTAATTTGTACTGACGTTAATGAAAAACCAAAAATTCAGTTACTTCAAGTACAATGGCGGATTTAAAATATCAATTTAGCCGATTCAGTTAAACTTAACTTATATAAGAATATTGATAAAAATGCAAAAATGATATTAGGTTTTAGAAATTGGGATTTGTATGAATACCCATCATTACCAACAGGTACTAATCATCATGTTTGGAATGTTAAAACAACCTCACAACTTGAAAAACCTCGTTTTATTATTTTTGCTCTACAAACCGATAAACAAAATAAAATAGATAAAGATCCTTCTAAATTCGACCATTGTAATGTTGAAAACTTAAAAGTTTATTTAAATTCAGAAGCTTATCCATATGAAGATATAAATTTAAATTTTGATAGAGATCGATATGGAATTGCTTATGAGGCATACATTAACTTTTGAAATAATTATTATAATTATTCTATATCAGAACCGTTATTAACATGGGAGGAATATAAAACAAAGGCTACAATTTTTGTAGATATAGATACTCGTTATCAAAATGAAAATTTAAAAACAGGTGCGGTTGATGTTAAAATAGAATTTAAAACCATTGCTAATATAACAGCAAATACGTCAGCCTATTGTCTGTTATTGCATGACCGATTAATCGAATTTTATCCATTGAGTGGAGAAGTTAATAAAACAATTTTATTTTATTATTGTTATTAGAGTGACTCTGTTCAATTTATTATATCCTCTTTGTCTTAATGTTGGAGAACTATTAAACTGATGTATAGGATGCGTCGAATATTTATTATGTTTTTGAATGTTATTTTCATATATTATCATTTTTCCTGTTGTTTCAAGTGCATGCGCACTGTTATAGTTTCACCTCGAAAATTAATTAAAGTACCGTTCTGATCGACTAGTTTTATGGTGATCGATCTTATTTGATTGACTGCAACTGGTAAATAAATAAGATTTCGAGGAACTTCAATTATTTTATACACAGAACTAACATCTATTGAAAACTCATGTAAAATATGAGCTCTCTCATCATTAATGTATGTTCCTTGAATAATATTGCATTCTATCCATATTATATTAATTTTATTTATATTAACAGGAAGATCAGAAAAATGCCATATATTGGGTTTTAATTTTTTTTTACTAAAACCTAATAATTCACCAATCGTACCTTCACGTTCAAAATCAATCTCACTATCCGAAAAAATTTCACAATTTAATGTGTTATTGTTAGCTTTTATAAAAAGTTTACACTTTTCTGCTTTAGTGTTACTTATTTCTAAATTTTTCTTAAGAAAATTTCAATGTCTTCAATTTCATATGAGCCTGTAGGAAGAATAATGCTTTGATCTCCAATAAAAAATTTATTATTTGTTTCATCTATATTTGGTATAGAATTGTATGTCTGAAAATCTACTAATGCACAAGTATATTCTCCCTTCAAATCTATTGGAGGAAAATATTCTGTCGTTAGAATAGAATTTTTACCATTTAAGGTTAATGTTATAGACATGTTTACTTCTTAATGAATAAAACAATTATTGAAGTACATTATCTTTTTATATAATCATCTTCACAATTTATTATAGAACAATATAAACTAATACTAAGACATATAAATAATAAAGAAATTTTAATTTCAATAATAACCTTAAATATTATGATAAAAACATATTATTCTTCGCAATGAAAAAAAAGATAACCTTGAGCTTAAAAATTTAAATTTTATTAATGTAGGTCATTTTAAAAGAAAAAAAAATGTAACAATTTTTTTTATTCATTTTATTTTTTTTCGTTATTTTGTTTATAAAAAATAGACTTAGATAAGAAACTTAAACATAAGTGACCACAATTAAAAGTATTAAATTTTTGATATGTGTAATAATTATATGAAAGTTTATCGCCCAAATATTTTAAAAATTTCAGTTGGTGGTTGTAAATTTCCAAAACTATCAAAATATTGTATATCATTTAAATTCTTGTAATATGCTACCCAATGAGTTCCATGTCCAATTGAGTTATCTAAGTTGATGACTCCACATTCACGATTCCATGGTTTGGATTTAGGAAGAGTATCTTTCATAAAAACTCCCCGAAAATATTTTAAATATTTCCTTCCAAAATTATTTATATCAATATTTGTTAAAGCCCGTTTGGGTAGCATACTTAGTGGTTTTTTTGAGATAAATATAACCCAAGTCCTTGTTTATATGATTTTAAATGTAAACCTTTTTCTTTAAGAGCAATAGCTTCCATTATTTTATTATGGCGCTCACTTTCATTTAACTGTTTCTTAGCATTTTTGTCGTCATTAACAGCTTTAGTTATACCAGCTGCACCACCGGCAAGAGCACCAACAGCCGAAAGACCAGCAAATATTGGAATTAATGGTAAACTACCACCAGTTTTAGGAACAGAAATAGTTCGTGCAATTTTCATTGATTTTTTATTCTTACTTATATTTCTAGCAGCTTTTAAAGCAACTTTGATAGCATCTCTTTTTTTATCAGGTTTATAACCATTAATAGCAATTTTAGCTTCTTGAATCACTTTACTTAATGGTTTATTTTTCTTTATTTTATTAATTTTTTTTTTACATCCCATTCCAAGTTTAACTTTAGCATTCATTGCATTTGTAACCAGAAGTGCATTTGCTTTTTCATCCCAAGCCGAATCATGGGATTTAAATCTTTGCCAAGCTTTTCCAGCTAATATTTTATCAGATATATGACTCTTCAGCTATCAGCTCTTTAAGTTTTGTTCCTGGACCACAATAATTATATACAGGTAGATGAACTTCAAATGGTAATTTATTAACTATCGAATTTAAAATACCACTACCTCTCTTTCTGGTTACTGATTTGCTACTGATTGTATTTTTATTGTAGTCAATCATATGTAATGTTATATCGGTAACGGTTCAATATAAATTGATTTGATTAATGTATATATGTAATGTTTGGCTGGATTAATGTATATATGTTTAATGGCTGCGTTAAATCCAAACACAGCTCATTCTGATCGTCCATCAAGTTATCAAAATTATAGTGAAGTATTGAATTTTAATGGTATTACTTTTCCAGTGTTACTAAATGACATTCCCAAATTTGAAAAGTTAAATTCAATTTCAGTAAAAGTTTTTGGACTGGAATTAATTAAAGCAAGTAATTTCAAAGTTATTCCGTTTTACCTAACTAAACTTAAAAAAGAAAAGCATGTCAATCTATTATTACTGCAAAATATTTATGAAAAAAAGGAGAAATTAAACACATATTACGAAAATGAAACGCATTCACATGAAAAATTCAAATATCATTATGTTTTAATAAAAAATATGTCAAGGTTACTTTCAAATGATCTATCTAAGAACAAAAGGCAAAAATATTTTTGTGATAGATGCTTGAATTATTTTTCAACGAATGAAAAATTATTATGTCATACAAAATATTGTGAAAAAGTTAACAACTGTGCTATCGCCTTACCAGAAAAAAATAAAAATAATCTCAAATTTAAGAACTTCAAAAATAAATTAATGGTGCGACGTGTAGTTTATGCAGATATTGAATGTATATTGAAAAAGATCAATTCAGATAATAGTTATCAAGAACATATTCCATATTCTATGGGCTACTATGTAAAATCAAATTATATTGAAACTACAAAATATAATTTTCATAGAGGAGAAAATTGTATTGAATGGTTTTTAAATGAGTTAAAAATGATTGCAATCTTTTTGGAGACAGATTTAAAATCACCTCTAAGTATGAAATCGTTAACAAGCGCACAACAAGCTGAATTTGAAAGCGCTGAGGTTTGCTTTATATGTAACGAATCATTTTTAACAAACGAAGTTAAATGTAAAGCTCATGATCATTTAAGTGGGGAATATCGAGGTGCAACACACAGCAAATGTAATATAGCCTACCAAAATGAGTTGTATGTTCCTGTAATTTTTCATAATTTAACTGGATATGATTCAAATTTTATTATTAAACAACTAAATTCAATAATCTTGGGTAAGATAGATTTACTTCCATTGAATAAGGAAAAATATATTATCTTTACAAAATATATAGAAAATAGTAATATTAAATTTAGGTTTATAGATTCATATAAATTTTTAGGTAGTAGTTTAGAAATATTAGCTGAAAATATAAAGGAGTTTCCCAATTTAAAATCTCAATTTGATAATTTAACGGATTCTCAGACTAACGGAAGACTACAATCATGCAAAAGTAATATGGAGTGAATTTAAAATTAAAAATTTAGGAGAATACTCTGATTTGTATTTAAAAACTGATGTTTCATTATTAACGGATATATTTGAAAAGTTCAGAAATCATTGTATGAAAACATATGATTTAGATCCGGCACATTATTTTACTTTACCAGGCTTTTATTCTTGGGATGCCATGCTAAAATATACGAAAATTAATTTTGAGCTATCAACTGATGTTGATATGGTATTATTTATTTAAAATGGGGTAAGAGGAGGTCTAACTCAAGTTACGAAACGCTATTCCGATTCAAATAACATATATATACCAAATTTTGATTCTACTAAACCAACAAACTATATAATATACTTCGACATTAACAACCAGTACGGTTGTCTATGACTCAATATTTACCATTAAATAATTTTCAATGGGTAAATGATATTCAAAAATTCACTGAAAATTTCATAAGTAATATTTCTGATGAATCTCCTGTATATAAAACAGAAATAATTTTGGATAAACCCATCTATGTAGGCATGACAATATTAGATATTTTGAAAACGTTAATTTATGAATTTTATTATAATTATATGAAAGAGAATTTTCAACAGGATTGTAATCTTTTGTATACGGATACAGACAGTCTTATTTTAGAAATAACTAATAAAAATATATATGAAAGTATTAGAAAAGATTGTAATGAACCGTTTGACACTAGCGATTATCCTTTAGATAATAAGTGGGGAATTCCTTTAGTAAATAAAAAAGTAGTAGGATTAATGAAGGATGAAATGAATGGTAATATTATTATAGAATTTATAGGTTTAAGATCAAAAATGTATTCAATAAAAGTAAATAATACAAATTGTATAAAAAAAATTAAAGGAATTAAAAAAAATGTTGTAGAAAAAGAAATAGAATTTGAATTTAAATAAAACAGTTTTTCAAAATTTGATTAATTTTGATTTGATCATAATGTAAATAGTATTAAGCAACAAAAAGTAGCTTTAGATTCAAATGATAATAAGAGATTTATATTAAATAACTCATATAATACCCTACCTTGGGGTCATTATTCAATATGACTAAAATAAATTAAAATGTAATGAAAATAAAAAAACTATTTAATTCATAAAACCACAATTTTTATATTTTATTTCCTATTAATTAAGCACATTAACTTATAAAATTTTTTTTAAAATAAAAAATAAATACGTATAGGTACATAGTTTGTTTTATTTTTTGCATGTGAAAAATTTCCTTTTTTTTTTTTTTCATCTTTCATTCTCTTGTAGGAGTGTAAAAGGCTTTCAATAGTGATTTTAATAAATAAACATTTTCAAGTGCACAAAACCCATTATGATTAAAATAGCATCTTTTACAATTAATGTACTGATTTTTAATCATTTTTAAACTGGTTGATTCTTGTTCGTCTAAATCAATAACATTATAACATTTTAAAATATTTTTAATCCATAATTGCTTTTCACAGCCTTTAACATATATTTTTGAATGTTGTTCTTCATTAAAATATTTACAACATCAAAAAAATTAATTTCTCCATCATTCCATTGAAATCCATGATGATGATCTGTTAGCCAATTATTTGTATACTTTGTAGATGATGTTAGAATGTGATAACTATACGGAGGTTTTATTATGAAGTGTTGAATTTCATCATTTGTTGATAAAACTGCAATTTCTTTTAATATGAATTTTTTGTTATTATTTTGAAATCCCTGTATGTCTACTATGTAATATTCCATTTTTGATTTTTAATTTATCGAAATAATTTATCGGATTTAAAATAAAAAAGTTTTAGGGGAAAAATGGATAATTTATCTAATAACCCGATAATTGATGAAAGCATAACAAACGCACATTGGCATACATATTCACCATTTGTGAATTCACTTAATAAAAGTGATATAATCCGAGTACAAATACAGCATCAAAATTTAAATATTTTACCATCAACCAGCATACTTTATATTGAAGGCTTTATTTCAAAGCATGACGGAAGTCGTACACTAAAAACTAATTTAATTAATAATGTAATGACATTTCTAATCAATGAAATACGATATGAATTAAATGGAAAGGAAATTGATCATTGTCGAAATGTTGGAATAACAACATGTCTAAAAAATTTTGTTTCCTTATATGAAAATGAGAGTCAAGCTTTAAAAAATGCAAGCTGGTCTCCAAAAGAAACAATTGAATTAGGAACGCAATTTTTTAACTATTGTATTCCATTGAAACGACTCTTGAGATTTACGGAAGATTATAAAAATATTATTCCAAATGCAAAACATGAGTTAATTTTAGTACGTTCAAGATCTGATAATAATTCTTTAATTTGTACTGACGTTAATGAAAAACCAAAAATTCAGTTACTTCAAGTACAATGGCGGATTTAAAATATCAATTTAGCCGATTCAGTTAAACTTAACTTATATAAGAATATTGATAAAAATGCAAAAATGATATTAGGTTTTAGAAATTGGGATTTGTATGAATACCCATCATTACCAACAGGTACTAATCATCATGTTTGGAATGTTAAAACAACCTCACAACTTGAAAAACCTCGTTTTATTATTTTTGCTCTACAAACCGATAAACAAAATAAAATAGATAAAGATCCTTCTAAATTCGACCATTGTAATGTTGAAAACTTAAAAGTTTATTTAAATTCAGAAGCTTATCCATATGAAGATATAAATTTAAATTTTGATAGAGATCGATATGGAATTGCTTATGAGGCATACATTAACTTTTGAAATAATTATTATAATTATTCTATATCAGAACCGTTATTAACATGGGAGGAATATAAAACAAAGGCTACAATTTTTGTAGATATAGATACTCGTTATCAAAATGAAAATTTAAAAACAGGTGCGGTTGATGTTAAAATAGAATTTAAAACCATTGCTAATATAACAGCAAATACGTCAGCCTATTGTCTGTTATTGCATGACCGATTAATCGAATTTTATCCATTGAGTGGAGAAGTTAATAAAACAATTTTATTTTATTATTGTTATTAGAGTGACTCTGTTCAATTTATTATATCCTCTTTGTCTTAATGTTGGAGAACTATTAAACTGATGTATAGGATGCGTCGAATATTTATTATGTTTTTGAATGTTATTTTCATATATTATCATTTTTCCTGTTGTTTCAAGTGCATGCGCACTGTTATAGTTTCACCTCGAAAATTAATTAAAGTACCGTTCTGATCGACTAGTTTTATGGTGATCGATCTTATTTGATTGACTGCAACTGGTAAATAAATAAGATTTCGAGGAACTTCAATTATTTTATACACAGAACTAACATCTATTGAAAACTCATGTAAAATATGAGCTCTCTCATCATTAATGTATGTTCCTTGAATAATATTGCATTCTATCCATATTATATTAATTTTATTTATATTAACAGGAAGATCAGAAAAATGCCATATATTGGGTTTTAATTTTTTTTTACTAAAACCTAATAATTCACCAATCGTACCTTCACGTTCAAAATCAATCTCACTATCCGAAAAAATTTCACAATTTAATGTGTTATTGTTAGCTTTTATAAAAAGTTTACACTTTTCTGCTTTAGTGTTACTTATTTCTAAATTTTTCTTAAGAAAATTTCAATGTCTTCAATTTCATATGAGCCTGTAGGAAGAATAATGCTTTGATCTCCAATAAAAAATTTATTATTTGTTTCATCTATATTTGGTATAGAATTGTATGTCTGAAAATCTACTAATGCACAAGTATATTCTCCCTTCAAATCTATTGGAGGAAAATATTCTGTCGTTAGAATAGAATTTTTACCATTTAAGGTTAATGTTATAGACATGTTTACTTCTTAATGAATAAAACAATTATTGAAGTACATTATCTTTTTATATAATCATCTTCACAATTTATTATAGAACAATATAAACTAATACTAAGACATATAAATAATAAAGAAATTTTAATTTCAATAACCTTAAATATTATGATAAAAACATATTATTCTTCGCAATGAAAAAAAAGATAACCTTGAGCTTAAAAATTTAAATTTTATTAATGTAGGTCATTTTAAAAGAAAAAAAAATGTAACAATTTTTTTTATTCATTTTATTTTTTTTCGTTATTTTGTTTATAAAAAATAGACTTAGATAAGAAACTTAAACATAAGTGACCACAATTAAAAGTATTAAATTTTTGATATGTGTAATAATTATATGAAAGTTTATCGCCCAAATATTTTAAAAATTTCAGTTGGTGGTTGTAAATTTCCAAAACTATCAAAATATTGTATATCATTTAAATTCTTGTAATATGCTACCCAATGAGTTCCATGTCCAATTGAGTTATCTAAGTTGATGACTCCACATTCACGATTCCATGGTTTGGATTTAGGAAGAGTATCTTTCATAAAAACTCCCCGAAAATATTTTAAATATTTCCTTCCAAAATTATTTATATCAATATTTGTTAAAGCCCGTTTGGGTAGCATACTTAGTGGTTTTTTTGAGATAAATATAACCCAAGTCCTTGTTTATATGATTTTAAATGTAAACCTTTTTCTTTAAGAGCAATAGCTTCCATTATTTTATTATGGCGCTCACTTTCATTTAACTGTTTCTTAGCATTTTTGTCGTCATTAACAGCTTTAGTTATACCAGCTGCACCACCGGCAAGAGCACCAACAGCCGAAAGACCAGCAAATATTGGAATTAATGGTAAACTACCACCAGTTTTAGGAACAGAAATAGTTCGTGCAATTTTCATTGATTTTTTATTCTTACTTATATTTCTAGCAGCTTTTAAAGCAACTTTGATAGCATCTCTTTTTTTATCAGGTTTATAACCATTAATAGCAATTTTAGCTTCTTGAATCACTTTACTTAATGGTTTATTTTTCTTTATTTTATTAATTTTTTTTTTACATCCCATTCCAAGTTTAACTTTAGCATTCATTGCATTTGTAACCAGAAGTGCATTTGCTTTTTCATCCCAAGCCGAATCATGGGATTTAAATCTTTGCCAAGCTTTTCCAGCTAATATTTTATCAGATATATGACTCTTCAGCTATCAGCTCTTTAAGTTTTGTTCCTGGACCACAATAATTATATACAGGTAGATGAACTTCAAATGGTAATTTATTAACTATCGAATTTAAAATACCACTACCTCTCTTTCTGGTTACTGATTTGCTACTGATTGTATTTTTATTGTAGTCAATCATATGTAATGTTATATCGGTAACGGTTCAATATAAATTGATTTGATTAATGTATATATGTAATGTTTTATATGAAATTAAAATTAGTAACCAAAATGAAGTTTATAAAAAAGGATGAGACAATAGAGATTAAAAATTTTGATTTGAAATATAAAAGAAAAACAAATAAAAAACATGGAGACGTACTACCAAATAGTGCTCGAGGATTAATTGTGGGACCATCTAATTGTGGTAAAACGAATGTTATGTTAAGTATGTTATTAGATCCAAAAGGTTTGAAATTTCAAAATATATACATATACTCTAAATCGTCATATCAACCAAAATATGAATATTTGAAAAGAATTATAAAATTTATTAAGGGAATGGGATATAACGAATTTTCAAATAATTCAGATGTACTTAAACCATCAGAATCCCAACCTAATTCAATATTCATATTTAATGATATTGCATGTGATAAACAAGACAATGTTAGAGAATATTTTTGTATGGGAAGACATCAAGACGTGGACAGTTTCTATTTGTGTCAATCTTATACTCGAATTCCAAAACATTTAATAAGAGATAAACAAATTTCATAATCATATTCAAACAAGATGATTTAAATTTAACATATTTATAACGATCATGTTAATGCAGATATGTCCTTCGATAAATTCAAAGACCTATGTTCACATTGTTGGCGAAATAACTATGGATTTTTACTCATTGATAAAGATAGACCTTTAAATAATGGTCGTTATAGAAGAAATTTTGAAGAATTTGTTCAATTATAAATAGACATTTGCAATTTATAAAAAATCAGAACAGATCACGAACAGCAACAGATTAGATCAGAAACAAAACCATAACAGGTCAACAACAGGAACAGAACAGATCAGCTTCAGATCAGATTAGTTACACTTAGTTAACAATTAAAATATGGATAAATCATTTAATGAAAAAGTTTTGAAAGACTTAAATAAAACTAGGAAAGATGTACAGAAAAAATATTAAGATTTAAAAATGGGAAAAAAGTCAGAGGAACAATATTTGGAGGAGATTTTTAAGCCAATTGTCGAACCAATTGAAAAATTAACGGATGTTGTGAAATATCATTATCCCTTCGAACCAAAAGGCAAACAGGAAATCAAAGAAGAATTTCATGATAAAAACGATGACACATTTAACTCAATAAGTCCAAATAAAAATACGTTAAATTTTGAAAGTTTCAAAACGTCAACACCTAACAATAGTGCTTTCAAAGATTTAAAACATGAGTTGTTAAGAACAACAATTTCAGAATCATCACCTCTTTTTAATAAATCACAACTAGATAAGTCATATGGACCTTATCTTGATCAACAAGAACATATAAGAAAACGGGGGAATTCTAAATTCAGTATTGATGAAAATAATCATAATATAATAATTGATGATGAAATTTATAGAGAAACCAACGGTTTACTTGATCTTATATTCAAAAAGAAACCTGAAAATTATACACAAACCGATTTTAAACAATATAAACATGAATATAACACAAGAGGTAAAAAGATTGGAAATGCTTATTTTAAAAAGTTATAAACTTTCTCTAAACTATATTCAAAACAACTCCGTCAATATACTTATTGGGATGATCCTAATGAATTAGTAGATCGATTAAGACTTTTGGTTGCATCACGCATGGCCGGAAATAATAACCATCACAATGAAATTAATTCAATTATTGAAGAACTAAGAGAAGCTGATATAATATAATATCAATTTGATTAATTTTATTAAATAAAAAATGACAGTTGATAAGTTTGGTCATAGCATTAGCTACTCTCCTTATAAAATACAAGAAAGTCCACGGCATGTAATTGGTTTTCAAATAACATCAGATGGAGATTTTAATATTCAAAACAAACAATTAATCAACTTAAGGGATCCAATAAACGATAATGATACTACAACAAAAAAATATGTGGATGACTCAATTAATCTCGTGAAGGAATACATAAATACATTTAAGGTAAACTTTCATGAAGACATATTACAACATATAAGAAACGAAATATCACGTGTTTATTGAATTAATGATCAATTAAAAAAAGATTTGAAAGCTGAAATATTGAAAACTAAAGATGAGCAAAATGAATATACTGATAGTCAAATAAAAACGCTTATCAAACATATTAATGCTACAAGAGATGAATTCAGTAATATTGAAAGATATGCCTATAGGGAACTTCAAGAAATCAAATTAAAGTTAAAAACTTAATTTTTTTAAATAAAGGAAAAATGCTAAAAATACAATAAGTTTCCGATCAGTTCATAATAATCTTTCATTATGGACATACCACTTATTGGATATACACTAAATAATTTTTTAAATAAATATGAACATGATATTTTGGAAGAACATTATGATGAATTAAAAAGTAATTTTAATTTTCTATTACATTTCAAAAATTCATATCAAAAAGAAACTGCAAATTATGGATTTCACTGCACGTTATGTCCTTATGCTTCAGATACATCTGACTCATATCCGGAAACATGCCCTTGTATATCAGCTGAAAAAATTATGATAAGATGCAGTAAATTAATGCTATTATATAATAGAATGTTAAATAAATAAAGAATTTATATATTATATATATATTAACACTTTAAATTAATCATATGTAAAATAAGTAAAATAAGTAAAGCAGAGTTTTATTTATTTTAGGATGAAGATTATGAGAGTTATTTTCTGAAACGCAAAATAAATATATAACAAAAATAAATACTTTGAAAAGAATATTGTTTGTTTTTTTTAATATGAGCAAAAGAGAAGTTGTTGAAGAGTTACATAAATCAGCACGAAAAAATTTCAAAAGACATAGAGTTATAATCAAAGGTTTTGATGATCTGTGGCAAGCTGATTTAGTAGAAATGAGGTTATATAAAAGAGAATGAATGAAGGAATGAGGATTTTAAATTTTTATTAACAGTAATTGATACATTTTCGAAATATGCGTGGGCTATTCCAGTAAAAAACAAATCAGCTGAAAATGTTACCCAAGCTATTTATTCAATTTTCAAAGAATTTAACCGATATCTATAAAATCTTCAGACTGATAATGGAAAAGAATTTTTTAATATACTTTTTATAAATTTAATGAAAAAATATCATATAAATCATTACTCGACTTTTAGTTCATTAAAAGCATCTATTGTAGAACGCTTTAACCGTACTTTAAAAGGAAAAATGTGGAAAGAATTTAGTTATAATGGAAATTACAAGTGGATAAATATAATTAAAGATTTGGTTCATCAATATAACAGTACAAAACACCGCACAATTGGAAGATTTCCATCAGATGTAAATAAAAAGAATGCTAATGAGCTGTTGTCAACTGTGTATAATCATATTAAAATTTCACAACCAAGTATAAGCAAGTATAAACATGTTTTTGAAAAAGGCTATACACCAAATTGGACAACGGAAATATTCAAGATAAGAAAAATTCAAATCACTTATCCCGTAACCTACTTACTGGAATTACTTATTATCAAGGTCAACCCATACAAGGAAGTTTTTATGAACCAGAACTAATAAAAACTAAAATTAATGATATTTACTTAATTGAAAAAATAATAAAATATAAGGATGGTAAAGTTTTCGTTAAATGGCTTGGGTTCCCTTCAAATCATAATTCATGGATAAATAAAACAGATTTAATTTAAAAAAAAAAAAATATTTTATTTATTTAAGATATATCCATATTATAAGTTTGTTTAATATTACGCAAATCAATTAAAGTGTTAGTCGGTGTTTCATATTCAGTATCGTAAATTGTATAACTTTCCAGATCTCCATTACTTAAAATTCTGTTAGTAGCAATCTCCATATATTCTAAACATTCAATTTTTAACGAGCGTTGCTTATAAATAATTAGAATTGTATGAACAACGAACTTTAATTTCTTTTTTATCATCATATTTTAATCGAAAACGTCTAAAAAATGTTTGATCACTTTCAATTATTCCACCAATATTTCTTTCCTTTAATAAAAGCTCCTGTCTAAATGCTTCAATTGCTTCTTCTGCCGTAACATATCGTGGAGTTGAATCAGCTTTCATTATTTGATCATCTGCACTAGCTTCTCCTATTATACCATCAGTTGAAGTAGTTACTGTTTTTATTGTTGTTGACTGAATTGCAGATGAAATTACATGTTTTAGCAATTTTACTGGTAAACTTATTACAATTGTCTCATTATTTGGGAGTATAACATTGAAATCTTTACTTCCTTAAGCTGATTCATCTAACCTTATATTAGAAGTAGGTGCCGAATATATTCCAACAGTTAATAAACTCAATATATAAAAAAATTTCATCTTTCTTGTAAGAATTTAATATTCAATTATATAATAAAGATTTAAAGAGTTTGTACCTTACTTTACGAGAGTTAAATATAAAATGATTTTAATTTATACTAATATATAGTCAATTCTAAATTTAAATTTTTACTTTTCTCCACTTCTACTTTCTAGAAAAATTTTTTTCATGAAAATATTTTATTCGAC
The DNA here is from genome assembly GCA_947095535.1 of Poecilobothrus nobilitatus. Lineage (NCBI taxonomy): Eukaryota > Metazoa > Arthropoda > Insecta > Diptera > Dolichopodidae > Poecilobothrus > Poecilobothrus nobilitatus. Next base: position 185,001,845 of record OX352772.1, read on the forward strand.
TTATAATGGTGCATACATATATAAACAACGGTAAATATTTATCTCTGCCATAAGAATAAGCCTACATAAAATCCATATATTCTTCTTTAAAGTTTTCTAATAATTTTCTGAAATTATTTAATGTATCGCCTATTTTCGATTTGTTATTTTTTGCACTATACATATTCTCTATTGATGCTAAATATAAAATACCATCATCAATTCGTTTTCTTATCATTGACTTTTTCATCTCATTTTGATTATCTTCATATTCATTAAATGTACTAGACATAGACAATGACTCAAACTGTTCTGTTAATTTCTGTTTAAAATTATTTGGTAATATGTTTGAGATATTTTTCTCAATCATTTCCCAATCTTCTTCGTCTGTAAATGGACAATCTACTCCAAAATTAATGGGTATGTTAGGCTTTTTTTTTATTTTGTGAATTTCTTATTGCTAAAATAATCGAAATATCCCCACCATATACTTCAATTTTCACATGTTGCCAATCCAAATTAGATAACATTAATTTGGAAGTTGAAGACTCACCGTTTCTAATTTCAAATACACAAACTTTTTCACCGTTTTCTGGTGTAAGGTCATATAATATTTTCCAATTGATTATTTGTATCGATTTCCATTTATGTCCACAAATACAATATTTATAACCATGCAAAATTTTATCACACCAAAACATTATGGCCTTTATACGTAACAATCTTGTTGTCTAATGACAATTTTAAGCTTTAAACAATCTTTTTATACATTTTTCATGAACAAGGAATTGCCTCACATGCAAAATGATTATTATAAAAAATGCTTAACATACTTTACTTAGTAGTGAAAATTAATTTTCTTGTTAAGCATATTGTATTTGTTTGTGTAATTGTTAGACATTAGAAAAAGAACAACAAACAAGTTTTTAATTAGAAAAGCCTTTGTCTTAACGTCAGGAGACTTCCTCCAATAATTAAAACAATTTTTTTTTATTGCAATGTAATGCTTTTATTTTTTACTATTTTTCAATAATGACAATTTTTAATTTTATCTTTTAATTAACTTAAATAATTGCTGGATCAACATAATTTTGTTTGGTTTTGTTTATTTTTTATGACAGAATAAAGTTTTTTATTACATAGATAACATGAAAACTTTTCAAGGTTTTGCGAATCAATTCTAAATGTTTCAGAGAAAGAATTTATAGTTAAATATTTTCTCTTATAATGCTGTTCACATATTTTACACATTCTACGTGAATAGTCATTGTGATTTGTACCAAGAATCCAATATTTGTAGATTATCTTTTCATTATCAAATATCTTTTAAATATGTTTTTTGTATCGATTGATAATTGTTTTACACGTGCAAATCTTCCTAACATTTCAAAATCTATATCATACATGGAGCTCTTCATGATTCATTTCTCATTTAGAGAATTTATTAGACTAAAACGGAGATTCCCTGACATCATATTTCTTAACAAAAAATTTTTTAAATATATTTACAACAAATTATTATTATTATTGCAAATTATTATTGTATTATATTTGTTTTCTCTTTTTTCACAATTTTTAACAGTTTAAGTACCAGGTTAACAGTTTTTGTTAGCAAAACTTACTATAATAATATTTGTTAGATATAGCTACTTATGTTTTTTCTACACTAAAGAACAAAATTAGGTTTTTTTTTTTTTTGCTGATAAGAAATTGTATTTTAAGATTTTTTTTTTTGCTTTAAATAACAAAACATATAAATTCTTTGAAAACAAATAACAACAACAACAACATTACTCTATAATTACTGTATAGTCAGTCATCGAAAAAAACAACTGTAATTATATAGGAGATTCCCTGACGTCATATTTCTTAAAAAAAATTTTTCAAACACAATTTTTTTTGCTGATAAGAAATTGTGTTTTAAGATTTTTTTTTGCTTTAAATAACAAAACATATAAATTCTTTGAAAACAAATAACAACAACAACAACACTACTCTATAATTACTGTATAATCAGTCATCGAAAAAAACAACTGTAATTATATAGAAGATTCCCTGACGTCATATTTCTTAAAAAAAATTTTTAAAATACAATATTTCATATCTACAGCAAATTATTGTATTTCAAATTGTAAAAATCACAAAAAGTTCTTATCACCAAAAACATAATATTCAAAGTGAGAAAAAAATTTATAAAAAAGTTTTAATTTAATTCTTTAAAAATTATTTTAAATCTGCGCGCCTGGTATTTTAATCGAGACATGTGGTCTCGAAACCTCATAGCTATTCTTAAAATTTATTTGATGAGTCATAGATGAGTCATATACTTCATATCATTTATTCGATGAGTCATAGATGAGTCATACTCCTTATCTTATCTCTTATCATTTCCTTATCGTTGACATCAATCCTCATCTTAATCATATGTTACGTCATTTCCTGGTCTAGTCATAGATGAGTTATACTCCTTATCTTATCTCTTATCATAGATGAGTCGTACTCCTTATCTTATCTTATCTCTTATCATTTACTTATCGTTAACATTAATCCTTATCTTTAACATCTGTTACGTCATTTACTGGTCTAGAATCCGCTTAGGTACACTACTAATAGCTATAATATATGTACATATTATTAAAGTTAGCAACATATAAGATGACAGCAATAAGCATATGTTGTTTCTTCGTTTTTTCTTTTTTAAATGTTTTGATAAAAAATTTTTTAATCATGCTATAATTATTTAATAAGTTATTTAATAATTTAATTATAATAAAATTTTTCTCCTTTTTTTCTTTTTTTTTTTATGGTGTTTAATTTTAAATATCATTAAGTTTAATTTTAACTTTTTAATCTATTTATTAATTCAAAGCATGAATTTATTAGTATATATTTTTAAATTTTAATTGTCGTCAAACAGCAACAGAAAAACAAAATAAGTGCTTTGTAGTATTGTTCTCTTTTTAATGTTCAAATTAAATTTAAATTATTAGTAATTTATTAATGCGAATTATAATTATTCAATAATATGTTCTATAACGCGACGAAAAACGCGAGACTTAAATTTAACGATAATGTTCAACGCCGTCTTCGCACGTGGCTTTAGATTAAGATGTCAACAAAATATATACTTAGTTATGGTTATATATGGTTATAGTTTTATAATGGTTTTTCTTATAGTTGGTTTTATTAATTAAAGTTTTATTATATTTATTAATCTTAGATTCAGTTAATTAAAATTATGAATTAAACAGTTTATTATTTGAAAAGTTTATTATTAATAATTTTAATGTGTTTAAAAATATATTTAAAATTACAAAATTATATTAATTTAAAAATTATTAAAATTGTTATTGTTCAAGTTCCAAAAATTATAATCTTATATTTATATTTTGTTTTAAGTAAATTATCTATTTGTTTAATTAAATGTGCAATGTTGATTGTGTTTGATTTTGATATTATTTATTAATTGTTAGAATCTTATGTTTTAATATTGAAAATGTAGATTATGTAAATAAATTGTGTAAATAAAATAATAATTATTGTAAAAAAAATGGAAAAAAGTATGATGTTACACAGATAGTAATAATAATAATAATAGCTGCTGGTGGAGCTATCCTTGGTTATATCATGCAGTAAAGTGTTATATACTACTGCATGTTGTAATCCACTGATCTCACTCTGTAGTTTTTTTTTTCTTGCCACTCCTATAAGGAATATAGGACATCCACTAAGTCATTTATTATTCATACTTGACTAAGCTTCAGTTTCTGGAATCATTATTTCACTAAGCCGTTGATTACTCGGCTGTAGCTATTGTACAATACTAGACGTTTCTTTAGTTCTACTCCATCTATTATCTTACGAAAGAATTATATTTGATTATTATTTTATTATATATTAAAATATGATATTAATTATAATTTATAAGACATAAATACTTATTTTTAATTTAATTATATTATAGTAATTATATAATCTTCAATAATTACCTCATGCAGTAAGAAGTTATATACTACTGCATGTTGTAACAGAAGTAATGGCTATAGTTTCCTTACATTTCCACTCCCAATTCAATGTTTCCGTATCCATTTCCTATCCTTTCCTATCCCACTCCCTAGTCAATAAACTGCATTCGCGGATAAGGGTTTCATCCCATTATATTGCCTAAACGGGGAGGTGGGTGTAGTCAGTAAAAATCTGATACTACCAAGGGGGTTCTCGGTTTCTTTGGAAGATTCCGACCTCCCTAAGGAAAACAAAAAAAAAATACAATTTTAAAACAAAGAAGAGTGTAAAGTTGACTATATCAGTTATAGGATGCCCACAAGAACGAAATACAGCTATATTCTTTAAAATTGATTTATCTTTTAGAAAATTTAAGATATCTAACCTAAATATGTATACTGAGACATATTTCTGTAAATTTTCAAGTTGTATGACAACTACTCAACCCCGTTACTCCAAATCAATAAAATTTTTTGGAAACTTTTGCCATACAACTTGATCATATTTTACAAAATTTTAGGTGTAGAGATTAAGTACTAGATAGAACATATGAGCATATAAATTTGATATGCATAAATTTGATGCATACTAGATATGAGCATATAAATTTCGCACCTACCTGTTGCGTTAAACTCACCAATTTTGCAGAAATCATTGGTAATTGACAACATTTTGATTACCCAGCTTTTATTGACACTCAGTTAAACTCCACCATCTATTAACAATAATATTTTTATGTATATACACTACGACATCTACCACGTCTTTCAGATATCGAAAGTGTAATGAAAAATTCATCTTCTTCTTGAAGTAGATTCATTCGGGTATCAAACACGTTATAACAAAATACCTTTTTTTTATAGTTTGTGCTTTATTTTTGTATTTATTATTTGATTTTCACCATTCAAAAACATATGTAACTTAAAAAGAACTCTTATAAGCTAAAATTTAAATGTATATAGCTAACTAACTTATTTAGTTTTCACAATTTGAAATGCATTGTTGTTGAAATATGTATGAAGCAATGAAATCTTAAAAATATACGTACATTCATTCGTACATCCATTTACATAATAAGTATATATGTATGTATGTAGGTACATGATTTTTTTTTTCATTCTAAAATATTAGAAGTAAAAAATAATAAAAACTATAAACAAATACAAAACAAACATAAGATTAATATTGAATCTGCAAAAATTCAAACAAAAATTTTACAGTTTGAATTTTGTGTCATCAACAAGAGACTAAATTTCATAGATATTATTAGGTATATAAATTTTTAGATATAAAAAAAAAACAAAAAAAATTTGTTGAAATAAATTCATATGGCGTTATTATTCGTTATCTACCAATTCTAATCTAATATTGTTAGTATTCAAATTAGATTTAAAGCTACTTTGTGAATTAGAATTAGTATTACCGCTATCGGTAAGTATTTTAGAACTATCCATCCAGCGTGAAACAATTGCACTAAGTTTATTCCATTTCTTTCAACCTCCTTGAGGGAGAAGCAGTGAACTAGACCCAGCCGAAACATCGATTTTGAAGCAGAAATAAAAAAAATATTTTTCTTAATAGATGGTGGAGTAATGTTTTTAAAGCCAAGCAGCTTAGCTATAAAATTAGCTTTAACAAACTTGGAAAAGCTTCGTTTACTAGAAGAAGCATACAGTCCTTTCAAGTAAATAGATTCAAACTTGAGTTCTTGCTGTCACTATCAATGTACTAAGATATGAGCAAATAAAATCAATTCATTCATGGTTCATTATTGGTTTTTCTGTGTGAGTTATCCTATTATTCCAGTCAGCCCAAGCTTGTAGGGTCCAGTTACTAACCTGTTTGAAAATTGTTTCAGATACTACTGGTACAACAATATCAGCTTCTATAGTTTCAGCAGGAGGATAAGTCTCGGAATTAGCAAGTATATTAGTTTCAACTTGAGCAGCAGCAGAAGATCTTTAAACAGTGGGTCGAATTTTTGGTTAATAATATTTACTAAAGATGCGACCGTTTATTTTAAATCAGCCAGTTCATCTCTAAAACCAAAATCAATACACGGTTGATTTAAATTCAGCCCATTAGAAATCTTATTATTGATATCGCTGAACTCTAAGGGAATGCAGGTCACGTTTAATAATTTGTTCATATAAATTCATATGGCGTGTTATGTATGAAATTTGGAATCGGAAAAAAAATTAAAAAAACTTTAAAGTTGGTCGGATCAGAAAATGCTCTATGGCAAAGTTGTTCCTCTTTACTTGGGTAATAACTTTTTCTTAATCACTATACCCTACACCTAAAGTATAGGGTATATTAACTATGGTATGGTGTTTATAACCACCAAAAGGAAGCGAGTTAGATATGGACATGTATATATATTCTGAATCAGGATCACCTCCTGAGTCGATTTAACGATGTCCGTCCGTCCGTTCGCACGATAACTCAAAAACTAATAAAGGCATCTTAATGAAATTTATATAGTAGCTTACTAATTACGAAAGGAAGGCTAAGTTCGAATCTGGACAAAATCGGTCCATGGGTTCGGATTCTGGAAGCTTCCGAACGAGCACCAGAGCAAATGAGATTATCTCCAAAATCAACAAAGATAGAACCTTTAAATTTTGTAAAATGATGTTCCTTCTCGTTCGATTTATGTCTCTGAAATTTAAGAGGATTTGGTCCATGGGTTTTGGATTTTGGAAGCTTTCGAACGAGCACCAGAGCAAATGAGATTATCTCCAAAACCAACTAAGATATAACCTTTAAATTTGGCAGAGTGGTGTTCTTTCATGTTTTATTTAAGTCTCTGAAATTTGAGAGGATTTGGTCTATGGGTTCGGATTTTGGAAACTTCCGAACGAGCCCCAGAGCAAACGAGATTATCTCCAAAATCAACAAAGATAGAGCCTTTAAATTTTGTACAATGATGTTCCTTCCCGTTCGATTTATGCCTCTGAAATTTAAGAGGATTTGGTCCATGGGTTTGGATTTTGGAAGCTTCCGAACGAGCTCCAGAGCAAATGAGATTATCTCCAAAACCAACTAAGATATAACCTTTAAATTTGGCAGAGTGGTGTTCTTTCATGTTTTATTTAAGTCTCTGAAATTTGAGAGGATTTGGTTCATGGGTCCGGATCTTGGAAGCTTCCGAACGAGCACCAGAGCAAACGAGTATATCTCCATAACCAACAAAGATAGAACCTTTATTTTTAGTACAAGAGTGTTAGTACAGTTAGAACTGTTATGTTTCCTTTTCTATAAAATTGGAAACAGACATTTGAAAGAATTTGAACCATGGATTCGTATATTGGAAGCTTCCGAACGAGCCCCAGAGCAAACGAGATTATCTGCAAAACCAACAAAGATAGAGCCTTTAAATTTTTTGCAATGATGTTCCTTCCCGTTTGATTTATGTCTCTGAAATTTAAGAGGATATGGTCAATGGGTTTGGATTTTGGAAAATTCCGAACGAGCACCAGAGCAAATGAGATTATCTCCAAAACCAACTAAGATATAACCTTTAAACTTGGCAGAGTGGTGTTCTTTCATGTTTTATTTAAGTCTCTGAAATTTGAGAAGATTTGGTCAATGGGTTCGAATTTTGGAAGCTTCCGAGCGAGCTCCAGAGCAAACGAGATTATCCCCAAAATCAACAAAGATAGAACTTTTAAATTTTGTACAATGATGTTCCTTCCCGTTCGATTTATGTCTCTGAAATTTAAGATGATTTGATAATTGGGTTTGGATTTTGGAAGCTTCCGAACGAGCACCAGAGCAAATGAGATTAACTCCAAAACCAACTAAGATATAACCTTTAAATTTGGCAGAGTGGTGTTCTTTCATGTTTTATTTAAGTCTCTGAAATTTGAGAGGATTTCGTTCGTGGGTTCTTATCTTGGAAGCTTCCGAACGAGCCCCAGAGTAAACGAGTATATCTCCACAACCAAGAAAAATAGAACCTTCATTTTTAGTACAAGAGTGTTAGTTCAGTTAGTACTGTTATGTTTCCTTTTCTATAAAATTCGAAACTGACATTTGAAAGAATTTGAACCATGGATTCGTATATGGGAAGCTTCCGAACGATCACAAGATCAACGAGCATATCTCCAAAACAAACAATGGTGTTCTGGCATGTTTTCTCTATGTTCCTGAGATGGATTCGATGAATTGGAGTGGCAATTCGGGTACCTGACACACACCTCCGAAGGACTAACAATCTTCGAAATTAATAAAGATAGAAACTTAAAAGTTTTTACAAAGGTGTCAAGCATATCCCAAGAAGTTGCCTCTTTTATGTTCCTGAAATTGGAGTTGAATAAGACAGAAAAGGGAAGAAGTTCAAGCGGCTGCCAAAAAAACTTATGGATTTTTAATTTAATTTGAATTATTCAGATGTAGGGTATTAATAAGTCGGGTGCATCGACTTACTGTTACATTTACTTGTTTTTTTCATAATATTTTCCTGTTACGAAATATTTGTAAAAAACTTAAAAATGGCACTGGTAAACTACTACTTCCTGTTGTCCGATTTGCTAAAAAAGCTTATTAATTCTTGATATTTACATCAAAACCTTATAATATGATGAATTACGGTTTCAAAAAATTGGTCTCAGTCGTTTATGTTATACACGTGCCCACAAACACACACACATACACAGGCAGACATCACGCTAAAATTTTTTTACAGCCTACTCCGGACCGGAGTAGTGCATATTTTCCAAAATCTCGGGTACAAATTTTTAGTATGAAAAAAATACCTACCTTATACATTGTATGCGATTGGTAATTAGCAGGGATTTTATAGTTGGTTACAAAATTAGGGTTAATAATTTGTTTATAAAAAATTAATATAAATAGAAGCTAAATAGTATTGTGAAACCAATTTCAGCCTGATTATTGCATAAAATGAAAAGTTATTAAGTGTTATGCAAATAAGTAAATAAAATAGGTAACCCTGCACTTTGGGATGGGAAAAAAATTAACTCATATCGTCGTACGACATACTGACCTACAATTTGATTTATGGGTTTAATGTAGATCATGCTTAGTTAGTAGGTCAAGAACTTGTTTTGATTATTTTGGTTTATGTTTTAATTTAAGTTGTATGTGTAAATTAAGAAAGTTCAAAAAATATGAATAAAACGAAAACAAACAGCAAATCAAAAATATGAAACTGGCTAAACTGGAAATATACTCTTTACTCTTGATATGCATTTATGTTTATTTTTTTTGTTTTTTTTTTCTTTTTTGGACGGAATACCAAATAATTCAAAGATAGGTTAAATGATAGGTTATATGGTATCCATTTTGAAAGCATAAGATAAAAATAAATGACATTTATTTTTATGTTTAAAATCTTTTGTTATTATATTTTTACTTAAATCTAAGTTGAACCATTTTTTTAAGATGATCAGATGTTAAAATTGCAGAAATAGTGAGATCAACTTTTTTTACAAGTCTTTGAAATCTACTACTATCACGTGCGTATTCTTCCCAATGTCCTTTCCGTACTGATCTGTAAGTATAATGCCATACATGCATAACGTGAATTTCTTGTTTAATGTTGAAGTGAACTTTTTTATTTTACCACTGTCAATGTACTTTGAATGAAAAATTGTATTGTATTGTATTTTGTTCTTCTTTAACATAAATTTTTTCAGCTGACTCTAAATGTGTTTTAATATACATTTTACATCTAAATATTCAACTAAAACGTTATTCCATCTAAGTCCATTTGTTTTATTTTCGCAATACTGATTATTGTATTTCATATCCTGACTAAGTTCTTCTGTGGGGTACGGTGCTTTGAAGTGATACACAGTTGGAATTAAACTTTCTTTTTCAAGTATGGCCAACTCTTTTAGGAAATATTGCTTTTCATTTCCTTGTAAAAATTGTAGGTCAATTATGGGAACTTCTTTAGCCATGTCGAAGGTTTAGAGAAGAATGTTAAATAGAGTAACTAAATTTACATTTATTTTCACTCCGAGAAAAGAACTTTTCATATAAATATAATATGTTAGAAGAGTTAGTTTTTAACTAATACAACTATGTTGTTTCAACCATTTAACCATAATTTTATAAAATTTTAACCATAATTTAATAAAATATAAAAAAGAAAATATACAACCACATATTAATAGAATAATTTGGTGTAATCCAGACAAAAATGACGTTCCAAAATATATCAAAGATGTGGAATATAGTAATACTATTCCAGATTTTAATGATAATCAAAAACTTTCGTAAGTTATTATCGATGATATGATGTTAAATTCTCATGATAAGTATGTATGTGATTTATTTACTAGAGGATCACATCATAGAAATTTATATGTAATATTTATAACACAAAATGTTTTTCACCAGGGTAAATTTTCAAGAGATATTTTACTTAACTGTAAATATTTAGTACTTTTCAAAAATCCAAGAGATAAATCGCAGATATATAATATAATAAAAAGTATATAATGATGTGACGTCAGTCCCATATGGCTATATATTAATAGATCTTACTCAAGACGTTAATGATGTATTTCGATTAAGAAGAGATATATTTGGAAAAGGTTTGTGTTAAAGTACGAGAGATCAATTAGAACAATTTGGGGAGCAATATGAAACGTTTGAAGACCAATCGACATATATTGCAACTATTAAAAACCTTTAAACCAAAATTGCAGAAAGTAATTATAAAACACTGTGACCCTGAAGTAATAAAATCATTTTGTGAAATTTCTTTAAATATATTACTTTTTCTGAGTAAAAAAGCGACAACCCAATTACGAAAGTATAAAAAAGAATTTAGATCACTTATTTGCCGGAAAAAATCTATAAATAACAAAAGAAAAATCATTATTCAACGTGGTGGATTTTTACCTAGATTTCTTGTTGCAGTATTATCAGGGATAATCGGAAATTTTATAAAATGAATAATACAACATTAAATAAAATGATAATTTTAAGACCTGAGATTTATTAGAAAATGAAGCAAAATGCGGGAGTTGAATAAAAATATGAAAAAAATATCTTTAAATAAACATCTCACGGACACTCAAAAATGCTATTTATAGAGACAAAATCTAATTATAATAAGAAACAAAACAAAATAAAGAAAGAAAATATTAAGAAATAAAGAGGAGAAAGTAAAAATTATGTAAACAAAAGGTATTCAAACTCGTGCAAAACCAATGTATACAGATGCGGAAACTCAAATCTTGGAATACAAGTTGTTCTTGAAGAAGAAGAAGTATATAAAAAAGAAGCTGTGTCACTTTACTCAGTGATGCTCTATGAACTATTGTTCAGAAAATTTATTATCATATTTTACAAATAAATGAATAAATACATGTGTGATTCAAGGTGAAAAGTCGGTATTTCAGAAATGTATGTTAATTATTACGATGCAAATGTGTATGGTAAAGAATGGGAAAAAAGTACTCAAATATTTATTAAAGGTATTCAGAAAGATATGATGGGAACATCATATTTTCCATACATAGAAAAACAAATCATGTGCGACTGGAAAGTTTTTCTACTACCAACACTAATTCAAAATATACGCGCACTTAATAGGTTTACATGAAAAGAAGTTGAACGACAGTTGATTTGGGGAATTTTTAATTTTATAAACGATGATATTTATTATATATAATCAGCAAAAGCTGAGGAGATGCCTAAAAATATTAGTTACACTACAATATGTGTTACTAGGTCTAAAATAGATATAAAAATAAGAGCAAATTATGCTTATACCCTCGAAGGATTTTTGACAACATGTTTCAATCAAGTATCTTCGAAAGTTACAGATTTTAAAAAATATAATTCACGTGTAATAGCTCTAAAAACTTTTATAGATAGTGTACAATTGATTCCAATTGTTGAACCAGATATGTTTTTTATATACACAGACATAATTTAACCGCAAAAAATAGGTGATAAAGATGTAAGGTGTTTAAGATCTGTTAACATACAAAACGCTTTCACTGAAACTGTAAAATAATTCAGTAATATGGAGTGGAAGTGAGTTCAATATTGCAATGTGGAGAAATCATTTAATAACATTTCATTACTTTTATGTGATAAATATGTATATAAAATAAACTTTTCCAATAGTTCAATTCCAACAAAAATTGTATTATATTTTGAAAAAGTATAAATAAAAGCGATTTAAAAATTTAAATTATTTTACGTCAAAACGGCGCAAAGATAATAACAAAAAGAAACAAAAAGATAATTTTAATTAATTATGATTGAGTGTATGAAATCTCTTTGACTGGGTCATGGCGATACATATATATAGAGATTTGTCTTCTACATATTTGAGATTAAAAGTAAAGATCTTAAAGAAAAATGGAACACATTAATAATGATAAAATGATAATAATGATAAAACTGCTACCCCAACTTTTTGTTGCGGTATAAATATAATATTATTCAGGGTCTCGAAGACCCATTTTTCACTGTAAAAGGTGTTAATTTTTTTAATTATATGTATTTTATAGAGCCTACTTGGCTCCATATCTTTAACCTTTAAACATTTTTTTAAAGGTTTTTTTTTTAATTAAATAATTCCACCAGTTTTTTTTTTTTGTGGAATTTGATGTTGTTTCGTGATATGTAAAATGCTGCGCCAGCAAATCTTCGATTTGATCTTTTGGCTGATAAAATGAATGTTGTTGTTTTTGCTCTTGATGAAGTTGCAGTTGTTGCTGGTCATGATATAGCGGCATTTTAGCCATCTTTTTCTTTTTTATAGAAATTTGAGCTTGCATGGTTACGTCATCCAACACATAAACCTTGTCAAATTCCTGTGCCATCCTGCTTGCTTCAAATTAAACTGATATTTTTTAGAAAAACTCGATGTATTTATATACAAATTTCGAGTAATATTAAAACAAATTACAACACAATTAAATACAACTCCGCGTCATTTAATGAAATGGCTAAAGATTATGAAGCCCTCAATACTACCTTGAGCAGAACATCACTAAAGCAGAAGGATAATTTGAAGCAGAACGCTGTGCTCAATAAAGATGAGTTTATCTCGGCATTAAATTCTACTAATGAATCTATCAAATCATTAACCAATGAGTTAAAATCTTCTATTAACTCACAACTGCAAAAACTTTTTAATTAAAAATTTATAGACACTACTACTGACGTTGCAGAGAAATTTAATGAGCAGATAGGTTCATTAAGAAAAGAAATTTCGAATATGGGTATGAAATTTGATGCTAGTCTTGATACATCTTTTGATACATTTAGATACAACCAAATGTATCTAAGTCGCAACTCAAAAGATATTTGGACTCAGACTGATTAACCTTTCAACTATAGTGCAGATCAGAATGCGTTTATTTTTAAACCAATAAACTACAATTCAAAAAATGTAACTCATGCTGGCTTTTGTTCTGAAACTATCTCATCTGCTGATTCAATTCAAGATTCACCTGCCACGTTTTCGAACCAAGATATTCCTGAAACTGCTTCTAAATCAAGCTTTAAAAACAATTCTTTATACAATGAATTACTTCAGTGCAGTGCTGACAATACAAATTTATCTTCATCTAAACTGACACTATCAACAATAAAAGTTCCACAAATATCAGCATCTACTTCGACATCTTTGAGCTCTGATACTTTGGATCAATTACCTTCTGTTACTAAGCCTTCTTCAATTAATAAATGCTCTTCAAAAGCTTCTAAATTACCAACTAAGAAGGTTCAATTTTTACTTCCGAATGAAAAAGAAATTACTGCAGATGGTAGGCAGACGTCAACTGAGGAAGAATCTAAACCGGATTAGAATCTCCAGTCGCTGTACTTTACTAAATTTGCAGTTTACACAACTTCTAATTATCTCAGTAAGTTTTTAAAGAATAAGTTTAATTTAAGTACTGTAATAATAGTTAACATTACTCCTAAGAATCTTAGATTTAAACCGAAATATAAATCTTTTAAAATTATGGTACCTCAATCCAAAGTTTGTGAAATAATAAATTACAAACGATGGAAAAAAGGTACTATAATTAAGCTTTTTAAAGAAGAGTCTAATTCTAATAGTAATACAACTAAATCTATTTCTCATATTAATACAAGTTTAAACTTTAACACAAACAATAATAACACGCATTCTAAAACACTTCTTCCTAATCCTTTCGCTGTTCCTTTTAGTAATAAAGCTAAAAAGAAATTTTCAATTCAGAGTACATTATCCGACGGATTTAATTACAAATTTTATTTTATGACCGTTCATATTAAACCGTTTAACAAATATCGAATTGTAGCTTTCTTTTATGTAAGGCGTTATAATTTCGGTAAGAAACCTTTGTAAAATCATTTTTTTCGACATTTTCTTTATACGAATTTCAGATGTTAAATGCTTGAATAGCAGAATTTTCAATACAGATTCATTCGCTTAAATTGAAATGACACTTCAATCAATTTTAGTTGTTTTAACTAGAATCCCATCTTAATCCTATCTTAATATGTAAATAGAAAATTCTATGCAACATTGTAATTTTTAAACTACAATTCAATTTAAAACTTATCTTAAAGATATAAATTGTAATCAAATGAAACTAATTTAATTAATAATTAGATTCTTATCTTATACGTATTTTAAATAGAAAACAGTATTACAACATTGTAATCAAACGGCAATTTAATAAATTACCTTTTTTCTGAATAAAAAATATTAGCAACATTGTAATCAACTGACATTTTTGATTGATTTTACCCTTGCCACTTAGAAAATATTTGCAAGAATGTAACTAGTTCTAAAGTTTTTAATTTTATTTTTTATTTTTTTATTTTATTTTACAAAACCTAAGCAAGGTCGTTACAAAAAAAATTCTTAAATTAATGCTTATAATTAAAATTAAACAAAACAATGACTTAAAACTACATTTATAATAACTTAAAACCTAAAAAAAGTTAATTTATTGTTATTGTTATTATTAATTTTTTATTTAAACTACATTAACAACTTTATTTTAACAAAATAAATTGAAATATGATATCAGTACAGATATGTACATATATATTATAATGACAATCAATTTAACATTTTATGTAATAACTTATGTAGCAAATTAAACGTAAATAAATATCTTATTATTACGTAGAAGTAAAATTTAAAAAAAAAAAAAATGAACATGTTTTTTTTATTAACAGTACTTGAAAGCATTAAATTACTATCTATAAAATGTACAAAAAAAAAAAATGAACTAAATGAAAAACATTAATTGTATTATAATGCAATACAATAAATGTGTTATGTTTAAAATTAAATCATAATTAAAAAAAATAAAAAAAAAATTTTTTTGCTTAAGTAAGAATTAATTGTCTAAGGTCATTAAATTGGAAAAATGTAGTTGTAAAATGTGTTTGAACGTATTTCTGGAGATAGATGTAGCATAGAGATCACTAATTTTGTTAAAAGTAGTACAACATCTGATGATGGGTTCATTTCTACCGTACTCTGTATTATGTTTGTAGTCCATTAAAAATTTAGTATTTCTAGTTTGCCTAACACTATCGTTAAATCTAAACTTGTTATTAAGAGATTGGATAGAAATACTATTATTCAAAATATCAAAAGTAAAGCATGATGACAATAGTTGTCTACGTAAAGATAAAGAAAGCAAGTTTAATGAATTAAGTCTTGTGGTGTAACTAGGTAGATTAGCAAAATCAAAAGGGTTATATTGATTCCTTAATGCAAATAAAAGAAATTGCTTTGAACTGATTCGATTCTATTGGAATGAACTGCAAAGGCTGGATCCCAAACAATGTTACCGTATTCTAAGATAGAACGAACTAGGGAACAATAAAGAGATTTTGTCACAGCTAAGTCGCTGAATTCTTTAGCTCTTCTCTTAATGAAACCTAACATTTTATTAGCCTTTGAAACTATTAGATCATAGTGAAGATTATAATTAAGTTTATTATCGAGAAGAATTCCCAGATCAGTAATGCTAAAAACCCTTTCAAGAGTAACATTATCTATTTTTCAGTCATATATTAAAGAAGACCGTTTACGTGTAAAGTTAATAACCTTACATTTCTGTATGTTGAGTTCTAATTTATTTGACGTGCACCAAGCTTGTAACACTGATAAGCTTGATTGAAGTTTAGCTGCATCAGGATTATCTTTAACCACTTGATATATTTTTAGGTCATCAGCAAACGAAATGTGAGGTATATTGCTTAGATATTCCGAAAGATCTGAAATAAAAACATTAAACAGAAGCGGGCCTAAATGGCTACCTTGCGGTAAACCGGAGGTGACCCCAATGGTGTTGGATAATACACCACGAAATTTAACATTTTCAGTTTTTTCTAAAAGATAAGAATTAAGCCACCCAAGAAATGAACCCGAAATGCCAAAAGATGATAGTTTGTTTAGCAAAGTGAAGTGATCTACACGATCGAAAGCTTTGCTAAAATCAGTGTAAATTGCATCAACTTGGTACCCTTTCTCTATTTGATTCAGGATTTCAGATGTATAAACCATCAGGTTCGTAGTAGTTGAACGACCTTTTCTGAAACCATGTTGTTGTTCATTTAGTTTTGCATTTATGATAGGAGTAATTCTATCAACGACAATTTTTTCAAATAATTTAGGTATAGTCGAGAGGATTGCTATACCTCGATAATTTTCCACCGATGCTTTATCCCCTTTTTTAAAAATAGGGGTTAAGTGGGAGGATTTCCACTTTTGTGGGAAAATCCCAATTGAAAGTGACTTATTGAAAATAAGATGAAGAGGGAAGATTAGACTGTGAGAACAATTATGTAAAAAGATTGGGGGAATTAAGTCCGGACCAGCACCCTTTTTTATATCAAGGCTCAAAATTGCTTCAAGAATATCATTTTCAGAAAGATACACGTCTGTAAGTAGGAAATTTGAGCTATTAGATAAGGAATTAGTCGATGTGGTAACTGGTGCTGTTGGACAATAAACTTGTTGAAAATGATCAGAAAAGAAGTTACAAATTTCTTTTGGGCAATTAGAAACCACATTGTCTTTTGATAACATTGAATTGGGATACCCAAATAATTTCCGTTTTGTGTTAACAAAATCAAAAAATTTTTTAGGATCAGTAACAAGTTTGTTGCCAATATCTGTGACATAGTTTTCATATGCTACATTGGCTTTTTGTTTAAATTCAATTGCAAGTTGCTTATACATAATCAATAAGTCGTCGCATGGTGCTTGATGGTGTTTAAGTTTTTTGCATATTTTATTGCGCCGATTTCTCAAGTTCCTAAGATCTCTATCTAACCATGGCTCTGTTGTTTTATGCTTTTTGCGAATTTTAGGAACAAAGGCATTAATAATTTGAAACAGGTTTGAGTAAAAGATAGAGATTAGTAAATTGATATCCTGTAGAACTAACAGTTCGTTCCATGTGATTAATGACACATAATTAATACTTTGATAGTCAGCATTAAAAAAATCGTATACAATTTCATTATTGTAAGATTTGGCCAAGAGTGGGATAGAAGTGTAGAACTCGAAAATAAGTGCGTTATGATGAGCAGAGTTGGTAAA
The DNA here is from genome assembly GCA_947095535.1 of Poecilobothrus nobilitatus. Lineage (NCBI taxonomy): Eukaryota > Metazoa > Arthropoda > Insecta > Diptera > Dolichopodidae > Poecilobothrus > Poecilobothrus nobilitatus. The sequence goes on from OX352772.1 coordinate 185,019,390, forward strand.
GAGATTATCAACATCATCAGCGAGTTTAACCGACACTCTATCATATGCATTTGAAAATGCAAGATCTAACCACTTATTATTACTATTAGGATAACTGATAATTTGTTGTAAATCGTTACCGTAGAACTCGCTAATAAGACCGAAGTCAATTTCGTCATGAAAGTTAACCGGTAATAACAAATTATCAGCGTCGTCAACGATAAAAGAAATAGAAGGACGATTAAAATCGCCAAACACAAAAATTGAGTCATCCTCATGCATTTCTGAAATAATATTGTGATATACACTATAAAAATCAGAATATGAGGAATTGTCAGAGTTCGAAGGGAAATAAACAATACCTAAATATAAATTATTTGTACCTAATTTAATTTTAACAAATTGGTGATCGAAAGAGTGATGTGTACCAGTGATTAATGGTACACTAGATAAGTTATTCTTTACAGCAAGTAGAACACCACCTCCTCGCGAACAATTTGCAGATAGATAATCACGATCCTTTCTGTAAATGGACCAATTACCATCCAGAATTTCCTCGTTTGTAAACGAATCGTTGAGCCATGTTTCAGTTATAACTAATACACTGAAATTACACGACTTGGCATCAACAAAAAGCTTCTTTAGCTTGCCTCTCATACCACTACAATTGTGGTAAAACATTTTAATGTTGTTTATGTTGTTGAAAGTTTGAGAGGTCTTTTTAGAGTAAGTAACGTTAGATCAAGAAATGAGATTTGAAGTTTGGTTGAAACTTGTGTAATTACTTAGAGTTTGGACGAAAAAACTTGTTATAACTCTCACGTGATTGATTCAAATGATTGTAGTAGTTGCTATTGCAAAGACTACGATAAGCGTTAAGATCCTCTTCGACTTCTGTAAAAGAGAAGCCTATATTTTTATGATATCTGAGATAAAGATCGAATAAATCTTTATAATTAGATGGCAGCCCCTCATTGTGAATGAGAACTGACAGGTGAGTCCTAGTTTTACCTTCTATAACGGTGTTATACGAATCATTATGTAAATAGGCTAGGAAAAGTCTAATGTTGTAGAGAATCCTCTCATCTCTGAATCTTGACAGAGCATATTTTTAATCTTCTGTTAGAGATTGCTTTGTCATTCTAACGATTGGAGAAACAAGCGGATCTTGTAATACTAGTTTGTTATTATTATTAATATTATTGTTATTATTATTAATATTATTGTTATTATTATTAAAATTAGTATTGTTATTATTTTGATTATTATTATTATTGCCGTTACTAATATTATTATTATTATTATCGTTATAATTATTATTATTATCATTATTATCGTTATCGTTATAATTATTAAAATTATTATTGTCGTTACTAACATTATTATTATTATTATTATTATTATTATTATTATTATTATCGTTATAGTTATTATTATTATTGTTATTATTATTATTATTATTAATATTATTATTATTATTATTATTGTTATTATTATTATTATTATTATTATTATTATTATTATTATTATTTTTATTCTTTTTTTTATTTTTATTATTATTATTATTTTTATTTTGATTATTTTTAATTCGATTATTATTATTATTGTTACTTTTAAATTTAAATCTAAACCGGATTAGAATCTCCAGTCACTGTACTTTACTAAATTTGCAGTTTACACAACTTCTAATTATCTCAGTAAGTTTTTAAAGAATAAGTTTAATTTAAGTACTGTAATAATAGTTAACATTACTCCTAAGAATCTTAGATTTAAACCGAAATATAAATCTTTTAAAATTATGGTACCTCAATCCAAAGTTTGTGAAATAATAAATTACAAACGATGGAAAAAAGGTACTATAATTAAGCTTTTTAAAGAAGAGTCTAATTCTAATAGTAACACAACTAAATCTATTTCTCATATTAATACAAGTTTAAACATTAACACAAACAATAATAACACGCATTCTAAAACACTTCTTCCTAATCCTTTCGCTGTTCCTTTTAGTAATAAAGCTAAAAAGAAATTTTCAATTCAGAGTACATTATCTACCAATAGCAAAATGTACTCTAATTTCATCCAAGGAGATACTCTAAGACCGGTTACCAGTAACTATAAAATTAATAATAATAAAGTTCATAGTAATAACAATAATAAATTTAAAAGTAACAATAATAATAATAATCGAATTAAAAATAATCAAAATAAAAATAATAATAATAATAAAAATAAAAAAAAGAATAAAAATAATAATAATAATAATAATAATACAAATAATAATAATAATAACAATAATAATAATAATAATAATATTAATAATAATAATAATAATAACAATAATAATAATAACTATAACGATAATAATAATAATAATAATAATAATAATAATGTTAGTAACGACAATAATAATTTTAATAATTATAACGATAACGATAATAATGATAATAATAATAATTATAACGATAATAATAATAATAATATTAGTAACGGCAATAATAATAATAATCAAAATAATAACAATACTAATTTTAATAATAATAACAATAATATTAATAATAATAACAATAATATTAATAATAATAACAAACTAGTATTACAAGATCCGCTTGTTTCTCCAATCGTTAGAATGACAAAGCAATCTCTAACAGAAGATTAAAAATATGCTCTGTCAAGATTCAGAGATGAGAGGATTCTCTACAACATTAGACTTTTCCTAGCCTATTTACATAATGATTCGTATAACACCGTTATAGAAGGTAAAACTAGGACTCACCTGTCAGTTCTCATTCACAATGAGGGGCTGCCATCTAATTATAAAGATTTATTCAATCTTTATCTCAGATATCATAAAAATATAGGCTTCTCTTTTACAGAAGTCGAAGAGGATCTTAACGCTTATCGTAGTCTTTGCAATAGCAACTACTACAATCATTTGAATCAATCACGTGAGAGTTATAACAAGTTTTTTCGTCCAAACTCTAAGTAATTACACAAGTTTCAACCAAACTTCAAATCTCATTTCTTGATCTAACGTTACTTACTCTAAAAAGACCTCTCAAACTTTCAACAACATAAACAACATTAAAATGTTTTACCACAATTGTAGTGGTATGAGAGGCAAGCTAAAGAAGCTTTTTGTTGATGCCAAGTCGTGTAATTTCAGTGTATTAGTTATAACTGAAACATGGCTCAACGATTCGTTTACAAACGAGGAAATTCTGGATGGTAATTGGTCCATTTACAGAAAGGATCGTGATTATCTATCTGCAAATTGTTCGCGAGGAGGTGGTGTTCTACTTGCTGTAAAGAATAACTTATCTAGTGTACCATTAATCACTGGTACACATCACTCTTTCGATCACCAATTTGTTAAAATTAAATTAGGTACAAATAATTTATATTTAGGTATTGTTTATTTCCCTTCGAACTCTGACAATTCCTCATATTCTGATTTTTATAGTGTATATCACAATATTATTTCAGAAATGCATGAGGATGACTCAATTTTTGTGTTTGGCGATTTTAATCGTCCTTCTATTTCTTTTATCGTTGACGACGCTGATAATTTGTTATTACCGGTTAACTTTCATGACGAAATTGACTTCGGTCTTATTAGCGAGTTCTACGGTAACGATTTACAACAAATTATCAGTTATCCTAATAGTAATAATAAGTGGTTAGATCTTGCATTTTCAAATGCATATGATAGAGTGTCGGTTAAACTCGCTGATGATGTTGATAATCTCTTTACCAACTCTGCTCATCATAACGCACTTATTTTCGAGTTCTACACTTCTATCCCACTCTTGGCCAAATCTTACAATAATGAAATTGTATACGATTTTTTTAATGCTGACTATCAAAGTATTAATTATGTGTCATTAATCACATGGGACGAACTGTTAGTTCTACAGGATATCAATTTACTAATCTCTATCTTTTACTCAAACCTGTTTCAAATTATTAATGCCTTTGTTCCTAAAATTCGCAAAAAGCATAAAACAACAGAGCCATGGTTAGATAGAGATCTTAGGAACTTGAGAAATCGGCGCAATAAAATATGCAAAAAACTTAAACACCATCAAGCACCATGCGACGACTTATTGATTATGTATAAGCAACTTGCAATTGAATTTAAACAAAAAGCCAATGTAGCATATGAAAACTATGTCACAGATATTGGCAACAAACTTGTTACTGATCCTAAAAAATTTTTTGATTTTGTTAACACAAAACGGAAATTATTTGGGTATCCCAATTCAATGTTATCAAAAGACAATGTGGTTTCTAATTGCCCAAAAGAAATTTGTAACTTCTTTTCTGATCATTTTCAACAAGTTTATTGTCCAACAGCACCAGTTACCACATCGACTAATTCCTTATCTAATAGCTCAAATTTCCTACTTACAGACGTGTATCTTTCTGAAAATGATATTCTTGAAGCAATTTTGAGCCTTGATATAAAAAAGGGTGCTGGTCCGGACTTAATTCCCCCAATCTTTTTACATAATTGTTCTCACAGTCTAATCTTCCCTCTTCATCTTATTTTCAATAAGTCACTTTCAATTGGGATTTTCCCACAAAAGTGGAAATCCTCCCACTTAACCCCTATTTTTAAAAAAGGGGATAGAGCATCGGTGGAAAATTATCGAGGTATAGCAATCCTCTCGACTATACCTAAATTATTTGAAAAAATTGTCGTTGATAGAATTACTCCTATCATAAATGCAAAACTAAATGAACAACAACATGGTTTCAGAAAAGGTCGTTCAACTACTACGAACCTGATGGTTTATACATCTGAAATCCTGAATCAAATAGAGAAAGGGTACCAAGTTGATGCAATTTACACTGATTTTAGCAAAGCTTTCGATCGTGTAGATCACTTCACTTTGCTAAACAAACTATCATCTTTTGGCATTTCGGGTTCATTTCTTGGGTGGCTTAATTCTTATCTTTTAGAAAAAACTGAAAATGTTAAATTTCGTGGTGTATTATCCAACACCATTGGGGTCACCTCCGGTTTACCGCAAGGTAGCCATTTAGGCCCGCTTCTGTTTAATGTTTTTATTTCAGATCTTTCGGAATATCTAAGCAATATACCTCACATTTCGTTTGCTGATGACCTAAAAATATATCAAGTGGTTAAAGATAATCCTGATGCAGCTAAACTTCAATCAAGCTTATCAGTGTTACAAGCTTGGTGCACGTCAAATAAATTAGAACTCAACATACAGAAATGTAAGGTTATTAACTTTACACGTAAACGGTCTTCTTTAATATATGACTGAAAAATAGATAATGTTACTCTTGAAAGGGTTTTTAGCATTACTGATCTGGGAATTCTTCTCGATAATAAACTTAATTATAATCTTCACTATGATCTAATAGTTTCAAAGGCTAATAAAATGTTAGGTTTCATTAAGAGAAGAGCTAAAGAATTCAGCGACTTAGCTGTGACAAAATCTCTTTATTGTTCCCTAGTTCGTTCTATCTTAGAATACGGTAACATTGTTTGGGATCCAGCCTTTGCAGTTCATTCCAATAGAATCGAATCAGTTCAAAGCAATTTCTTTTATTTGCATTAAGGAATCAATATAACCCTTTTGATTTTGCTAATCTACCTAGTTACACCACAAGACTTAATTCATTAAACTTGCTTTCTTTATCTTTACGTAGACAACTATTGTCATCATGCTTTACTTTTGATATTTTGAATAATAGTATTTCTATCCAATCTCTTAATAACAAGTTTAGATTTAACGATAGTGTTAGGCAAACTAGAAATACTAAATTTTTAATGGACTACAAACATAATACAGAGTACGGTAGAAATGAACCCATCATCAGATGTTGTACTACTTTTAACAAAATTAGTGATCTCTATGCTACATCTATCTCCAGAAATACGTTCAAACACATTTTACAACTACATTTTTCCAATTTAATGACCTTAGACAATTAATTCTTACTTAAGCAAAAAAAATTTTTTTTTATTTTTTTTAATTATGATTTAATTTTAAACATAACACATTTATTGTATTGCATTATAATACAATTAATGTTTTTCATTTAGTTCATTTTTTTTTTTTGTACATTTTATAGATAGTAATTTAATGCTTTCAAGTACTGTTAATAAAAAAAACATGTTCATTTTTTTTTTTTTTAAATTTTACTTCTACGTAATAATAAGATATTTATTTACGTTTAATTTGCTACATAAGTTATTACATAAAATGTTAAATTGATTGTCATTATAATATATATGTACATATCTGTACTGATATCATATTTCAATTTATTTTGTTAAAATAAAGTTGTTAATGTAGTTTAAATAAAAAATTAATAATAACAATAACAATAAATTAACTTTTTTTAGGTTTTAAGTTATTATAAATGTAGTTTTAAGTCATTGTTTTGTTTAATTTTAATTATAAGCATTAATTTAAGAATTTTTTTTGTAACGACCTTGCTTAGGTTTTGTAAAATAAAATAAAAAAATAAAAAATAAAATTAAAAACTTTAGAACTAGTTACATTCTTGCAAATATTTTCTAAGTGGCAAGGGTAAAATCAATCAAAAATGTCAGTTGATTACAATGTTGCTAATATTTTTTATTCAGAAAAAAGGTAATTTATTAAATTGCCGTTTGATTACAATGTTGTAATACTGTTTTCTATTTAAAATACGTATAAGATAAGAATCTAATTATTAATTGAATTAGTTTCATTTGATTACAATTTATATCTTTAAGATAAGTTTTAAATTGAATTGTAGTTTAAAAATTACAATGTTGCATAGAATTTTCTATTTACATATTAAGATAGGATTAAGATGGGATTCTAGTTAAAACAACTAAAATTGATTGAAGTGTCATTTCAATTTAAGCGAATGAATCTGTATTGAAAATTCTGCTATTCAAGCATTTAACATCTGAAATTCGTATAAAGAAAATGTCGAAAAAAATGATTTTACAAAGGTTTCTTACCGAAATTATAACGCCTTACATAAAAGAAAGCTACAATTCGATATTTGTTAAACGGTTTAATATGAACGGTCATAAAATAACATTTGTAATTAAATCCGTACCTAAAAATAAAGAACCATAGATGGATGGGATGGAAAATAAAGAACAATTAGATGGATTTGCACAGCATTCTATTGTGAAGAATGTCATATTCCGTATTCTAAGAAAAATGAACTTAGGTGTTCGAAAAGTTGCCTTTGCTGTCAAAACTCACCAGCTTGTTCAATTAATGTTAAAAATATTTTATCTATGCAGTGCAATTGCGGATTTCGTGGTCAATTATGTTTTGAAAATCATAAGACTTTCAGTTCAATAAATAGAAGTATCTGTGAAGATATTAGGAAATGCAAATTTTGTTTTAAAGTTCATAAAAGTTGTAGGACTCATATATGTGGTGAATATTTTTGTAAAATTTGCGATAATCATGTTCCTGGCAACCAGAAATGCTTCATTCAGCAAGACAAAACAAAAGTAAATTTTGAAAACTGTATTTACGTATTTTATGATTTAGAAACAAGACAAGAAGAAATTAACTCTACAAAAATAAAAGAACATGTTCCAAGTTTATGTGGCTCAACTGAGCTCAATGCTTTAAATGTACAAACATTGATTCTCTATACTTCTGTGAAAAATGTAAATTAAGAGAAAAAATTTTTAAAACGATAAATGTGATGGAGGATTTCATAGAATTTAATTTAAAATTAAGAAAAGAAATCAAAAAGATTGTCATAATTGCTCATAATGGGCAGGCGTTTGAGCATTAGCTTATTCTGATTATATACTCAATAAAACTGTACTTGAACCAAAGTTAATTATGCGAGGTACAAAAATTATTGTTATGATAATTGATAATATTAAATTTATTGATTCTATGAATTACTTTCCAATGGTCTTAGAATAATTATCAAAAGCTTTTAATTAATCGATTAATTTGAAACTCAGAATATAATATGGAGAAAGATATTTTAGAATATTGGAAAAATGATGTTAAAATTCTAGCTAAAGCATGTCTGGTTTTCAGAAATGCAAGTTCAGAAGAATGTAATGAAGTAAATGTTCAGAAGAATGTAATGTGGAACCGTTTTTAGAAGCAACAACAATAGCTTCCGTCTGTAATCTTATATAGAAGAAACTTTCTCAAATCGAATACTATCAGGTATTATAGCAAGAAAAGGATATAGGATGCTAGACAATCAGTCAAAAATTGCGATGCAATGTCTTATTTGGGAAAAAGATTTGAGAAAAATTTGTTTTGAAATGTGCATTTAATGGAAAAGGAAAACAAGTGTTAAAGTCGATGGATTTTGCGGAGTCTAAAGAAATATTTGAATTTTACAGTTGCTGTTATCATGGACATCCAGAATGTTTAACAAACCAGAAAAAATTAAATACATTGATTAATGTTCCTTATACCCATATGTTTGCAAACGAGGGAAATTTCCCATAAACCATCCTAATATTTATGTTGGAGAAGATGCCTGCTCCAAGATAAACAGAACGACTATTGACGGTATTATTAAATATAAAATCTTACCATCAACAAATCTATTACACTCCGCGTTACCTGTCAAACAAAATATTAAATTGATGTTCTCACTATGTAAAACTTGTAGTGCACAAAAATATCAAGGAAAATCAACAACAAACCAACATTATAAATCAACCTTTTAAACTTTACGAGTTAATAACAAACCCCTCTGTAGAAGTATCTCACATATTTCCAGTAAATGAAGAAAACATAGTGGTTAGCTGGAAATATAAAGAAGAAGCAGTAACTTCTTTATCTACTGCAAGCTTCCTTATCTAAACGTAAGTATCTCTGCTTATACAATAACACATATTCGTCTTCAACTTTACAGTCCAGAGAAGCTGGATAGTAGAGTATTATATTATGACACCGATTCAGTGTTGTATATTAGCCGAGAAGGAGGATCTGAACCACAAATAGGCGAATTTATAGGAGACATGACTGATGAATTAGAATGTTATGGTATAGGAAATTATATTACAAAGCCCTCCCGAAAGGGATTCCACCTGGACGTGGTGGGAGGGCTGAGTAGAATCAATGATCCTGTAGGCGATGTCGGGGATACTGTGTAATCCCAGGAGATTTCATAGTATCATTAGGTTCAACCATACCGACAAGACTGCTGGGGAGATCCGAAATCAAGGGAATTCCTCCATTTGTAATATAAGGTATCCAGGTACCGTGAAGAGAGCTAGATTCATAGAATAGATCTCAAGATGAATTCAACAACGCAGCGAAGAGGGACAACAGAAAACGGGGAACTAGCCCATTGGCATTAGGAGGCGCTAAGTGTAAGAGGAACCCCAAGAAGAAAAAGGCTACTTCTGACGTTTTTGCCAAGAATAGGCAATCCTACAAAGAAGTAGCTATTAATCACCTAAACATGGCACTGATTAATGGGATATCGAACAGTGGGAAGCCAATCACGGATAGATGGAGCGAGATAGAGGCTCATCTATCCGGGATGCTAATGGAACACGTTTTGGAGCACCCGGAGGGACCTCTCATATCGTTCAAGTGTGCGTACGTTTTGAGAGGATGCAGAGTTGCCAAATACAAAGATCAGGTTTCTTTGGATTTCCCCAGCAAATTCGTCCCTAAGGCTAGCGACAAATGGGTTGGCTGAAGATCAAGCTTGTCCGGCTGGGGAATTTCCAAGGAGACCTAGGGTTTCCAAGGAGACCGCGTTTTTGGTTACCAAACATGAGCGTGGACAATGGAAAGGTTCTTCAATGTCTTAAGCTCCAGAATCTCAAAATCCAGATGGAAAACTGGAGGATTATAAAGGCTGAGAAGCCTCAAAAAAACCACAAGTCCTTCCTGTTCATGATAAATGAGGAGTGCCTAGTGAACTCGTAAAGGCTGATTACAAAATGAGGTTCGGCATAAGGCATACCAAGCTAAACATTTTCAGGGCTTGAGCCGACGAAGAGGATCCAGAGGAGGATCAGGCACAGAAGTGCGAAGTTACATCAACGAAGTGAGTCTTTATTTGATTTTCTTATTAACACTAACCTCAAAATATGTAATAGTGGTAACACACCCACTTTTATCTTCCCAAGTTCGGGCAGATATAAGAGATGGGAAGAGGTAATACACATTACCTTAGCTACTAACAATAATTCCATCGGAGTTGCAAAATGGTCTGTTTCTAGTCAGAACTCTTATTCAGATCACAAATATATAGTCCTTGATGCGAATCTTCAGATGAATATTCTCAAATTCTACAGAAATCCTAAAAGAACTAACTGGGTAAGATGCAGCCAAATTATACAGTCAAAACTGCATCTGACTCATGGCGCAGTGGTTAAGTCGCCAACCTTCCAAGCGAATGGTCTTGGGTTCAAACCCCGGTCAGGTCATAAATAAAAAAATATGTAGTACTTTTATATCGTAATAATGTATATCGTATAATTAATATTAGTAATAATAACAATAATAATAACAATAATAATAATAGTAATAATAATAATAATTATAATAATAATAAGAATAATAATTAATAATAAATAATAGCTGCTACAGTGGAGCCATCTTTGGTTATATCATGCAAGTAAGGTGTTATATACTGCTGCACGTTGTAATCCACTGATGGTGTTGACTCTGTGGTAAAAATAATAATAATAATAATGATAGTAATAATAATAATAATAAAAATAGTACAATTAAATAGTATAATAAATAGTACAATAATAATATAACAATAATTATAATAATAATAGTAATAATAATAATAGCTACTACAGAGGGGCTATCTTTGGTTATATCATGCAAGTAAGGTGTTATATACTGACTCTGTAGTAAAATAATAATAATATTAATAAAAATACTAATACCAATAATAACAGCCGCTACAGTGACAGTGGGGGTTGCCTTCAATAGTTGCCTCATGTAGTTAATATATACTACTACTACATGTTGTAACTGTTGTGACGGCTTTAGTCACTGTTAGCAAAATAATAATAATAGGCGGATTCATTGTTTCCTTACAGTCCCACTCCCAATTCAATGTTTCCGTATCCATTTTCCTATCCTTTCCTATCCCTACTCCCTAGCCAATATACTGCGTTCGCAGGTAAGGGTTTCATCCCACTATATTGGCTAAAGGGGGAGGTGGGTTTAGTCAGTAAGAATCTGACACTACCAAGGGGAAATTCTTGGTGTCTTTGGAAGATTCCCACCTCCCTTAGGAAAAAAAAAAAAAAAAAAAAAAAAACTAAATAATGTACCGAACATCAAAATTGAAAAGATCGAAGAACTGGATACAAAAATTGAAACTTTTGAAAAGGCTATGGGAGTAGCCTTTAAAATCTCGTATCCAATTAGCCGCGGAAAGAAAACCTATCCCATTTGGTGGAACGAAGACTTAGCCTGTTTTAAAAGTCTGACTAGGTCTATTTTCAACATTTGTTTTAAGCATAAATACTGGCAACCTTATAAAGATTGCCTAAAAGTATATAAGAAAGCCATTAAAGAAGCCAAGCGGCATACTTAGATGGAATTTTGTCGATCTATCGAAACTACGAAGATTTCAGCTAGAATCTGTAAGATTCTGTGAAATAAAATCCTGTCCGTCCTTAATCAAAAGAATGGATGGGAGCTAATTCTTCAGCAGAATCTTTAGAACTGCTAGATAACACCCATTTTCCCGTATACAGTAATGATAACGGTAATGTAACTTCACCTAATATAGTCCATCCTGCAGTCCAAGGAATCTCATGGGAGGAAGTAAGTAAAATTATATCTCAGGAGAGATATCTTGGGCTATATTAATCATGTTCCCTGCGGTTGGAAATGAGTCTGAGTAGTGTTTATTTCAAAGGCAGGAAGAAGGAGCCATGAGTCAGCGAAAGACTTCAGGGCACTTAGCCTGTCCTCCTTTCTTTTAAAAACCATGGAGCGTATTTTGGATTACCAGATTAGGCAACGTTTTGAGGGAATTCCAGTATCTAAATCCCAACACGAGTACTTAAAAGCTAGGTCCCCAGAAACGGCTCTCCATGAAGTGGTCAGCACAGTGGAATATTCCATTAGGTATAAATAATATACCTTAGCCATTTTCTTAGATATTGAAGAAGGGTTTGACAATGTTAACAATGTTATCCATTGAAGAAGCTCTCACTCAAGTGCAGACAGATCAGTTTCTGAAGCGTTCGATTATCTTCATGCTTAGTTCTAGAATAATTCACGAGAAATTGGGAAACAGTAGTGTTACTAAATTAGTCACCAGGGATACACCACAGGGAGGTGTAATATCACCTTTGCTATGGCTAATGGTTATAAACAAAATATTAATAGCACTTATTGAGGAAGGATTAAAAGTAGTGGCATATGAGGATGATGTGGTGATACTAGTATCAGGTCAGTTTATATCCATGATCAGTGAGATCATAAATAGAGCTCTAAGCAAGGTTCACAACTGGGCCACAAGGTGTGGCTTTAGTGTCAACTGAGAGAAGACTGAAATGGTACTCTTCACGACAAAATCCAAAATCATCCTACCGAAACTTAATAATTATACTCTAAAGCTGACTACCAGCGCTAAGTATCTAGGCGTTATTCTAGACTCGAAGCTCTCCCGAAAATCTAATATCGAGTATAGAGTTAAGAAGGCTTATGTTGCGCTCTATGCTTGCAATAAAACCATGGGCAAGAAATGTCGTATGCAGCCAAAGACGGCGGTTTGGACGTACACAGCCCACAGCCGTGGTTCGCCCAATCCTTATCTATGGATCGCTGGTGTGGTGACCAGCGATGAATAGGAAATGCAACAAAAACTTAAAACAGAGATCAGCATCAGTGGGCATTACAAGGGCATTACGATCGTGTCCGACGTATTTTATTTCTTTTACCCCCGGATTTACATCAAATATATAGCAACGTGCAGTGCAGTACGACTCAGAGAATCTAGGTGGTTTGCTACTAAGCCATATGGCCACCGTAATATTCTGGAGATATTGTCAAGGAACTTCATACCAACCCTGACCGATTACACTATTCCCAAACTAAACTTCGTAACAATTTAGCCGTAGAGTTTCCGAGTTGAAAGGGAAAGTGGCAATCATCACAGGTCACTGGCCAGTAGGTACGCATGCAGCCAAACTAGGAATCCCCCACAACACCTCTTGCAGGAGTTGCAACGAAGCAAACGAAAGTAAAAATCTAGAGCACTTTCTTTGCAGATGTCCGGCCCTGGCTAGAGCAAGACTTGACCCACTCGGTAAACCATTCTACAACAACCTCAGCGAGCTCTCTGAAGACAGAATCAAAGAACCGATTTCGTATCTGAACTGTTCGGTTTGGATATAAAATCGCAAACAATTTAAAAACACAGGTCAAGTGAGTGCAATGGTATCAAAATGGCGCAATCTAGTGCTAATTCAGGTCTTCACGTAGCATTGTGAAGGTCACCACCCTACCTACCTACCTATATTACAGAATTTCTAAGTAGTGGTCCCAAGAATTACGCCTACAAAATTTATTGTACAAAGATAATACAGAAAAAATTGTTTGAAAAGTTAAAGGATTCTCTCTTAGTTATGAAGCTGCTCTAATAATTAATTCTAATAGCATAAAGAAAGCAGTTTTAAATTCATTGTATAGTGCAAACACATACGTCAAGCAAAATCGGAAAACGAAAATTTAATGAAAAGGGTAGATCTTTAGCGTATGGATATAACAGAAGAAAGCACATGTTGATAAGTAAATCAAAATAGTATTCATTCAAATTTGTACATTTTTATTTGTATTGTAAAAATATTTGTTTGTATATTAATTTAAAATTTTTAAGAATGTAATAAAGATTTAAACAAAAAAAAAAAATTCCACATGTAAAAGTAGACATTATTTACATACATGTATATACTAAGTATATACAGTTCTATACTTTCGATTTCTTTTATGATCATTACATTTTTCAGAATCTTAATAAATTCACAATAAATTTTTAACATAAACTCGTTATTACTTGAATATTGTAATTTTTTAAAACTATACTATCATAGAATCGTTCAACTTTTACATTATATTCTTTTTGTATCAATTCCTTGCTTTGACTAGATAACAATTGATTTGCATACTCGTATATTAATTTAACAATAACAAAAACAAGTTTCAATTTTTTTTTAGTTTAAAACTAGAAATTTTTGAATTATTTTTTATTCCATACAAAAAAATTAACATAAATATATCTTTAGTTTAATCAGTTCCATATTTTTGAATTGCTGCTTGTTTTCTTTTTATTCATATTTTCTGAACATTTTTAATTAAAAAATAAAAAAATATCTTACAGCACATGCAGTGAGTTAATTAATGATTTTCGTTTTCTCTTTTCTTCTATAAATTCTTAAGGAAGAAAAGTACAAATATGTATCTATTCAGAAGAGACCACATTTTTATATAAGCATGCTAATATAAAGAACCTGTTTTTTATTTGCATTTCCTTCAAATGCAAAATTTTTTTCTTATCAATTTTAAATATGCTCTGTAGATTTAAAAATAAAAAAATTTGTTGTGTTTTTTATTTTCATATAAAAAATTTTCTTACTACTTTTATATGTGCTCCTAGTATTTAAAGCTCAGTTATACAATTTTGTTTATTAAGGGCCGATCCTACTTTAAATTGCTTAACACTTGACTTCCTACTATACAACCATTTGGAACTAGCCTAAGATTATTAGCCTTGTCTGGTAATCTTTTTGCTTGTCTTTTGTTAATTCCATATTTGAAGAGGTTTTGACGGTATAAGTACCATTTTTGCAATGGTTTTAATTTTTTATCATATAAAACTTTTTTCATTTATTGATCTAATATATCCAAATTTTAATCATCTTGAAATAATTTGCTAAATTTTGAAAATATTTCTGGTGACATAACAATCATTCGCTGCATTATGTCTTACTGAGCAATTTTCCTATTACACCAGATAATAAAGTTCCTACTAAAGTTGGTAAAAATCCACCATGTTGAACTAAAATTTTTCGTTTAGTTTTATACTCTTCTTTGCACAGGCTAGGAATCTTAATTGTTTTTTATGTTTTTTTAATTTTGCTTTTTGTGCTGGTGTTATTTTATTATTTCCATTTAATATATTGATTGCAATTTCAGCAATAGTTTTTATAATATCATCATCACAATATTTAAGAAAATTTCTTCTTGTTGCACTTTACATGTAATATATGTTGGTTTTTTTCAATCGTTTCATATTTTTGACAACTGTTGTTCAAATCACCCGTATCACAGAAGCATATACAATATTCTTTTGAAGAAATATTAGTTCTAATACCAAATAAGTCGTTAATGTCTTGTGTTAAATCCAACACAATATAACCATGTGGTTTTGATGTTGACTCATTATATACTTTCAAGAAATCCTTTATATTTTCTGGATATAGTTGTCTAGCAAGAGGAAAAATCTGCGATTTATCTCGAGGGTTTTTGAAAAGCACTAAATATTTACAATTTAATGAAATATCTCTTGAAAATTTCCCCTGATGAAAAACGTTTTGCGTTAACAATACAATAGATAAATTACCATGATGCGAACCTTTAGTAAATAGTTCGCATACTTGTTTATTTGCAGAATCTAACATTAAGTCATCTAAAACAATTAAAGTAGATCTATTTTCATACCAGTATGTCTACTTTTACACCAGTATTCCCACTAAACTCTTTCGGAATACTGGTGTAAAAGTCTATATCAGGAAAATCTATATTGTTCCGAATAGCAGAAATTTCTGGGTTAGACCATTTTATTGTTTCAATTTTCGGGTAAATCAATCTGTTAATATTTTCAATTAAATTACACACAAATGTTGTTTTTCCGCATCCAGATGTTCCTGCTATCATCATTGTAAATGGATGAATAAAATTAATCATTTTTGATCTGTGTCTGATGAGAAACAGAATTTAAAATACAAATTGAAAGTTAATATAAAAGCAGCAAACATATTCTTGGTACATTCATTTTGAATTATGGAAGTAGAGGAGTTCTTAAATATATATTCCTCCGTCTTATTAAATGATCATAAGAAACTAATATTACATCTATTTAAACACATTAAAAATTGTTCTCGAGTAAATAAGTACACTTCAATTTATGGTACTCATTTTGCCCTTTGTCCATGGGCATATGATAATTCTACTTCTGGACCAGACACATGTGAATGGCATACAATAGAAAATTATAGAATCACTTTAGAGAATTTAATTAAATGGTATGAGAATAATGTCAAGGTTACAAGTTGTGTCAGAAATTCATATAGGTGCTAGAAGAAAATTTACACGAAGAAAATTTATTCAAAAGGGTTTAAATGATACTTGGCAAATTGATTTGGTTGAAATGATTCCATATGCAAGATTCAATAAGGGATATAAATATTTATTAACAGTTATTGATACATTGAACCGGTTAAAAACAAAAGCGCTGATAATGTTTTAACCGCAATAAAAAATATTTTTAAGCGTGCTGGTAAAAAATCAAAAAAATTACAATCTGATCAAGGTACGGAATTTTTCAACAAAAAATTTCAAAATTTAATGAGGAAAAATAAAATTAACCATTATCATACATATTCAGAACTAAAAGCATCAATTGTAGAACGTTTTAATCGTACCCTAAAAAACATGATGTGGAAACAATTTTGTTTACCAGGCACATATAAATGGTTAACTATTCTGCCATCGCTAATAGAAAAATATAACTCAACATAGCATCATACAATTAAAGTTCCACCTAAAAAGGTTACAAAGAAAAATGAGAAATTGCTATTAAAAACTGTCTACAATAAATTAAAAATATTCCGAAAAGCAAAATACAAAGTTGGAGATTTTGTTCGTATAAGTAAATTTAAAGGTATATTTGCAAAAGGTTATCAACCCAATTGGTCAACAGAAATTTATACAATAGCGAAAATAAAAAGAACTGATCCAATAACATTCAATTTACTTGATTACACACAAGTTAAACTTCCTAATGTTTACCTCGTAGAAAAAATAATAAGAAAAAAAGGAAATCAAGTTTTGGTTAGGTGGCTTGGCTTTGAAAAAAAACATGATTCATGGATAAATAAACAAGATATTATTTAATGAAAAAATAATTTATAAACTTTTAGTAAGAAATGCAATGCTGTTATTTAATATTAAAAAACAACTTTTTAAATCGAGGTTTTATTAATTTTTTTTACTTTTAACTTGAACTTGATCACGTTTTTAATTTGTATTTCATGACCATGCTTATATTATTAACAATATAATTTTTACCGTTTTATTTAAACCGCTTTTATTAAATGTACATATACAAAATAATTTTTAAATGGAATGTTTTGTTATAATATTTTATTTAATTACAACTGTTCAACTTAAAACTTAAATGTATTCACATCAAGTTTTACAACTTTTTTTAATTTTGTATTTAAAGCAAACTTTAAAAACTTTTCATATTTTTACCAATATTCAGCACTATAGCTTTTTAAATTTTAAATTAAAACATAATTGATATACTAACCACTAAGTTTAATTTAAAATATTCAATAACTTTTAATTAAATTTTAAATTATTTTATAAATTTAAAAAATCAGCAAGAATCAGTCCTGTTTACTCATAACATTCTTTTGCATACTTTCCGACGAGTGTAGACAAATAAACTTTTTTGTATAAGGTTAGAAGGACTCAAATTGTTATAATAGAATGTAAATTTGACTTTTGGTAATTATGGTGAAACTTTAATAATAATAATTTTGTATTTAAACCAAACTTTAAAAACTTTTCATATCTTCACCCTACTAATTTTTTGGATAAGGTTAGGAGAACTCAAATTGTTATAATAGAATGTAAATTTGACGTTTGGTAAATATGTTTAAACTTTAATAATAATTTTGTATTTAAACCAAACTTTGAAATTTTTAAACCCAAACTTTAAAAACTTTTCATATTTTTATCCTAATTTAAAATATTCAGCACTACAGCTTAAGCTTTTTAAATTGCAAATTAAAACATAACTGATGTAGTAACCACAAAGTTAAATTTAGAATAATTAATACATTTTAATAATAATATACTTTAAAAACTTTTAAACCAAACTTTGAAAACTTTTCATATCTTCATCCTACTAATTTTTTTGCATAAGGTTAGGAGAACTCAAATTATTATAATAGAATGTAAATTTGATTTTTGGTAAATATGTTTAAACTTTAATAATAATTTTGTATTTAAATCAAACTTTGAAATTTTTAAACCAAACTTAAAAATTTTTCATATTTTTATCCTAATTTAAAATATTAGGCACTATAGCTTTTTAAATTTATTTATTTATTTATTTATATTAATATTACATACATTAATGTAGTGCAATATTATTGAACCATCGGCTACTAAGGCCATTATAGGTTTTTATACTATTATTAAATTATATACTAATATTATTTATTTTGTTTATATTATATACTATATATTTACATTATATTAGGTCGTAAGGGGGGTATGTAAAGAAAAAAACTTACGACCTGTGCAAGGATCGAACCCACACTCCTTCGGTTAATACGCCACACGCCTACCTACTAAGCTACCGAAGCCCCCTTTTTAAATTTAAAATATCAAAGACACAATCCTTTTTACTCATTTTGCATACTTTTTGGACGAGTGTATGCAAATAATTTTTTTAAAAGCACTAGGACTTTAATTTTTTTAAGAGGACTAAAAGCTTTAAAAAAGCTCTGTTCAGGCAATTCTAGAGGAATACAGTGCAGTTGTAGTTGTCAAAACTTCTAGCATGTAAGTTATACTAAGGTGACCAAAGAATTGTTTATTGCAATGAAAGCAGAAAATGTGTCTTGGACTTGTGATAGCTGCCCAGCTGCTAATAATGAATTTATGGTCATTTTGGCGGATGAATCTGAAAGTGAATGTGATCCAAACGAGTCACTAAAAAACTCTGTTAAAAGTAATGAACTGTACTATGAAAAACTCTGTTAAAAGTACAGCTGATGAATTGGAAATTCCAATAATAAGTGCAGCCGATAAATTAGTTATCTTTAATTTATCTCATTGCTCTATGGCCAAAATGTCTCAGTATCTGCAAGCTCTGGGTTCTGTGGTAATTGAAATTCGAAATTCACAAAATTTTTTCAATTCTCAAATAAACCATATTTTGATACAAACCAATAAGATCCAAAAAGAAAATGAATCAATGAAAAAACATTTAAATTCAGCAGATGAAAAATCAAGTTATCTGGAGCAAAAAGTAAAATATCTGGAATATTGGATGTAACTTTACAACTTAAATATAAAAATGATATAGTTATTTTAGGGTTTCCACCAGAAATTCAGAATCCAATTGAAATAGTATTGAAATTTTCTAATAAAATTCAACAAAAACAAATGAAGGATAAAAAAGAAATATTCAATACACATTATGTTGTGGAACTGGTTTCTGAATTAAAAAAAATCGAATCGCAAAAAAAAATATATATAATCAACTCTTTACGGCAGAATTGGATTTGTAATTAAGAAACAACAAAGAATTATGTTTTTGAAGTCACCTCATGCAACTGCAATCTAAGTTATAACATTAGGCAAAAAAAATTTAGATTTCACACAACCTTGAGTTTCTATGAGTTAAAATCAGCCAAATTTTTCTTCGCGGAATAAGGGTTAGCGAAGTTTATAGAATCTCTCTTCTTACAATGATTTATGTCCAATACTTGTTTAATAACACTAAAACACAAAGAATACTAAAATTTATTTTAATTATTTGTTTTTTTTTGTTTTTATTATATTTTATTATACTTTTGGTCTTATATATTTTGTTACATTCTTAGTTTTTTTAAAATTTTCAATTATTTAATAAAACAATTTATATTTTATACACCAACAATTAACTCATTTGTCTTAATCTATTGTAACATAACCTTAAGCAAATATTCAATTACTTTTTCTCTTATTTATAATCATTATATTATACGCACTCATTTTCTATTGTTATTATTAATTAAAAAGTACTAATTTCAAATGAGCAAACTAGATCTCACATAGTTCTTTACTTTTTATTTAATACTATATTAAATTCAAATACTTCCAACAAGAGATCAGTACTACAATCTTTATTGATAATTTTTACAATAATAATGAATCATTTTGGTTTAATCTACTTTAACATAACCTCAAAAGAATATTTAATAATTATTTTTAATAATTTTAGTAACATTATAAATTCTAATTATTATATTAAATTTATATATAAACATAACATAACGTCAAATGAACTTTCAATTTTTCCTCTTATAGTGTTAATAATTTTTTAAAATATAATTACAATATTATTCTTCATTAAATGTTTAACTTCATATTAACTTCAAATAAAAGTTTAATTATTTTTTGTTCCATTTTTAATAATTTTTTAAAAATTAATCATAATATTAAACATCTTTTTCATTTAAAACTTATATTATTAAATTTCATTACAAAACATATTATCACAAATAAATTTTCTTTCAATTTTACTTTTATTTTCTCTAAAGTTTTAGAGATTTATCACAGTAACAAACACTTATTATAATTTATTTATATAATAATTTATATATTTTTTTAAAATATATTTTACAATAGCTTTATATTTAACTTATTTTACAATAATTTTAATAATCTTAATTACAATAATTTACTATTTTTTTTTTTCAAAATAGTTCCTGTTTCCATTTTTTTTGAACGTTTGCTGTATCTCTAATATATAAGCAAGAAATTCTGTTTGTTTGTTTGTTTGTGCTTTTCACGATCAGTCCGAGTGCCACCAAATTTTCCAGGAACATTTGAACGCGCATGGAAGGAGTTACGGCTTATTTCGCGTTTCGGTTCATTAACCCATTGCGAACCGAGAGCCGAGAGCCAAACTGTTTGACCGATTGCGTTGAAAATGTGCACGAATATCCTTCTTGGCTTTAGGGGTGAACCGCAGAAATTTGGTTGCAATATATTGACCGAATTCGTTCCGCTAGGCTTCCAATCTAATATATAAAATAAATTCTGTTTGTTTGTGCTCTTTTCACATAAAAACCACCAGTCCGATTGCAACAAAATTTTGCAGGAACATTTCAACGACACCAGAAAGTGCTATATCGCGATTCGATATTGACTCATTGCGGCCCGAGAACCATTTAAAGCTTTTTCGTTTTTTCGTTGTCCTGCCTAAATGGTTTGATCGATTGAGTTGAAAATTTACAAAAGTGTAGCTCTTCATCCCAGAACATCACTCAGTTGTTGGTTACTATCCGTTAATTCATTTCGGCACCAGGGCCCAATGAAGTTTTTTAATTTTTTTGTTGTCTCGCTTAAACGGTTTTACAAATTAAGTTGAAAATTTACAAAAGTATAGGCTTCAGGCGATGAAATTTCTCATTTTTTGTTGTTGTGCTTAAATGATTTCACCAATTGAAAATTTGCACAAGTATTCCTCTTTGGCACACAAACTTATTTAATAAATTTTGTCGTGATACATTAACACATTTCGGCACAATAGACTGTCAAAAAAGAATTCTAATGTTTGACATTAGACAAAATGTTTTTTATACATGAAATGCGATTTTATGTATCGGTATTAACCAATATATTGTGAAAAGTCACTTCGCCGTAATTGTGTACTCAATAGATTATTAAACATAGAAATTATCAGACGGGCTTCCAAAAAAATTTTTGTTCCCGATTTATGTCCAATTTTGTATGGCGGCTTTATGGTTCGAAAAAAAGCCTGTGACAAATTTTTATGAAGTTTCGTTAACCCGTTTGGCCAGGAGAGCCGAACAAAGTTCATTAAAATTTTCTGTTGTTCTGCTTAAACGCTTTGACCAATTGAGTTGAAAATTTACAATAGTGTAGCTCTTTACCACAGGAGCTCACTGAGTTGATTTGGTTACGATCCATTAACCCGTTTCGGTACCAGAGCTCAATAAAAATTTTTAATTTCTTTGTTGTCGCACTTAAACGATTTTACCAATTGAGTTGAAAATTTGCAAAAGTGTAGGTCTTTATAACAAAAGCTTTCTGAGTTTATTTGGTTACGATACATTAACCCATCAGGCTTCAGGCCATGAAATTCTCATTTTTTGTTGTTGTGCTCAAACGATTTGACCGATTGAAAATTTGCACAAGTATTGCACTTTGGCACACAAACTCATTCAATAAATTTTGTTGGGATACATTAATACATTTCGACTAGACTATAAAAAAAAAATTTTGTTTCTAATTTCTGTCTAATTTGGGGGGATGAATTTATGGTTCTAAATAAAGCCTATGAAAAAATGTTTGTCAACGTTTGTTAATCCATTTCCGCACGAGCACTTATTAATAATATTTTGCCTAATTTTGTGTATTGTTATTATTATTAAAAAGATATTTCCAACACTCTTTACTTTTATCTATATTGTTTCTAATATTCCATAAAAACTTTTCAATACAAATTTCTAATATTGAACAGTAATTAAAGTAACCTTATTAAGTATCTTAAGAATACTGTGTTTAAGTCTTAACAACATAATATTTTCGGTCGTTGTTAAAAAATAGAAACAATCTCCTAAAATAGACAATCATCATGTCATCATTCAGAAATGAATTACTTACATGTGCTCTTTACATGTGGTCTAAATTAGAAAACATATAATTAAATTAGAAAACATATTCACATTTCTGTACATCATTTAATCAAAAATAAGTACATACATATTTAAAGAACAGAAAACCTTACATTCTTATCCATATACAATTTTTACACATATTTTTAGCCAATCAATTTGGAAACATAATTAGAACGAGGAAGAATACAGTTGCCTTTGTCAACTCTTAGATACCCGTACGAACCGTTAGTATGTTCACAGCCTGTCACTCTGCTTACAATATTATTTTTTTAATGAATTTTATAATTTCTAGAACTATGGGTTGTAGATATATTCAAACTATATGTTTATACATTCTTCTAAAGCAAATTCTAACCTTCCACATAACGATTATCAATCCAAAACTTTTTCAAATATTCTATAGTACCATTTAATACTAAGCGGTAAAGGTTTATTAAATTTACTAAGTACAAAATAATAAATATAATTTTGTGCGAATTATATTATTATATTATATTATATTATATTTAAATATTCCATTGACAGAATAATTTCTTATAAGTACAATAAAATACATATATGTATGTAAATAGGGCGCTATATAATATACATATATACTCTTATCATTTATTCACTAGTGACATATACGATATGTAAATAAACATGATATTATATAAGTATGTATATATATCAATATCATATAAATAATAATAAAAATTCTTCAAGTAACCGTTATGTTGTTTATTTATTTACATTTTTTGTACTACGCATTATATCCTCAACAATTTCAAATTATCGAGTAAAACAAATTGCAAAAAATTAGTTAAAGAAATTTGTTAGAAAATTTGAAAAAATCAAGTAACTCTTTCGTCAATTATAAAGTAACCATATATTATTAAAAAAAGTTATTCACAGAAATAAGAGTATAATATTGAAGCTTTCATTTTTGTGTATTACTTCAAAAAAATGTTAATAGGTGTTCAAGTTACAGGTGTTTAAAAATTGGAAATTTTCAGTTTTTGACCCCTTACAGCTCCTAAACGGGGGGTGATACAAAAAAAATTTCTGAAATGACTCATACTTATTTTCAAGGATCTAACTTCTGTCAAAATTTCAAGTTTCCAACTTAAACCGTTTAGAAGATAGAAGGGTTAAAGGATTTTGCAAAATTTGAGTTTTGCATAACGGTAAATTAAGACACCGTATGCCACAAATATATATTTATTGTATATACACTTTTAAAGCTAATAAAAGTAGTAATCGTTTGGCGTTTTCAAAATGAAGATATACCTTATACAACTTGTGCTATAACAATTTAAATATAGAGCTTTTTTGAACCTTTGGGGAGCTGTAGCTCCGTAACGGGTGGGGCCAAAAAAAAAAGTTATTAAAAATAAAATTATTAAAATAAAAATATTTTTGTGAGATCCTATCAGTAGTTAAAATTTCATAGCTCTATTTCAAAAAAAATGTGGGGATCTAAAAGTTAGGTGTTCGAGAGCTACCCTAAGGCTTGGTCCAAACTCAACTAAAAAAAATAGGGAACCTACAAATTACTCCCAGAATATTTTGTGTAAATTTCAAGATTCTAGCTTTCTTAGTTTTTGAGTTAGCGTGCTGACGGACGGACGGACGGACGGACGGACATGGCTCAAAAGTCTTAGAATTTTTTTCTGATCCGATCCATACCTTTGAAGATATATCTAGCTCGCTTATTTCGAGGTGTTACAAACAGAGGAGTAATTTTATTATACCCGATCCTATCGTACGGGTATAAAAACTAAAGGTAAAAAAATTCTGGTTAATTTATAAAGGTAAAAAACAATCATATATTTTTTATATTGAAAATATGTTAAACAGAACCTGAAATGTACGCATTTAAAAAGAAGTTTTTTTCAAAATTTGAAGAGCTGTTGGTGCTGTAGGATCTCCAACGGTGACGGTACATAAAAAAGTTGTTCTACAACATTACTCTTTTAAGAGAGCTATGCATAGTTAATATTTCATTGCTCTTTATTAAACAGTATATAAATTTTAACAGACGGAGGGACAGAGCGAACTTAATAACAAATTTTTCAAAATGTGCTTAAAAGGATACTTCACCAAAACATGAAGTGACATTACTTACACAAAATAAAATTGATTACATTATGGTCTTTTATAATTTAAATACGATTTTATGTTTCGGTATTAACGAATATATAAGTTTTGGAAACAGACGGACGGACAGAGCGAACCTAATAGCAAATTTTTCAAAATGTGCTTAAAAGGATAATTCACAAAAACATGAAGTGACATTACTTACAAAAAAAAATGTACTACATTATGGTCATAATTGAAATGCGATTTTATGTCTCGGTATTAAAGAATATATTGTGGAAATTCAATTTAATAAATTAAATCTAATAAAAAATAGAATATAAACTACCAGCATCGGTAAATGCATAGTAATAAGTTAACTATATTAATTAAATTATATTAACGCAGAAACAAAAGTTAATAATTTTTATTTCATAAAGCCAATAAAATACTCCAGGCAACGCCGGGTACTCTGCTAGTCCAATATATAAAGAAGAAATTCTGTTTATTTGTTTGTGCCCTTTTCACGTAAAAACCACCAGTCCGATTGCAACCAAATTTTGCAAGGACATTTCCAAGACCCCGGAAAGTGCTATATGCTATATCACTTTTCGGTTCATTAACCCATTGCGGCCCGAGAGCTATTTAAAGCTTTTTCGTTTTTTCGTTGTCCTGCGTAAACGGTTTAATCGATTGAGTTGAATATTTGTAAAAATCTTCTTCCTAGCATTAGCCGGGTACTAAAGAACATGGATGCAACACGTTACGCGAATTCGGTCCGGCGGGCTTCCAAAAAATTTTTTGTTTCCGATTTATGTCCAATTTTGTATGGTGGTCTTATTGTCTGAAAAAAAGCCTGTGAAAATTTTAATGAAGTTCCGGTAATCCGTTTGGGTACGAGAGCCGAATAAAGTTCATTAAATATTTCTGTTGTCCTGCTTAAACGGTTTCATCAATTGATTTGAAAATTCGCAAAATTATTGCGCTTTAGCAGAAAAGCTCACTAGGTTAATTTGGTTACGACCATTAATCCCTTGGGGGACGAGGGGTCAGTGAAATTTTGCAATTTACTTTGTTGTCGTAATTAAAAGGTTTGACCAATTGAGTCGAAAATTTATCAAAGTGTAGCTCTCTACCATAAAAGCTCACTGAGTTCATTTGGTCACGACCCATTAACCCGTTTAGGTACCAGGGCTCAATGAAGTTTTCTAACTTCTTTGTTGTCGCGCTTATACGGTTTTACCAATTCAGTTGAAAATTTACAAAAGTGTAGCACTTTACCACAGGTGCTCATTAAGTTGATGTAGTTACGAACCATTATCCCGTTTCGGCAGCAAGGCTCAATGAAGTTTTTTAATTTCTTTGTTGTCACGCTTAAAGAGTTTTATCAATTGAGTTGAAAATTTAAAAAAAGGAAAGTCCTTCGCCCCAGAACATTACTCAGTTGATTTGGTTACGATCCGTTAATCCGTTTCGGCACCAGAACCCAATGAAGTTTTTTAATTTTTTCTGTCGCGCTTAAACGGTTTGACCAATTGAGTTGAAAATTTACAAAAGTGTAGGTCTTTATCACAAAAGCTTTCTGAATTGATTTGGTTACGATACATTAACCCGTTTCAGCATCAGGCATCAGGCCATGAAGTTTCTCATTTTTTGGTGGTTGTGCTAAAACGATTTGACGAATTGAAAATTTGCACTTTGGCGCACAGACTCATTCAATAAATTTTGTTGTGATACATCTACACATGTCGGCACGAAAGACTGTCAAAAAAAATTTTTGTTTCTAATTTGTGTCTAATTTGGCAGGGTGGTTTTATGGTTCTAAATAAAGCCTGTGACAAAATTTTTGTTAACGTTTGGTAACCCATTTCATCAAGAGCACCTATTAGAAATATTATGCCTAATTGTTTGTATTGTTATTATTATTAAAAAAATATTTCCAACACTCTTTACTTTTATCTATACTGTTTTTAATATTGCATAATAAAAACCTGTCAATGCAAATTTCTAACATATAACAGTAATTAAAATAACCTTATAAAGTATCTTAAGAATACTGTGTTTAAGTCTTAACAACATAACATTTTCGGCCATATTTCCCATAAAATATCATTGAAATATGTACATACTATAATGTAGCTACATATGTTTAAAAATACTATAAAGACAGTCAATTAAATTATAAAAGATATTCACATTTCTGTACAGTATTTAACTAAAATGAGTACATACATATTTAAAGAACAGAAAACCTTACATTCTTATCCATATACAGTTCCTACACATATTTTTAGCCTTATCCAATATCAATTTGAAAACATAATTAGAAAAAGTTAACGTAAAAAAATTCTGGCTTATTTATAAAGGTAAAAAACAATCCTGTATTAAACAGATCCTGAGATGTATGAATTTTGATGGTAATAAATATAAAAATGTCATATTTATGCTTAAAAGATAAATTTTTTGAATATTTTTTAAACACTGTTAAAATCCTTAAAAAAAGGTATTAAGGAACGGTTTAAATAAACGAGTTTATTTGATTC
This sequence comes from Poecilobothrus nobilitatus, assembly GCA_947095535.1. NCBI lineage: Eukaryota > Metazoa > Arthropoda > Insecta > Diptera > Dolichopodidae > Poecilobothrus > Poecilobothrus nobilitatus. The sequence goes on from OX352772.1 coordinate 185,046,645, forward strand.
TATACTCTAAATAAAAAAAATCTGGATAAAACTCTGGATAAAATTAGTACTGATATTCATTCTAATCTCTATCCTTGGATTCTGATCAGTTTAATAACTTTATAGTTTAGCAGTTTAATAGCTTAATAGCTTAATCTAGAATTTCTTTATGGTAAACTATGGTTCTTCAAATACAATTTTGATTCTACAAAAGATGTCATATTATTTTAATAAACTTAACTAACTTAACTTAACATTTCTGTACAGTATTTAATCAAAAATGAGTACATACATATTTAAAGAACAGAAAACTTTGCACTCTTATTCATATACAGTTCTTACACATATTTTTAGCCATATTCAATATCAATTTGAAAACATAGTTAGAAAAAGTTAACGTAAAAAAATTCGGGTTGATTTATAAAGGTAAAAAACAATCCTGTGTTAAACAGAATCTGAAATGTATGCATTTAAAAATAAGTTTTTTCAAAATTTGAAGAGATGTGGGTGTTGTAGGATCTCCAACGGTGAGGGTACATAAAACAGTTGTTCTACAACATTTCTCTTTTAAGAGACCTATGCATAGTCAATATTTCATTGCTCTTTATTAAACAGTATATAAGTTTTAACACACGGAGGAACAGAGCGAACTTAATAGCAAATTTTTCAAAATGTGCTTAAAAGGATAATTCACAAAAACGTGAAGTAAAATTACTTAAGAAAAAAAATTGATTACATTATGGCCTTTGATAATTTAAATATGATTTTATGTTTCGGTATTAACGAATATATTGTGAAAACTCACTTCGCCGTAATTGTGTACTCAATAGCTTATTGATTCCTTTAAAGATTTTTTGTAGACGAATTGTCCCTAATTCTTCGCTCTGTTTATTCAATTTAACTAAATGTAATAAAAAATAGAATATTAACTACCAGCATCTGTAAATGCATAGTAATAAGTTAACTATATTAATTAAATTATATTAACGCAGAAACAACAGTTAATCATTTTTATTTCATAAAGCCAATAAAATACTCCGGGCAACGCCGGGTACTCTGCTAGTCTAATATATAAAGAAGAAATTCTGTTTGTTTGTGAAACCAAATGTTTGTGCAATCAATGATTGCAACCAAATGTTGCAGGAACATTTCTACGACCCCGGAAAGTTTTATAGACTATATGGTGTTTCAGTTCATTAACACATTGCGTTCCAATTTGGATATAATATGTTATCAGGATTCGGCCCGGCGGGCTTCCAAAAAAAAAATTTGTTTCCGATTTATGTCCAATTTTGTATGGTGGTTTTATAAGTTGGAAAAAAGCCTGTGACAAATTTTTATGAAGTTCCGTTAACCTGTTTTGGCAAGAGATCCGAACGAAGTTCATTAAATTTTTCTGTTGTCCTGCTTAAACAGTTTGACCAATTGAATTGAAAATTTACAATAGCGTAGCTCTTTACCGAAGGAGCTCACTGAGTTGATTTGGTTACGATTCATTAACCGGTTTTGGAACTAGAACTGTATGAAGTTTTTCAATTTCTTTCTTGTCTCGCTTGAACGGTTTTATCAATTGACTTGAAAATTACAAAAGTGTAGCTCTTCACCCCAGAACATCGTTTAGTTGATTTGGTTACGATCCCTTAAGCTGTTTTGGCACCAGGACCCAATGGAATTTTTTAATTTCTTTGTTGTCGCACTTAAACGGTTTTACCAATTGAGTTGAAAATTTACTAAAGTGTAGGTTTTTATAACGAAAGCTTTCTGAGTTGATTTGGTTACGATCCATTAACTGGTTTCGGCACCAGGACTCAATGAAGTTTTTCAATTTCTTTGTTGTCGCGCTTAAACGGTTTTACCAATTGACTTGAAAATTTACAAAAGTGAAGCTCTTCACCCCAGAACATCATTCAGTTGATTTGGTTATGATCCCTTAAGCTGTTTTGGCACCAGGGCCCAATGAAGTTTTTTTAATTTCTTTGTTGTCGCACTTAAACGGTTTTACCAATTCAGTTGAAAATATACAAAAGTGTAAGTTTTTATAACAAAAGCTTTCTGGGTTGATTTTGTTACGATACATTACGATACGATACCCATCACGCTTCAGGCTATGAAGTGTCTCATTTTTTGTTGTTATGCTTAAACGATTTGACCAATTGAAAATCTGCACAAGTATTGCACTTTCTCACACAAACTCATTCAATAAATTTTGTCGTGATACGTTAACACATTTCGGCACGATAGACCGCCAAAAAAAATTCTAATTTGTGTCTAATTTGACAGGATGAATTTATGGTTTTAAATAGAGCCTGTGACAAAATGTTTGTTAACATTTGTTAACGCATTTCCGCATGAGCACCTATTAAAAGTATTTTGCCTAATATTTTGTATTATTATTATTATTATTAAAAAAATATTACCAACACTCTTTACTTTTATCTACACTGTTTTTAATATTCCATAAAAACCTTTCAATGCAAATTTTTAATATAGAACAGTAATTAAAGAAACCTTATTAAGTATCTTAGGAATACTGTTAACTACTGTTAAGTCTTAACAACATAATATTTTCGGCCGTTATTAAAAAACAGAAACAATCTCCTACATTATACAATCACCTCTTGGATCTGTTTCTCACCTCATACTCTGAAAAATATGTGGTTTCAGTTGGTTACCCCCTGGGTAATTCCGACCATTTTTTTATAACACAAGTTTCCGGGTAAGCCCCCCAATCCCCAATCAGAGGTCCCCTCCCAAAAAATTAATTTGGCGCTACAGCCATGCTGACTGGGAGGGTCTGCTTCCGTAATAGAAATGTTAACTTTGCTGCAAATGCGATTAGTGAAACTATTTTAGTTGAAATGAGGTTATTCATTCCTCATTTCATGAAATCTGTTAAGAGGAATGGTTTAATCGCATTTGCAAAGAAGCCGTTTTCAGACAAGAGGAGGCTTTTAAACTGTACCAAAGCAATAGGTCGGAGGCTCACAGGGCCAACTATATAGTGGTGAGAAACAGATGCAAGAGAGTAATCAACAAGCAAAAATTCTTGTTCAACCAAGGGTTGAAATGTAAAGTCATCCACATGCTAAAGAATAGCAAATCCTTTTGGACATTTGCCAAAGGTCTAAAAGAAGACGTTAGAGGGTCTTCTTTTCCATCACTTGTTAATAATAATAACAGAACAGTATCAAATTCTAAAGAAAAAGCGAACTTATTTGCTTCTAATTCGACACTGCCACAGTCAGCTCAGATGCCACTTTCGGTTCCCCGAGTCGGCCGCTCCTTTGGGAAAATTTACTTTACGACGCGGGCGTGATGAAAATCTTGAAAAATCTTGATACAAATAAGTCAGCCGGTTTAGATGATATAACCACCATGGTGCTTAAAAATACCTACTCCAGTATTTCAAAACCTCTGCGCAACCTTTTCTACTTCTCCTTCACTTCGGGTGTTCATCCTTCCCAATGGAAGGTTGCCCATGTTTTCCCAATTCCCAAAAAAGGTAATAAAAGCGATCCCTCCAACTACCGCCCTATTGCTATAACTTCGGTCCTCTCCAAAGTAATGGAATACCTGGATCACAAAGGTTTGCTTCATGATCGTCAATACGGGCTCAGAGCCCGTCGTTCAACCCGTGATCTCATGACTTATCTTTGTGAGAAGCTAAGCATCAGCCTTCATCATTCTGGTGAATCTGATGTTGTGGCTCTTGATATTTCTAAGGCTTTCGATCGAGTTTGGCACGATGCTCTATTGGCAAAATGCAAAGCAATAGGTCTAGGTAGGGTCTTTCTCAAATGGATTGGAGATTTCCTTTCGAATCGTACGATTCGTGTACTGGTCGACGGATATTCATCTGACAAATTCAAAATAAATGCTGGTGTCCCCCAAGGATCAGTTTTATCTCCCACTCTTTTCTTAATATTTATCAATGACTTACTTTCATTAACCTCCATTCCGATCCATAGCTTCGCAGACGACAGCACCCTTGTAGCTTCCTATGAATTTCATAGCCGCTGTAACACTAATCACCAGATTAATACAACAGCAAAAAATTTCACTATTAGTGAGCTAAATAACGATTTAGCAAAAATTCAAAAATAAGGTGAAGTTAACAGAGTTGATTTCAACACGAAAAAAACACAATGCTGTCTGATCTCGCGAAAAATTGCCACTACTATTCCCAACCTATTATTTCAGGGAGAAGTTTTGCAGCATTCAACAGATTTAAACATGTTGGGTATCGAGTTAAAACAAAAATTGACTTGGTCAAATCACATTTTTGGTATAGCTAAGGATGCAGCTAAATGTTTGGGTTTTTTGTACTGCTGCAAAACCTTCTTTTCTGCATCTGATCTTCTCATTATCTATAAAACTTACATTCGGCCGAAAATGGAGTACAATGCACACATTTGGGCTGCAGGCCCTCAAACAGCGCTGGGTTACCTAGATAATGTGCAAAATAGAGCTATTCGTCTTATCAACGACTCCAGTGTAACTTCAATACTGCCTCCACTCAGTCATCGTAGCACAGTTGGGTCACTAACCTTGTTTTATAGATATCTCGTAGGGATTAATACCTGCTCCAATGAAACAAAACAGTTTCCACTCAAAGTTTACCAACGAGAAACAAGGTGGGCAGCAGAAGCTCATCCCTAGCATGTAGATATCAAGATGGTGAAATACAGCTTATGGAAATTCGTTTGTCATGCGCTCGTCCCGTTTGTGGAACCATATACCATGGCATGTGTTCCCTAAAGTTGGTAATTCTTATGTGTACGATTTACTTAAGTTTAAAAAGAACATTAACATCTTTCTTCAAAATGTTCCTTTAAATTTTCCTACCTATCCCAATTTCCTATTTCCAATTTCCCCAATTATCCTTCCCACATCCCTATCCACAAAACCAAACTGTACATTTATATTAAAGGTTCCATCCTAAAGTTTTGTTTTGAAAGGGGGGTGGTTTTGGTTGGTTAAAGTCCAGCACTACCCTGAGGAAGCACGTGCAGTTCCTCTTGGTGGCTTCCAGTTTTCTACCAACAATCGTAAAAAAATAAAAAAATAAAAAATAAAGTCATCATTCAGAAATGCATTACTTTTATGTGCTCTTTACATGTGGTCTACCTATATAAGATGCATGTGTATAACATATTTCTCATAAAATATCATTGAAATATGTACATATAGTATGTATAATATATCCGTATATTTAAAAATACTATAAACATAATCAATTAAATTAGAAAACATATTCACATTTCTGTACAGTATTTAATCAAAAATGAGTACATACATATATATTTAAATAACTGAAAACCTTACATTCTTATCCATACAAAACATAATTAGTTTAAAACATATTAATTGAAAACATAATTAGAAAAAGTAATCGTAAAAAAATGCTGGTTTATTTATAAAGATAAAACACAATCATGTAGTTTTTATATTAAAAACAAAATGTTAAACAGAACCTGAGATTTATGCATTTAAAAAGAAGTTTTTTAAAAATTCGAAGAGCTATCGGTGCTGTAGGATCTCCAACGATGAGGGTACATAAAAAAGTTGTTCTACAACATTACTGTTTTAAGAGACCTATGCATGTTTATATTTCATTGCTCTTTATTAAACAGTATATAAGTTTTGTAAACAGACGGATTGACAGAGCGATCCTAATAGCAAATTTTTCAAAATGTGCTTAAAAAGATAATTCACAAAAACATGAAGTGAAATTACTTACGAAAAAAAATGTATTACATTATGGTCTTTTATAATTGAAATGCAATTTTATGTTTCGATATTTACAGATTTTTTGTAGACGAATTGTCTTTAATTTTTCCTTCTGTTTATTCAGTTTAACTAAAAGTAATAAAAAAATAGAATATTAACTACCGGCATCAGAAAATGCATATTAACACGTGAAGTATATTAGTTAAATTATATTAATTCAAAAGCAAAAGTTAATAATTTTTATTTCATAAAGCCGATACTCCGATATTTTCATAAAGCCGATACGCCTGGTACTCTGCTAGTCTAATATATAAAGAAGAAATTCTGTTTGTTTGTTTGCTTGTGGCCTTTTACGTAAAAACCACCAGTGCGATTGCAACTAAATTTTGCAGCAACATTTCTACGAGCCCAGACGTAGAGCCCAGAGTTATAGGCTATATCGCGTTTCGGTTCATTAACCCATTGTCGCGGGAGAGCGTTTCAAAGCTGTTTTGATTTTTCGTTGTTTTACCTAAAATGTTGGACTTATTGTGCTTAAAATTTGCATAAATATTTTTCTTAGGTTTTGGGGTGTATATATGTTATACTTGGTTGCAATATGTTACCCGGATTCGGCCCGGCGGGCTTCCTAAAAATGTTTGCTTCTGATTTATGTCCAATTTTGTATGGTGGTTTTATAGTCTGAAAAAAGGGCTGCAACAAATTTTTCGTTCGGGTAAACCATTTGGGCACGGGAATCGAACGCTCATTAATTTAATTTGGTAACGATTCATTAACCCGTTTCGGCACCAGGGTCCAATGAAGTTTTTTAGTTGCTTCGTTGTCGTGCTTAAACTGTTTGACCAATTAGTTGAAAATTTACAAAAGTGGTCTTCATGCTAGAAGCTCGGAACCAGGACTCAATGAAGCTTTTAAATTTACTTTGTTGTTGCGCTTAAACGGTGTGACCAATTAAGTTGAAAATTTGGAAAAGTGTAGCTCTTCACCACAGATACTCACTCAGTTGATTTGGTTACGAACCATTTTGACACCAGCGCCCCATGAAGATTTTTAATTTCTTTGTTGTCTCGCTTAAACGGTTTAACCAATTTAAAATTGGCACCAGTATTGCACTTTAAGAAGCTCATTCAATTAATTATGCCGTGATACATTAACACATTTAGGCACGATAGACTTCCGAATAAAATTTTGGGTTTCTAATTTTTCTCTAATTTGCAGGATGAATTTACGGTTTTAAATAACTTGCGACAATTTTTTGTGAACGTTCGTTAATCCATTTCCCCACAAGTACTTATTAAAAATATTCTGCCCAATTTTTTGTATTGTTATTATATTTTTAAGAAGATATTTTCAATGCTTTCATAAAAAGCTTTCATTGCAAATTTCTAATATATAATTCTAAATAAAATAACCTTATTAAGTATCTTACGAATACTGTGTTTAAGTTTTGACAATATAACATTTTCAGCCGTTATTAAAAAATAGAAATAATCTGCTCCATACGACAATCGTCATGTCATCATTTAGGAATGCATTACTAAGATGTGGTCTACCTACATAAGATGCATGTTTATAATATATTGAAACGAATTGTCTCTAATTCTTCACTATGTTTATTCAATTTGCTAAAAATATGAATGAAATGTAATTAAATGTAATAAAAATTAAAATATTAGTTACCAGCATCTGTAAATGCATAGTAATACGTGGACTATATTAGTTAAATTATATTAACGCAAAAGCAAAGGTTAATAATTTTTATTTCATAAAGCCAGCAAAATACTCCAGGCAACGCCGAGTAAACTCTGCTAGTTATCTAATATATAAAGAAGAAATTATATCTGTTTGTTTGTGCCCTTTTCACGTAAAACCCACCAGTCCGATTGCAATCAAATTTTGCAGGAACATTTCAACTACCCCGGAAAGTGTTATAGGCTATACCGCGTTTCGGTTCATTAACCCATTGCGGCTCGCGAGAAATGAAAACTTTTTCGTTTTTTCGTTGTCCTGTTTAAACGGTTTGATCGATTGAGTTGAAAATTTGTAAAAATGTTCTTCTTAGATTTGGGCGGGTACCGAAGAAATTTGGTACCGAACATTTTTTGTTTACGATTTATGTCCAATTTTGTATGGTGGATTTATGGTCTGAAAAAAAGCCTCCGACAAATTTTTATGAAGCTCCGGTAACCCATTTAGGCACGAGAGCCGAACGAAGTTATTTAAATTTTTCTGTTGTCCTGCTTAAACGGTTTAATCAATTGATTTGTAAATTCTTCACCACAGAACATCATTCAGTTTATTTGGTTACCATCCGTTAATCCATTTCGGCACCAGGGCCCAATGAAGTTTTATAATTTCTTTGTTGTCGCGCCTAAAAGGTTTAACGAATTGAGTTGCAAATTTACAAAAGTGTAGGTCTTTATCACAAAAGCTTTCTGAATTGATTTCGTTACGGTATATTAACCTGTTTCTGCATCAAGCTTTAGGCCTTAAAGTTTCAATTTTTGTTGTTGTGCTTAAACGATTCCACCAATTGAAAATTTGCACAAGTATTGCTTTTTGGCACACAAACTCATTCAATAAATTTTGTCGTGATACATTAGAACATTTCGGCACAATAGAGCTTCTAAAAAAATTTTAATTTTGTCTAATTGTTGAATTTATGGCTTTAAATTAAGCTTGTGACAAAATGTTTGTTAAGGTTTGTTAACACATTTCCGCACGAACACCTATTAAAAATATTGTGTTTGATTTTTGTATTTTTATTATTATTAAAAAAATATTTCCAACACTCTTTTTAATAAATTTTTAATATATAACAGTAATTAAAATAACTTTATTAAGTATCTTGAGAATACTATGTTTAAGTCTTAACAACATAACATTTTCGGCCCTTGTTAAAAAACAGAAACCATCTCCTACATACGACAATTGTCATGTCATCATTCAGAAATGCATTACTTACATATGGTCTACGTATATAAGATGCATGTGTATAACATATTTCCCATCAAATATTATTGAAATATGTACGTACTATATTATGTACGTTAGTTTAAAAATACTATGAACATAATCAAGTAAATTAGAAAACATATTCACATTTCTGTACAGTATTTAATCAAAAATGAGTACATACATATTTAAAGAACAGAAAATCTTACAATCTTATTCATATACAATTTTTACACATATTCTTAGCCAATCAATTTGAAAACATAATTATAAAAAGTAAACGTAAAAAAATTCTGGTTGATTTATAAAGGTAAAAAAAATCATGTATTTTTTATAATGAAAATATATTACACAGAACCTAATATATATGCATTTAAATAGAAGTTTTTTCAAAATCTGAAGAGCTGTGGGTGTTATAGGATCTCCAACGCTGAGGGTACATAAAAAAGTTATTCTACAACATTACTCTTTTAAGAGACATATGGTGGTTTTATAATCTGAAAAGAGGTTTGCAACAAATTTTTATGAAGTACGGGTAAACCGTTTGGGCACGGGAGCCGAACGAAATTCATTAAATTTTTAGGTTGTCCTGCTTAGTGATTTGAAAATTCGCAAAAATGTTGCTCTTTAGCAGAAAAGCTCATTTATTTAATTTCGTAACGATTCGTTAACCCTTTTCGGCGCCAGGGTCCAATCAAGTATTTTAATTTCATTGTTGTCGCCCTTAACCGGTTTGACGAATTGAGTTGCTAATTTTGAAAAGTGTAGCTCTTCACCACAGATTGATTTGGTTATGATCCATTAACCCGTTTTGACACCAGCGCCCAATGACGTTTTTTTATTTCTTTGTTGTCGCGCTTAAACGGTTTAACCAATTTAAAATTGGCACAAGTATTGCACTTTAAGAGTGAAGCTTATTCAATTAATTTTGCCTTGATACATTAACCCATTTCGGCACGATAGACTTACGACAAAAATTTTTGGTTTCTAATTTTTCTCTAACTTGGCAGGATGAATTTAAGGTTCTAAATCACTATCAACAATAACAGTTCCACAAATTTCCGCAACTACTTCGATATCTTTGAGCTTTGATACTGTGGATTTATTACCATCTTTCTTACTTCTAAATTGCCAACGAAGAAGGTTAAATTTTTACTTCCAAATGAAAAAGAGATTACTGCAGATCGTAAGCAGATGTCAACTAAAGAAGAATCTAAACCTGATTTGGATCTCCAGTCACTGTACTTTACTAAATTTGCAGCTTACACAACTTCTAATTATCTCAGTAAGTTTTTAAGGAATAAGTTTAAATTAAATATTGTAATAACAATTAACATTACTCCTAAGATTCTTAGATTTAAACTGAAATATAAATCTTTTACAGTTAGGGTACCTCAATCCAAAGTTTGTGAAATAACAAATTACAAAGGATGGAAAAAAGGTACTATAATAAAGCTTTTTAAAGAATAGTCTAATTCTAGTAGTAATACACCAAAATCTATTTCACATATTAATATAAGCTTAATCATTAACACAAACAATAATAACACGCATTCTAAAACATTTCTTTTTAGCCCCTTCGCTATTCCTTTTAGTAATAAAGCTAAAAAGAAATTTCCAATTCAGAGTTCTAGTAACTCAAACATAATTAATAACATAAGTCAACTCAACTCAAACATAAGTAATAATAAAGTTAATAATAACAACAATAATAAGTTTAAAAGTAACAATAATAATAATTATAATAATAATCGAATTAAAAATAATCAAAATAAAAATAAGAAAAATAATCAAAATAATAATAATAATCAAAATAATAATAATAATAATAATAATGAAATAATAATAATTATAACGATAATAATAATAATTATTATAATAATAATAATAATAATCTTAGTAACGACAATAATAGTAATAATAATAATCAAAATAATAACAATAGGTACTAATATTAAACATAATAACAATAATTATAATAATAATAATAAACCATTGATTGTAAATATTGTAAATATGCTCTGTCAAGATTCAGAGATGAGAGGATTCTCTACAACGTTACACTTTTCCTAGCCCATTTACATAATGATTCGTATAACACGGTTATAGAAGGTAAAACTAGAACTCACCTGTCAGTTCTCATTCACAATTAGGGCCTGACATCTAATTATAAAGATGTATACGGTCTTTATCTCATCATAAAAATATAGACTTCTCCGTTAAAGAGGTCGAAAAGTATTTTAAGGCTTATCGTAGTCATTGCAATAGCAACTACTACAATCATTTGAATCAATCTCGTGAGAGTTATAACAAGTTTTTTCGTCCAAACTCGAAGTAATTACTCAAGTTTCAACCAAACTTCAAATCGTATCTCTTTATCTAACGTTACTTACTCAAAAAAAATCTCAAACTTTCAACAACATACAACATTGAAATGTTTTACCACAATTCTAGAGGAATGAGAGGCAAACTCAAAAAGCTTTTTGTTGATGCCAAGTCGTGTAATTTCAGTGTATTAGTTATAACTGAAACATGGCTCAACGATTCGTTTACAAACCAGGAAATTCTTGATGGTAATTGATCCATTTACAGAAAGGATCGTGATTATCTATCTGTAAATTGTTTGCGAGGGTGTTCTACTTGTTGTAAGGAATAACTTATTAATCACTGGTACACATCAATCCTTCGATCACCAATTTGTTAAAATAAAATTAGGTACAAATAATTTATACCTAAACAAATATTTCCCTCCGAACTCTGAAAATTCCGATTTTTTATTTTATTTTATTTTAGAACCAAAGCAAGGTCGTTACAAAAATTCTTAAAGTTAAACTTAAAATTATTATTACACAATACAATGCAAAAAAAAAGTACATTATTTTGCTGACTTAAGACTACAAAAAAAATTACAATTTATTTTTAGTTTTTTCTCTTTTTTTCTTTTTTTTTAGATACATTTAAATATTATGAATGAATTTAAAAATACATTTGAATTTATGAATACATTTAAAAATTATGATGAATCATTTAGAGCAATATAAAGAAGCTAAGTTAAGCCTTTAGCTTAGTCTAACTATTAAGAAAGAGAGAAAAAAAAAAAAAAATGATGGAAGATGATACAATAATTTTTTTGTTTGTTTTTTTTTTTTATAGTGTATATCACAATATTATTTCAGAAATGCATGAGGATGACTCGATTTTTGTGTTTGGCGATTTTAATCGTCCTTCTATTTCCGTTTTTGTTGACGACGCTGATAATTTGTTATTACCGGCTAACTTTCATGACGAAATTGACTTCGGTTTTATTAGCGAGTTCTACGGTAACGATTTACAACAAATTATCAGTTATCCTAATAGTAATAATAAGTGGTTAGATCTTGCATTTTCAAATGCATATGATAGAGTGTCGGTTAAACTCGCTGATGTTGATAATCTCTTTACCAACTCTGCTCATCATAACGCACTTATTTTCGAGTTCTCCACTTCTATCCCACTCTTGGCCAAATCTTACAATAATGAAATTGTATACGATTTTTTTAATGCTGACTATCAAAGTATTAATTATGTGTCATTAATCACATGGGACTAACTGTTAGTTCAACAGGATATCAATTTACTAATCTCTATCTTTTACTCAAACCTGTTTCAAATTATTGATGCCTTTGTTCCTAAAATTCACAAAAAGCATAAAACAACAGAGCCATGGTTAGATAGAGATGTTAGGACTTGAGAAATCGGCGCAATAAAATATGCAATAAACTTAAACACCATCAAGCACCATGCGACGACTTATTGATTATGTATAAGCAACTTGCTATTGAATTTAAACAAATTGAATTTAAACAAAAAGCCAATGCGGCATATGAAAACTATGTCACGGATATTGGCAACAAACTTGTTACTGATCCTAAAAAATTTCTTTACTTTTTTAACAGAAAATGGAAATTATTTGGATATCCCAATTCAATGATGTCAAAAGACAATGTGGTTTCTAATTGCCCAAAAGAAATTTGTAACTTCTGTTCTGATAATTTTTAACAAGTTTATCGTTGACTCCTTATCTAATAGCTCAAATTTGTTATTTACAGACGTGTATCTTTCTGAAAATAATATTCTTGAAACAATTTTGAGCCTTGATATAAAAAGGGTGCTGGTCCGGACTTAACTCCTCCAATCTTTTTACTTAATTGCTCTCACAGTCTAATCTTTCGTCTTCATTTTATTTTCAATCAGTCACTTTCAATTGGGATTTTCCCACAAAAGTGGAAATCCTCTCACTTAACTCCTATTTTTAAAAAAGGGGATAGAGCATCGGTGGAAAATTATCGAGGTATAGCAATCCTTTCGACTATATCTAAATTATTTCAAAAAATTGTCGTTGATAGAATTACTCCTATCATAAAGGCAAAACTAAATAAATATCAACAGAAAAGGTCGTTCAACTACAACAAATATTATGGTTTATACATCTGATATTCTGAATCAAATGGAGAAAGGGTACCAAGCAATTTACACTGATTTTAGCAAAGCTTTCGATCGTGTAGATCACTTCACTTTGCTAAACAAACTATCAACTTTTGGCATTTCGGGTTCATTTCTTGTGTGGCTTAATTTTTATCCTTCAGAAAGAACTCAAAATGTTAAATTTCATGGTTATTATCCAACACCACCGGGGAAACTTCTGGTGTATCTCAAGGTAGCCATTTAGGCCCGCTTCTGTTTAATGTTTTTATTTCAGATCTTTCGGAATATCTAAGCAATATACCTCACATTTCGTTTGCTGATGACCTAAAAATATATCAAGTGGTTAAAGATAATTCTGATGCAGCTAAACTTCAATCAAACTTATCAGTGTTACAAGCTTGGTGCACGTTAAATAAATTAGAACTCAATATACGGAAATGTAAGGTTATTAGCTTTACACGTAAACGGACTTCTTTAATATATTATTACAAAATAGATAATGTAACTCTTGAAAGGGTTTTTAACCTTTTTGATTTTGCTAATCTACCTAGTTACACCAGAAGACTTAATTCATTAAACTTGCTTTCTTTATCTTTACGTAGACAATTATTGTCATCATTGTAATATTATGTTTGTATTATAATGGTTTTTGTGATATAAAGCTTTTTGCCCTGTGTTGTGCCCAAGTCAGTGTTGGTATTTTACAGACTAAAAGTCCAAACAAAATACACAACTATCTTCCTATCAGCTAGAGCCAATACAGGAAGTACTGTCCAGGTCTCTTAAAAAAAAACAATTTAATTCCTTTTTTGTTCTGATCGTGATTGTTAATCTAGATCGATCTTAGAACTGTTTTTTATTTAATGATTTTCATGTTATTTATACAAAAAATTTTATAATTGATTTTAGTAATTTGTTGTTGTATTGATTTCTAAATCTTCAATAATTAAAATTGTGAAAGTGTCAATATGGCATTTTCCAAGAATAATTAAATTTATTTTTAAAACATATTTTCCTTTCTGTATATAATATAAATTACTTTTACAGTAACATGTTCTACATTTGGTTTATTTACTTTTATGCTAAAAAAAAATATTAATTAATGTTAAGGTATTATATTACTTAAATGTATCATACAAAAAAAATTTATTAACAAAAAAATTCGTTCACAATGTTGCGTAATTTATAAGAAAGAAAATTATTTATATTAACATGTAAATGCATATGTTGCACAATAACAATAGGCTGTAAGTACAACTTATTATATTAAGTTTTTACATATGTGCATATGGTAAACGTACCTTTCACGGTTTTGTTTGTATTTTTTTTTATTTTTTGCTGAATCGTAAGATTCTGAAATTTAAAAGAAATTGAAAGTTTGTTTTGGAGGTATTGAACTTCATATTAAGTATGACATAATTAAAATTGTTTACGTTAGGTATTTGTATGTTAGAAAATAAAATTAAACTGAGTTATTGAATTACTGTAGAATATGGTTTAGGATTGTAATCGGAAAAAAGTATTGTAGTGTGATCACTACACCCTTACCGTAAAAAAAATAAAATTTTTGTACTCAAAAAGAGTGAAAAAATTTTGTGCTATGTATGTACATGTTTATATGAAATATCTTAGATTTTGTAATTTGAATCTTAAATTTTATATATTTTTTGTTTTTTTTTTGTTTGCATCTTATATAAAAATTGATTTAAAAAAAATTATTAATAGTCTTATAATAACTAAAATTTTATTTATTTATTTATTTATTTTTTTTTTTTATTCTTTTGAAAATAATTTAAGATTATTATTGTGGATTTCTTTTTCTTTGTCTTTTATTTTTATTACAGAATTAGTACCATTTGTTTTTATTATTTTGTATGGTCCTTTGTATGGACTGTCTAATTTATTTTTCTTTTCATTCTTTATAAATACTAGATCATTAGTTCTAAATTTTATAGGTTTTACATTTTTATCATGTTTTTCTTTTTTATCTTTCTTAGCTATATTTAACATCTCATTAGCTTTTCGGGCAGCGAAATTTAATCTTGTTTTTAATTCTAACGCGTAATCATTAATATCTAAAATAGGTATATTAGAGTTTATATTAAATTTGGTAGGTAGACTTGATATCTTTCCGAAAATCAATTCGAAAGGCGAGTAATTTGTATCTGAATGGGGTGTCGTGTTGTAAAAAATGTGAAGTATGGGATCCATTCATCCCATTGGTAATCTTGTGTAAATGATAATAGATATTGATTCAGTACTCTATGATATCGTTCTATTGATCCTAGTGTTTCATGGTGGTAAGGCGTCGATTTCAAGTGTTCTATATTAAATGTCTTACAGATGTTTGTAAAAATTTCATTCACAAATTCTGTGCCAAGATCTGTCTTTATTGTTTTGAAATTACCGTATAATATAATTTACAAGTGTTTTCGCGATAGTTGCTGCTTCTTTTGTTTCAAGTGGGATGGCTTCCACGTATTTAGTTAACTCACATTGAACTGTTAGGATGTACCTGTAATTATTATATATCTTTAGTGGTCCTACTGTGTCCATACTTATTTGCTCAAATGCTCCGGTGGGAGTATTTGTTATGATAAATTTTTATATTTTATTATTTTATTCTGTGCACATTTTTTACATTTATTAATGTATGTTTTAACCATTTTAATTAATTTTTTCCATACGTATCTTTGTTTTATTTTGTTGATTGTTTTCTTGATACCAGTATGGCCTCCTTGTGGGATATCATGATATTCTTTAATAATTTCTTCTTTAATTTTATTATCTTTTATATTTATTGGTGGGGTATATATCAAAATTTTTAAATCATATTTATTTTTATTTATCATATCGTTATATAACGTTTTTAATTTATTCATTTCAATGTTATTAAATATTTCATCGTGATCACTTAGCGCTATTTTATTTATATTCTTGTTTTTAATATATGGGATAAGTTTCTCCAAGGTCCTACCGAAGTCTTGATATGGATTATAACTTATCCTTATTGGTACCATTATATCCCGTTTATTATTCATATATATATTTGGCATATAATCATTTTTCACATTACAGCCTTCTTTTTTATGCATACATGGCGTATGATCATTTTTCACATCACCGCCTTTTTTTATTTCAAATTTAATTTTGTTTATATTTCTAGTTTCTGATATCGAGGTACATTGTAACATGTGAAGTTCATGACGCTTCTGTCTCAATGATCTCTTATCATTACTTTTATTGTTTGGTGTTATGCTAGCTTTACTTCTCGTAATTACGTCAATTTTATTTGATGGTATTAATTTTTCAAGTAGTCGGAATTTATTTCTATTCTAGATAGTGCGTCAGCATTTGTGTTCATTTTGCCTTGTTTGTATATTATCGTAATTATAGTCCGCTAGATCCAATCTAATTCTTGTCAGTTTTTATGAGGGGTTACTATGTAAAAATAGACTAACTAATGGTCTATGGTCAGTTACTATCGTGAACTTTCTACCATATATATAAGGTCTGAAATACGTTATTGCCCAATGAATTCCTAATAATTCTTTTTGATAACAGGCTTGTTGAGTTCGTGTTTATTTAACAATTTACTGGCGTATGCAATTGGTAAATCATTGCCTATGTCACCTTGTGATAGTACAGCTCCTAGTGCATAATTTGAAGCGTCTGTAGTTATTATGAACTCTTTGTTAAAATCTGGTAATTTAAGTATAGGTTGGTTCATTAGTTTTTTCTTTAAAGTAGTAAATGAATTTTCACATTCGGTCGTCCCCTCGAAAATTGCGTTCTTTTTTGATAAATTATTTAATGGTTTGGCAATTTATGAAAAATTCTTTATGAATCTACGGTAATAATTTGCAAAGGCTACAAATCGTCTTGTTTCGTCTGTATTCATGGGTGTTGGATAATTAACTATTGTATAGTATTTCGATGGGTCAGGTTTTATCCCATTTTGTGTTATGAGGTGTCCTAGGTATGTAACTTCAGTTTGCAAAAAGTTACATTTCGATGGATTTAATTTCAAATTAGATAATCTCATTCTTCAAAAAACATTTGTCAGATTGTCGTTGTGATGTTTTAGACTGCATCCGATTATTATTATATCTTCGACATATATAAATGCTTCTGAATCTAAACCTGATAGTGCTATAGTAAGCATCCTTTGAAAACTATTGGACGATATTTTTAATCCAAAGGGTAATCTTGTAAATTGATAATGTCCTTTATTAGTTGAAAAGGCAGTAAGAGGTTTTGATTCGTTGTCAAGTTTTATTTGATGGAAAGAATTACTCAAGTCTAAGGTTGAAAAATACTTAGCTCTTACTAGGTTGTCTAAAATATCGTCTAATCGTGTTAGCGGGAATTTGTCATCAATTATTTTTTTATTTAACTGTCGGTAATCTACCACTAATCTCCATTTTTTTTATAATTAGCTGATTTTTTAGGTACTATTAATAGTGGAGAATTGTAGGGGCTATTTGAAGGTTCTACTAGTTTATTTTTAATTAATTCTTTTACTTCTTTTTGTATTTCCTCGATCTGATTTTGTGGGAGTCTATAATTTTTTATATATACGGGTGTTTTGTCTTGTAAACTTATATGTTGTTGGTAAAAGTTATTATATGTTAATTTGACATTTTTTAAATGAAATATATCTGAAAAATCTTTGCATATTTGAGTATCTGTGTTTTTAGCCTGTGTGTCTAAATTATTTATGTTCAATTCTTCTAAAAGTTGTTTTTGCCTATTAATTTTATTTTGGCTTATTTTTATTATTTTATAGTTTCTTAGAGGTTCTATACTTGGTTTTAAATTAGTTATTGTTGCTTGTTTGTTAGAAGTGTTTAAGATTTTAACATGTGGGATACCTTTTGCTGGTATTATAGTATTTGCTAAAAAGATTCTTTTGCCAAAATCTTTGCTAAAAACAATGCTATCTTCTTTTATATTGATATTAATTGGATGTACCATTTCTGTTCTAGCCGGATTATGTTATGGTAATCGGGTATGTGTGTTTTTATTGGTAATGTTATTTCATTATCTTGTATTTTTAAAGTGATTGTAAAAGTCTCAAAGTCTATTAAGCTATTATGGTTATATATAAAATCTGTCCCAAGTATGCCATCTGTTGGTATCAGAAAATCAGAAGTTACGACATTAAATCTCTGTTCTAAATTAAAGTTTTCTATTTTAAGATTTGAAATTATACTTCCTAGTGATGATACAATATGTTCATTGACGCCAGTGATTTTTCAGATGTTATCGGAATTAATGAAACCTGGTTCGTCAATTAAATGCTCTTTAACAATGGATATTTCTGTTCCAGTATCGAGTAGAAATGTTAACGGTTTCGTTGTTAAATCTGTTAGTATGGTTATATAATTTATTTTTCGGTTGTTATTGTAGAATATTTTTTGTTCTTTGTGAATTTGTATGTTCCCTCGGCATGATATTAAACTTCGAGGCTTACCTCGTTTTCTTGCGTTATTGCAAGATGGTTTATATTTGTGGTATTATTATTTCGATAATTTTTGTATCTGTTATAGTTAAAATTATTATGTTGACGATTATTGTTGTTGTTATATTGGCGGTTGTTATTATTATTATTGTTATATTGGCGGTTGTTATTATTATAGTTGTTATATTGGCGCTTGTTATTATTGTTTCGGTTACTGTTAATATTATTATTTTGTGAATTGTTATTTTAATTCTGGTGAAAATTTCTTTGATTTCTATTTTGGTTTCTATTCCTGTAATTATTATGGTATTTATTTAAATACATTATTTTATTTGATTTATTTTTTGATAAGTTACAATTTTTACTGCTGAAGACAGTGTTTTAGGTTATGCGGCGTATAGTATATTTGCTAAATTTTCGTTTAATCCCTTCTTAAATAGTCCGATTGCGTATTCATTGTTTAAAGAAGTTATCGTCGCTCTGTTTGCTTCTCCTTATTCTTTAATTTGAATAGTATTGAGTTCTGCTATTAATTTTTCTATTCTTTCTACATATTTCTGTAAAGGTCTGTGAGTTTGTACGGTGCTTATTAATTCTGATTGTACTATGGTTTGTGTTCTAGTATATGAGTAAGCGTCGTTGAGTGCGTTTGTTAAATCTTTTAGGTCTTTTGGTTGTTGTACGCCGACTAATTTGTTTTTGGGTTTGTCCGTCAACCGTGTATTGTAAATAAAACCTATTAAATTTTCGCGGTCTTCTGTTTTTGTAGCTTCATAAGTACTTAGTGATATTTAAAAAGTTCTATAATTTAGTTTTATCGCCATCAAAAATCTGAATGATTTTCAGAGTGTTATTGATATCAAAGTCCATTTTATTAAGATTTTTTGTTTTAATTTAGAAATAACATATGAAAATGCTGAGAATTAACTAAATCTTCTTTGGGTAGGAGTGTTAAGGTGTAGATAAAAATCTATTAAGTAAGGTATACGACACTTGGTAAGTTTATGAATCTATTATGTTAAGGTCCCAGAGAAGATTTTTTTTTATTTTTTTTTTTCTAATAATTTTACATATGGTAGATACAGAATATAAATCTGATTTCACTGTAATTGATTTACGAACAATCAAACAGGATCCATCATATCAAATGGAAATTCATTAAAAACAAAAAAAACAAATGTAGTTAAAATAATATGAAATAAACAAATTTTTTTCTAAATAAGTTTTATTAATCCATGAATTGTGAGCGGATGAGAATCCAAGCCATTTTACAAAAACCTTATTATCTTTACTTTTAATAACTTTTTCAACTAAATAAATATTAATAAGTTTAGATTTAAGTGATTAGTGATTTGAACTTTTCTTATCTTAAATAATTCAGTTGTCCAATTTGGGGTGTAGCCTTTTTCAAAAACATGTTTATACTTGCTTATTCGAACTGAATCATTAATTTTATATTTTGCGGGTAAAGCTATTTTTATATGATTATACACAGTTTTAAGTAAATTTTCAGTATTATCTTTATTGGCATCAGATGGACGTTTCTGAATAGTTCGATGTATAGTGTTGTTATATTGTTTAACTTGTTCTGCAATTAGATTAATCCATTTATAATTTTCATTAAAACTAAATTCTTTCCACATATTTTCTTTTAAAGTTCGATTAAAACGTTCTATAATAGAGGCTTTTAATATGCTAAATGTTGAATAATGGTTTATATGATATTTATCCATTAAATTTTTGAATATTTTATTGAAGAATTCTTTTCCATCATCAGTTTGCAAATTTTGTGGATGTCTTTCAGAAGTTTGAAAAATATTTTGCATTGATTTTGTGACGTTCTCTGCAATTTTTGTTTTTATGGGAATTGCCCAAGAATACTTGAAAAAGGTATCAATTACAGTTAGTAAAAATTTAAAGCCTTAATTCTCTGTAGCATATGAACCCATTTCTACTAAATCAGCTTGCCAAAGATCATCAAATCCTTTAATTATAACTCTACGTCGTTTGAAATTTCTCCGTGCAGGCTTATGCAGCTCTTCAACAACTTCTCTTTTACTAATGTTTAAACAAAATAAAAATAGATGTACTTAGTTACTATGTATTCACTATGTATTGTACTAGTATTTTGAATTCGTTGACTAAATCTGTAGCGATCAAGTTTACCTTCCCAATATTTTTGTCGAGCTAATTTATATGCTGTATTCCATTTGTATAATATATGTATTTGAGGCTTTAACATAAATTTGACTCTCTTTTTTACTTTTTTTTCATCATCATAATCCTCTTCCCCATGGCTCTATTCAAATGAATCTGAAATATCGTCAGAAGCAACTGAAATATCATCTTCCATTTCGTCACTCTCATCAGATGAATTTGAAGCATCAAGCCAATCGAAAAAATCTACAACTTCATCCTTACTCATCTTGCAAATTACTAATTAAAATATACCTCTCTTTTACTCATTTATAAATAAAATAAATAAAGCAAACAATAAATTTTCAAATTGTAAAATTCATATTCATTATTTTATATATAGTAGTTTACAAATATGTATATTTTTATTATAACCTATTTTCTATTCTTTTATATAATTCTATTAGTTTGGGACAGTGTAACATACATTGTTCTGCTGAATGACACGGGCAAGTATCTGGAAAACTTTCAATATTGTTTGATGTATAGGGGCATATATACCAATGAAATCCATTCTCCTTAGTTTCAATTTGTAGAGAATTTTTAAATAACTTTTTGATCTTTGAAATGATCTTTAACTGCTCATAATGTTCCTCCAATAAAATATCTTCATATTTATTTAAAAAAATATTTAAAGAATATCCTATTTGATGTATATCCATTTTGAAAGTTGAATGAAAACTAATCACAATTAATTCCTTGAATTATTAATTAAATTTAACGCTGATTGAGCTTTAGCTTCACCGTTTTGTAGTCGTGCATTAATAAATCCAATTGGTTTTTTAACTTGAAATTCAACAAAATCATACATTTTTGAAAATTTTTCATTTAACATAGCAGAAAATTTGATGTGGATATTCTCTAAACTATCTTGCATTTTTTCTTCTAAAATTCTTAATTTTTCTTCTGCTAATTTAAGTTCTATAGACATTGTTGTCTCTGTATGATCAAACATTTCTCCTATGTAGTTTTTTATTAATTCTTTGTGAAAGAAAATTTGGTTATTCACAAATGTTTGTGTTGCTGCATCATTTCCGTTAACTGAATCTTGAACATTTGATAAAATTTTGTTATCTAAATCATAGTTTCCTCCAGAAGTTAATTTGAAACCTATACCTGGAGGACCTTGAGTATGTAGTTTTCTAGAAGAAGAAGAAGAAGCTGTACTACGTCCAAACTTATCAAGTGGCATTATGATTTTTACTGATTGATAATTTAAAATATTATTGAATTATATTTGCTTCTCTCAATTCTTCAATTATAGATACAATTTCATTGTGATGATTATTGTTACCAGCTGATTGTGAATTAATTAAAAGTCTTAATCTGTTAACTAACTCATTAGGATCATCCCAATAAACAAACTGATTTGATTGATTTGTATAATTTAAATATGTTTCTGGCATAGGAGATTTATGTAAAAACGTTCTAAAAAAAATTTTTTTTGAATAACCAGATTTTTTATACCTAGTATTGTAATCATGTTCATAATATTTTCTTAATATGTTCTTGTATTTATAACCTTTGTTTCCTTTTATTTGTCCTAAACTATCATAATTTCTTCTTTGTGCATTCGTTTTGTTAAGTATAATTTAAAGGTTTTTTTTTAAATATTAATTCATATAGGCCATCAGTTCCCTTAAATTCTTCATCATCAATCACTATATTTTTAGTATTTTCATCTATTTCAAAATTAGCATTACCAAGTTTTCGAATATTTAATGATTTATCAAAACGTGGTTCATATGTTCTATCAAGTTCTGATTTGGTGAGAGCAGGAAATTGTGAAATTGATGATTCATCACTATTACAGAATTTTGGCGTTGAAGTTTTTGAAATTGATGATTCATCATTATAGAATTTTAAAGTATTCGGCGTTGAACTTTTAAATTCATTGTATGTACTAGCCTTGTTGCTAGGTGTTTTAACTTCCGATGTAAATGACGGCATTGATTTAAACCTGTTATCATCATCCGCAGCCCATTTAATTTCCGGTTTGATAACATTATCTGAAAATTGTTGTTGTTATTGTTTGACAACATTTATTAATTCTTTCAATGGTTTTATAATTGGAGTAAAATCTTCTTCTCGATTACGGTCTTCCAATAACTTTTGAACTTTTAAAGATTGAAATTTGCTTTTTAAATTTTTACGAGTTTTAATTAAATCTTTCATAAGTTGTTCATCCATTTTTTAAATGAGGATTAGTTCAAGTATTAACTGTAAATTATCGACTGAACTGTTCTTCTGCTAACTGCTAACTGATAATCGCAAACTGCTAACTGGTAACTGCCATCTGCTAATTGCCAACAGCTAACTGCAAATTACTAACTGCTAAATAACACCGTTCAGTTAGTAAATGTTGAAGGATTCGTTCAGCTAATAACTGCCATATCAGAATTGACATGTTCATTATATATATGTTTTAAATTTAAATCATCTTGCTTGAATATAATCAAAAAATTAGCATTATCTCTAACTAAATGCTTTGGATTCTTGTATAAGACTGACATAAATAAAAACTATCTACTTCTTGGTGACGTCCCATACAAAAATAGGTTCTTATGCTATCCTGCTTATCACAAGCTACATCATCAAAAATAAATATTGAGTTTGGTTGCGAGGCCGAAGGTTCAATTACATCAACGTTATTTGAAAATTCGTTATATCCCATTCCTTTGATTGGTTTTATTAATTTTTTTAAATATTCACACTTAGGTTGATGTAATGATTTCGAGTAAATGTATATGTTTTGAAATTTAAGCCCATTAGGACCTAAAAGCATACTTATCATAACATTAGTTTTACCACAATTTGAAGACCCAACTATTAATCCTCTTATACTATCTGGAGAACATTCACCATGTCTTTTTATTTTCTTTTTTGAATTTTGATCGAAATTTTTAATTTTAACTGCATTATCTACTTTCATAAATTTCATTTCATAAAAGGTAATTAGTGTTTGAGTGACTTTCTTAAATTAAACAAATTAATATTATGCTACTTTATAATAAATATTCAATCAGTAACCAAAAAACCGTTAATGGAAAAGGTGCAATTAATTCTCTAATTAATAAACTGCCATTTGAAGCACATTTACCTGGTTATAATTATTGTGGTCCTGGGACAAAACTAGCAAAACGATTAGCACGAGGTGATAAAGGAATTAATGGTTTAGATGAGGCTTGTCGAGAGCATGATATAGCATATTCTCAAAATATTGATCAAAATCAACGTCATGTAGCTGATAAAATATCGGCAGAGAAAGCTTGGCAAAGGACAAAAGCTAAAGACTCAAGTTTTGGTGAACGGTTAAATTCATATCTAGTTACAAACACAATGAAAGCGAAAGTTAAACTAGGTATGGGTTTAAAAAAAACAAAGAAAACTAAAAGAAAAAAAAAAACCTTTGAAAAATGTCATAAAAGAAGCTAGAACAGCAGTTAAAACTATAAAAAAACCTATGAATGAAAAAAATACTATAAGAATAGTTTTGCAAGCAGCTCGAAAATTTTCTAGGCGGCAGAAAAAAATAATCGATATTCCTAGAATAATTCCAGTAGCAAAAATTGGTGGAGTTCTACCTTTAATTCCAATTTTTGCGGGTCTTTCAGCTATTGGAGCATTATCAGGTGGTGCTGCTGGGATAGCTAAGGCTGTAAGCGATGCTAAAAATGCACACAAACAATTACATGAAAGTGAGCGTCATAATAAAATGATGGAAGCTATTGCATTAAAAGGAGGAAAGGGATTACACTTAAAACCGTATAATAAAGGATTAGGTCTTTATTTAAATCCAAAAAACCATTAAATGAGCTATCCAAAAGAGCACTTACTAATTATGACTTAGTAGAATTTGGAAAAAAATACTTAAAACATTTCCGCGAGATAATTTATCAACACGCAAACCTTTGAAATACGAATGTGGTATAATAAATTTAGATAATTCTATTGGAAATGGAACGCATTGGGTAGCTTATTACAAAAATCGTCAAATCATACAATATTTTAACAGCTTTGAAAATTTGCAACCTCCATTAGAAGTAATTAAATATTTAGGAAATAAGCTTCTATATAACTACAATAAATATCAAAACTTTAATTCATATAATTGTGGTCATTTATGTTTAGAATTTTTATTTCATATTGTTAACAAAAAAAAAAAAATTATCAGTAAATAAAAACATAACATAATAACAAAAAACAAAAATATTGCTTTTTTTATTATTAGTCTAGTTTTATTAAACATAACCAAGGTTAATAATTTTGTTCAAATTCAAGGTTATTTTCTCTATTAAAAGAACCGAAAAAATTAACTGATATAAATAATTTGAATTTGAATAGAATAATTTGAATTTAGTTGTAAAGAAATTAAAAGAACAAAAAAATGGAATTAGAATATATTATGATGTATGCATTGTTTTTCATTATGTTAATGATTAAGATGGATTAACCTTGAAAATCTATAAAAGCAATATACTCTTCTGAAATATCTCATTATTATTTGAGTAAAAGATATGTCATTAACATTAACTTTAAACGGAAACTCTTCCATATTAACAAATAATTATTTTCCTCCTATAGATCTAAAGGGAAGAGAATATACGTGTGGTTTAGTAGATTTCCAAACATATAATTCAATACCAAATATAGATGAGGAAAATAATAAATTTATTATTGATGATAAAACCTACAAAATTCAAACAGGTTCATATGAAATTGAAGATATTGAAAAATTTCTTAGAAAAACATTGAATTTAGCTAAAACAGATAAGGAAAAATTGATTATAAGAGCAAATAATAACACATTAAAGTGCGAAATTTTTGCCGATAAAGAAATTGATTTTGAAAGAGAAGATACTATCAGTAAATTATTAGGTTTTAGTAGAAAAAGATTATTACCAAACAAATGGCATACTTCAGATCTTTTTGTTGACATTAATAAAATAAACATAGTAAGAGTAGAATGTAATATTATTTCTGGAACTTATATTAATGGAAAAGAAGCTCACATTTTACACGAATTCTCTATAAACGTCAGTCCAGGATATAAAATAGTTGAAGTTCCTACGAATGTAATTTATTTACCTATAACTATTAATCAGATAAGTTCTATTACTATAAAACTGCTTGATCAGAACGGTAATTTAATTAATTTTCGTGGAGAAACAATAACAATTAGATTGCATTTAAAGCCTCAAAATGATAGTATTTAATCAAAATCATCAATCTAATATAAATTTGCAGAATGATATGTACCGGCTTAATTCATCAAAGCTAGTCAAAGGAGGAGGATCTCAGCATTTAAAATATAAAAAACGTTTATCATTTAAAAATAAGGAATATCTAAAATCACTTGGCTATTTACTAAACACAAATTAAAATGGAACTTTTTAATGACCCCATTTTTGATGAAAGTATAATTAGCGCTCAATGGTATTCATATTCACCATTTCTAAATTCGTTTGGATTGAGTGATATTATTCGAATACAAATACAAAATCAGAATTTAAATATATTACCATCTACAAGTCAAATTTATGTAGAAGGATATGTAACAAAACATGATGGATCAACTGTTACACATACTAAACTAGTTAATAATGCTATATATACCATTTCTATTTGATGAAATTCGCTATGAACTTAATGGGAAAGAAATTGATCATAATCGTAATGTTGGAATAACTTCAACATTCAAAAACTATATTTCACTCAATCAAAATAAAAGTACCGTTTTATATAATGGAAGTTGGTCTCCTGAAAATTCAATTAAAATGAATGGACTTCATTTCAATTTTTGTGTACCCTTAAAGAGATTATTAGGATTTGCGGAAGATTATAAAAATATTATTCCAAATGCAAAACATGAATTGATATTAACTCGCTCTCGAACAAATGATAATTCATTATTATGTAGTGTTGTTAATGCTAGTGAAAAACCGAAAATTACTATCACAAAAATACATTGGAAGGTTCAACATATTAACTTAAACGATAGGCTTAAATTAAATTTATACAAAAGCATTGAAAATGGTTCGGTTATAAAAATTCCTTTTAGAAATTGGGAATTGCACGAGTATCCTACATTACCAACAGGAACTACACATCATATCTGGAAGGTTAAAACAGCTTCACAACTTGAAAAACCTAGTTTTATTATTTTTGCTTTACAAACAGGTAAACAAAATAAACTGGATGAAGATCCTTCAACTTTTGATTATTGTGACATTGAAAATATAAAAGTATATTTAAATTCAGAATCATATCCATATGAAGATATAATTTAGATTTCGTAAAAAATCGTTATGCTTTAGCATATGAAGTAATTCGAATTTTAGAAGCTTTTATTATAATAACTCAATATCAGAATCTTTAGTTTCATGGGAAAATTTTAAAACCAATTCTCCTATCTTCATAATTGATACTCGTTTTCAAAATGAAAATCTAAAAATGGGGCCAGTTGATGTCAAAATTGAATTAAAGATTTTAAAACAAATTCCAGACAATACTACAGCTTATTGTCTTATTTTGCATGACCGCTTAGTAGAATTTCAACCGTTAACAGGTGAAGTTAATAAAATTATTTAATTAAAACTAAAAATAAATGAAGTCAGCAAAAAGAACCTGGAATCTTACTGTGTTTTTGAAATTATTGGAGGAATATTTTTTATGATTGCACTACATTGTATAAGTTTTTTAATATATAAACTATACAAATATAATAAATTTAATCAATTTAATTCTTCGGAAACATAAAAAATGTATTACGTAATTATAGATATACAAGGTTTCCGAGATAACAAAAATAATTTTATATTAAAAGAAATTGCTATTCTAAGTTCAAATAAAGAAATTCAGCATTTTATAATAAAACCTCCTTATGGCTATAATTACTTAGATACTAAAACAAAATACATAAATAAATGACTCGCTAAAAATCATCATGGTTTTCAATGGTTTGATGGTAAAACTCATTATTGTGATCATAAACTTCATAAACTTCTTAAAAATTTTTATACCGAATCATACCAAAATTTATGTTAAGGTAAAGGAGAAAATAACCTGGATTAGTAATATATTAAAAAATTCAAATGTTGTTGATTTGAATGATTATGATTCTACAATTTTAAAAATATTGAGAAATCAGCAAATTCGCTGCTTAAAAAGATGTTCATTTAATCATGTTGGTGTTTGTGCCTTAGAAAATGTATACTTAATAAAAACGTTGATATAACAATTTTTATCATATATATCCTCAACACTTAAGGAAAGAAAAATAAATTGTCTTTAAACAAAAATAAATAAAAATATATTGTCAAATTTTAATTTTATCTTTTTTATTTTTATAAATCATATGTTTATATATAAGTTTAATTAAATTTTGAGTTATAACTCCCGATGATCTTTATACAAAAAATTCTTTTTTTAATTATTTCATTTTATAATGACCCCATGCTAAGGTATTCATTTTATCTTCTAATACAAATCTTTTATCATCAAAGGAACATAATGCTACTTTATTTATCATTTGTGTATATATAGAATGAAGTTTAGATTTGAATATATACATTTTCTTATTAACTATATTATGATTAAGCAAACAATTTCTAAAATCTTCATTATTTAATTCGTTTACAACATTTTTCTTAACTCCTTTTATTTTTTTTGATAGATTCTGTATTAAGTACATCAATCATATACATTTTGGCTTTTAACCCTATAAATTCTCTCATAATTTTTCCATTATTTTCATCTTTAAATAGACCTATAAGTTTTTTGCTGACGAGAGGGAAATTGTAAGGATTATCAACTGGATACTCAGATGTATCAAATTTTAATTTATTTGATGAAGTTTCCAATACATCAGAATAAATATCACGATAAAAATCATCAGTTTTAATAGTATAAACAAAACTATCGGTATCCATATAATTAATTTTTATATTTTCACCGAATTTTGGTATCATATAATCATAGTGAAAATCATACATTAATATTTTTGATTGTTCGAGTATAGTAAATCCTAAATAAATTGGTTTATCATATAAAACTTCCATTGGATCTAACTGTATAACAGCTAAGTCTTCCGTAAATTGTGAAATACTATGAAAATTTTGTCTTGCGATTAAAGTTCTAGCGCCTAAACGCTTCCCTTCACTTTCCCATGAAGCAGCAATTTTGATAAGTTCTCTCTTTTCTACGTTCTCCATAGTTTTACCAAAACCGGCGTTATTCCTTAATTTAAAAATATTCTTATCTGCAAGACTTTTAGCATTAGCTCTCTGCATTGTATTAAGATCAATATATTTTTTCAACAATCTGATTGTTTGAATTCAATTGCTCTATGAATATGTTTTAGAATAAGCCCATTTCTTAAACATTGTTTTAAATTTCGATAATGTATTACATATTCTTCTTTATCAGTCAAATCTGTTATTAACTTTTTTAATTTTCCTACAGGAGGAACTTTATTTTCTGCACAAAATGGAAAATCATTATGTTTGTCATGTAATTCAGATGGATACTCTAAATCAACTTCTAACACATATCCAATCTCTGAAGTGTCTGATATAGCAAGAACATTAATATTAGATAAATCTGCAACCCATTTAAATGATCCTAAGGGTAAATTATGTGACATAGTCCAACCATATAAGTTATTAAAGTATTAAAGTCATCCATGTATTTATTATTAGCTTTTATGTGTCTACAAGAGCATTGACAAATGCCCCCTCGAATTCCTTTATGAAAAAATTTTAACATTTCAATATCTGTTAGCAGCTCTATTTCAACTTTTGTATATTTTAATATCGTTTGCCATGCCAAACCAGGCGTTGTATAAAATTGAGCGGGGTCCAAATTATAAATTTTTTTACAATTCTTTCTGAAATTTTCAAAAACATCTGCCAATAACAGAACATCTGTTTTGAGGTAAAGTTCTAAATAATCCCATAATGTCTTACAATCAAAAGTTTCCCATACTTTTTCACATGATCATATTCATCATTTGAACACTCTAAATCTAAAATTTGATTTTTGAAACCTTCTCAAGGAGGTAAAACTCTTTCCTTGAGTTTACTAAATTAATCTATGTAATTATATGGAAAAATACTTTTATTTTTCATTAAATTAAATTTAGTATTATCAGAATAATAATTTTTAACATTATCCAATTGGTTATCTTCTAAAACCCTACCTAAATTATCAAGACTTGAAGGGAGAAATCTAAAAGAATCTAAAAATCGTAATGTGAAGGATTTGTTCTCGTTTTCCACTTAAATGGTTTTACTTAGTGAAATATATTTTTCCTTATTTAAAGGAATAACATTAATAGATCCATCTATATTATTTAAATTTTTAAATAAATTGTGACAATCGTAATTGGAAAAATTATGAAAGAATACAGGGAAAAACTTTTTTAACTTATAATTAATGTTACATGAATTATGAGCAATTCCTCTATACTCCCCCGTTAAATGACAATGATCATATACTTCATCTCCTTCGCATTCAATCGACTTCTCACATATATGACATAGTTTTGAAATTGAATATTGGTGTTCTTCTTCCTTTGTAAGCGCTATCATAGGTTTCTTTTTTAAAATATAGTTCTCAAATAAATATGTACAATCTTCTACTAAAGCTTTTAAGAAATCATTTACACAGTTTTCACCTAAAACACATTAAAATTAAAAAATATAAGTAAGTATTTATTATTATAACATGGGATATAAAATACCTTTAAAAACACATATTTATCCAACGTTGAATCAAAAGAGCATTTGATAAAATATGAAAAAGCTGCTGGTATATGTAATTCAATATCTGCCGATGATGAAATTTCAGGCTTTTGTTGGCAGCTTAGAACTTTTTGTAAGACACATTCTGAGTCTGCATATATAACAAAAGGAACATCAAGTTGTTGGTAATAGTTTCCAAATTTCAAAATTTTTTTTTCTTTTGAAGGAAGTCTTGTTACTATATTATTACATTCAGGTTTATGTTTTTCCAAAATGGTTTGCGATTTAAAATGTAATAAACAGCCGGAACATAAAAATATTCTTCCTTTATGTCTGTTAATTTGTGAACCTAATAACTTTGAGATATTTTTAATCCATACATAATGACAGCGCTCCTCTTCTTCAATTAATAATAAATTAACATGATTGTTTTTTATTGATTTTGTACGATAATATGGTCCGATAACATTAAAAGTTTCATTCAACCCAAAAACGTTTATACTGATATTAGTATTTAAATTTTCAAACTTATAAATTTCATCAATTCCCATAGGAAATTCTAATCTAGTAAAATTTAAACTTATTATATCATTTAATTGAATAATCTCGCTGGTGATATCAGCTATGTTATAAGAAGCGGTTTTATCAGAAATTGTTGAAACTTTTGAAAATGCAGATATTAATGCCCATTTAAAACAAAAAAAATCATTATTTTTTATATTAATACAAGCTTTTTTAGCTTTTGTTTTCTTTGGTAGATCGATATAACTTGAACCTTTAATCGCATCATATTTATTAATATTAATTTCTAAATGTAAAATATGAGCTAAACTCCAATCACTGTCTCTTTCTTGGAATTCATCCATCAATTTTTTAATTCTTTCATTGTCTTCATTCAAATAATTTTCTATATCACGTTCCATATTAACTAATTTCATTTTAGTCATGAATGACTTTATATCTGTTATTATATCAGAAGAATCATTAGTATTATCAGCTAAAGTCTGTGATTTCACATATTTACAAAATAATTCCAAATATTTTGTAATTCCTGTATTTAAGATTACCCATAACTTTTAACATATTTTTTATTAAATTAATAACTTTATCAATACAATATTTAAAAAAATCGTCTATATTAAGTGATGAGTTATCAATATTTTCTATTATGTAAATTTTCGTTCTATTACGGAAACCTGATTTAACACATTTTATATTTTCATCATCTATACTCACAGCACAATTTGCTTTATGTGAATTAGTTCGCAGATG
The DNA here is from genome assembly GCA_947095535.1 of Poecilobothrus nobilitatus. Classification (NCBI taxonomy): domain Eukaryota; kingdom Metazoa; phylum Arthropoda; class Insecta; order Diptera; family Dolichopodidae; genus Poecilobothrus; species Poecilobothrus nobilitatus. The sequence goes on from OX352772.1 coordinate 185,078,448, forward strand.
GTAATACCATTTCGAATTTTCAATTTCTAGTTCACATGTTTCACAAAACATTTTTCGTTTTTTTTTTAAACTATTCTTAGAACTATTCTCTTTTCGTTTTTTTAAATGTATACTTTTATGAGCTAATAAAGCGTCAGCTCTTGAAAAGTTTTTGTTACATATCTCACATATAAATTTTTCCCCCCTTTATGTATGTTAAGATGTCTATTTAAATTACTAATTGAATCAAATTGATGTCCACAAATTTCACACAACATTTTTGTTCTTTTTTCACTTTTCATCTGTTTATACATTGAGCTAATTATTACAACTGAATTGTTTTTTTTTTTTTTTTAATTCCTATATGCTGAAAATACAAAAACGAACCGCTAAATATGATAAAATAAAAAACCACAACAAAGCTATTCATTTAAATTCTTTTATTCATATAATTATCTACAATATTATTCAAACTATATCATAGTAACATCGTCATCATCGTCTGATGCATCATTTCTTTCATCAGTTGACGTCTCATTATCATCACTTTCAGAAACATCATCATCACCCTCCTCCACAAAATCATTAATTAATTTCACGAATTTTAATTTCCAGCTACGTCCACATGGCCCTTTGTTAATAACACCATATCCCCCCGTTTTTAATCTCATCATATCATCAACAAACTTTTTTTACTTTTAAATTTTTAATTTTAAAACTTTTGTTTAAAGTTGCAGTGAATGAATCCATTTTCTTAAATGCTCTGTCTTCAGTGTTTAATTAGTTAATGAATTCTTTAACATCTTTGAAATTTGATTTCATAATCATTGAAAGCATTCAACAATTATGGTATTATAAAACCGCATACATCCCGTAGAGAAAATAATTATAAATTTCGGAAAACGTTAAAAAATAAATAAAAACACATTGCAATACTAATATATTTGGTTTTTTTTCTTTTTAAATTAACAATATGTTGAGCATTTTTAAATATTATATAGGGTGTTCAAAATTGAGGTATCATTTTGATTTTGCCGCCATTTTTTTTCTACTTGGAATTTTTATACGAAGTTTCTTTAGGTATATTTACATTCCGGTTAGTTAATATGGAACGTTACACGAAGGAACAAAGTTGTTTTGTTATTACAACATTTTTTGAAAATGGTAAAAGTTTTCAAGATGTAATTAGGAAATTTCGAACAAAATTTGGTAGAGAAAATGCTCCAACAAATCGTGCTATCAAGCTGATGGTTGATAAATTTCTAGAAACTGATTCTGTTCTTGATAACAGAGGCAACATTTATCAACGTAGTGGCCGTTCAACCGAGAATGTAGCAGTTGCGAGCAGAAGTGTTGAAGAAGATCCAAAAACTTCCATTCGTCATCGTTCGCAGCAATTAAACATCAAACCATCCACATTATTCAACATTTTGCATCGTGATCTCCATTTAAAGGCTTATAAGATCCACCTGACGCAAGAATTAAAACCAACTGACCATGCATTACGTCGCCAATTCGTTTCTTGGGCAATCGAAAAACAAGAAGAAAATGAGAATTTTTTTAACAAAAAAATTTAACAGAATTGCCGCATTTGGGTTGAAGAGAATCCAAGGGTTATCTTAGAGCAACCAGTACATCCACAAAAAGTTACGGTTTGGTGTGGTTTGTGGTCAGGAGGAATCATCGGACCATATTTTTTTAAAAACGCAAATGGAAATGCGATTACGGTCAATGGAAATCGCTACAGGGAGATGATCCGAAGCTTTTTGTGGCAGAAAATTGATGATTTGGACGTAAAGAATATGTGGTTTCAACAGGAGGGTGCTACTTGCCACACAGCAAGAGAAACAATGGATCTTTTGAAGGAAAAGTTCGAAGATAGCATTACTTCTCGTAGAGGAGGAGTGATGTGGCCACCAAGATCGTGCGATTTGACACCGTTGGATTTTTTTTTTGGGGTTTTGTGAAATCGAAAGTGTACAGTAATAATCCCACAACAATTCAAGAGCTTAAAAACAACATTATCGAGCAGATTTCAACCATTGAGAACAGTTTATTGAACAACGTGATTCAGAATTTTGGTAAAAGATTGGAAGCCTTAGAGGGGGCTTCCCCCCCGAAGTAGTAGAGGAGGCCACTTGGCCGACATAATTTTTCATTATTAACCGGAACCTCTTTGTAAGAAATAAAAATAAAAATATATTTAATATTTAAAAAAAAAAGTCTTTATACCCGTATGAACTATGTTCAAGGGTATAATAAATTTGCCATTACGTTTGTGACACCTTAAAGGAGTCGAGCTAGATATAGTCTCAAAGGTATGGATCGGCTCAGAATCGAATTCTGAGTCGATTAAGCCATGTACGTCCGTCCGTCCGTCCGTTCGCACGATAACTCAAAAAATAAAGGAGCTAGGGGGCTGAAATTTTGTTTACGTCCTTTTGCAAAATTGTTAGTTTTGCTATTTAAATCCAACATTTTCGGTCGGCGGGTTCGAGTAGCTGCCATACAACTTCTATCTTTATATAGAAATAACTCAGTATCTATGCAAGCTAGGTTTCTGAAATTTTGTAAGTGATGATCAAGTTTTATGGCAACAACTTCTGTAAAATTTGGTTGTGCTGGTGCAACGGGCTCGGGTAGCTGCCATACAACTTCTCCGTTTAAATGAGAATAACTCAGTGTTTATTGAAGCTAGGAATCTGAAATTTAGTAAAGAGGTGTCGAGTTACATGCCAACAACTTTTGTAAAATTTGGTTGGTCTAGAGCAGCCGGTTCAGACTTCTTGCACCTCTTGGAACCTAATGAAGCTAGGCGTCTGAAATTTTGCAAATGATGATCAAGTTTTATGGCAACAACTTTTGTAAAATTTGGTTGTGGTGGTGCGGCGGGTTCGGGTAGCTGCCATACAACTTATCCGGTTAAATGAGAATAACTCAGTGTTTACTGAAGCTAGGAATCTGAAATTTAGTAAAGAAGTGTCGAGTTATATGCCAACAACTTTTGTAAAATTTGTTTGGCCTAGAACAGCCGGTTCAGGCTTCTTGCACCTCTTGGAAGTTAATAAAGCTAGGCGTCTGAAATCTTGCAAATGATGATCAAGTTTTATGGCAACAACTTCTACAAAATTTGGTTGTGGTGGTGCGACGGGTTCGGGTAGCTGCCATACAAAATCTCTTTTTAAATGAAAAGAACTCAGTGTCCGTCCGCACGATAATTCAAAAAATAGAGGAGCTAGGAGGCTGAAAATTTTTTTACGTCACTTTTGTAAAATTGTTAGTTTTGCTATTTAACTCCAGCATTTTCTGTCCCCGGATTCGGGTAGCTGCCATACAACGTCTTTCTTTAAATGGAAATAACCCAGTGTCTGTTCAATCTAGGTATCTGCAATTTTGCGAATGATGATCAAGTTTTATGGCAACAACTTCTACAAAATTTGGTTGTGGTGGTGCGACGGGTTCGGGTAGCTGCCATACAACTTCTCTTTTTAAATGAAAATAACTCAGTGTCCGTCCGCACGATAACTCAAAAAATAAAGGAGTTAGGAGGCTGAAATTTTTTTTACGTCACTTTTACAAAATTGTTAGTTTTGCTATTTAACTCCAGCTTTTTGGGCCGCCGGGTTCGAGTAGCTGCCATACAACTTCTTTCTTTAAATGGAAATAACCCAGTTTCTATTCAATCTAGGTATCTGAAATTTTGCAAATGATGATCGGGTTTTATGGCAACAACTTCTGAAAAATTTTGTTGTGATGATATGACAGGTTCGGATAGTTGCCATACAACTTCTCTTTTTAAATGAAAATAACTCAGTGTCTATTGAAGCTAGCTATCTGAAATTTAGTGAAAAAGTGTCGAGTTGCATGCCAAAAACTTTTGTAAAATTTGAATGGTCTAAAGCAGCCGGTTCAGGCTTTTTGCATTTCTTGGAACTTAATGAAGCTAGGCGCAATAGATTCGGGTAGCTATCATACAACTCCACAATTTACATAAATATATCTCTGTAGTTCGGTACTAAAACTCTGAATGTTTTTAAAAGATGATCAAGTTTTATAGAAACAGGGTATATTACGTTCATACGGGTATCCCAGAGTTGACACAGTCTACTCTACTGCACTCTTCCTCGTTTTTTATTAAAATTAAAAAGATACCTCAATTTTGAACATCCTATATATTATTAATACAGATAAGAAATCCTTTTTCTAAATTTCAAACAAAAAACCGCAAACATTATTTCTTATCACTAAAAATTTTTTCATTCACATTTTAATAAAATTATTACCATATTTTTTATTTTCCTTGTCACATAATTACTTTCAAATTCAACAAACCATATTTTTTTTTTTTAATCTCTCACCACTATAGGTCTATCAAACAAAAAAAATTTTCGGTCTCCTACAACTTTGTACTTGTTTTCAGTAACTTAGTACGGCGGCGCCTTTTTAAGAGATAACCTTCAATCAAAAATTATTGAGTATCACAATGATAAATAAGAAGGAGCTGGTTTGAATCCTTATTGCATAATTCTATTTGTTTTTATTTTTTTATTTTTTTTTTTGGAGCTTTATAGTTTTTCAAAGTGGGCTCGAAACCTGATAGCTATTCTGTTATCAGTAAAACTTCAATTCATATACTTTTTTGTTATACAGCTATTCTGTTATCAGTAAAACCTCAATTCATATACTTTTTTGTTTTCCTTTTTGTTTTTTATACATAGATTATAGATTGTTTAATAAAAAAAAAAAATTAACGCCTGCGACTAATTTTTGTGAACGTTCGTTAATCCATTTCCGCACTTAATAAAAATATTTAGCCCAATTTTCTGTATTGTTATTATAATATTAAAAAGATATTTTCAACACTCTTTACTTTTGTCTATACTGTTTTTAATATTCCATAAAAAGCGTTCATTGCAAATTTCTAATGTGTAATAGTAAATAAAACAAATTTATTAAGTATCTTACGAATACTGTGTTTAAGCTTTAACAACATAATATTTTCAGCCGTTATTAAAAAACAGAAATAATCTCCTCCATACGACAATCGTCATATCATCATTCAGGAATGCATTACTAACATGTGGTCTACCTACATAAGATGCATGTGTATAATATATTTCTCAAAAAATATCATTGAATATATACATACTGTATGTGTAATGTACGTACATATGTTTAAAAATAATATAAACACAATCAATTAAATTAGAAAACATATCCATATTTCTGTACTGTATTCAATCAAAAATAAAATAAATAAAAAAAATTTTTAAAAAAACAGCTTTTTTGAACTAAAAAGTAGAAAATAAATTTTTAATAACAAATTTTTCTGTAATTTTCTAAACTAATTGTTACAATCGAGATTTCTTTGAAAAAGTTTATTTCAATATGTCAAATATATATATAAATATAAGTATATACCTATAAGTTTTAAAGTCTGTGGAATTAATATAAAAGCTGGAGGCAAAATTTAAAAATATAAGTTTATAGTTATGCGTTTGTTGCCTCCAGCTTATTAAATGGTACTATAGAATATTTTAAAAAGTTTTGGATTGATAATCGTTATGTGGAAGGTTAGAATCTGCTTTTGAAGAATGTACATATAAACATATAGTTTGAATATATGTACAACCCATAGTTCTAGAAATTATAAAATTCACTCAAATTATTTTAAAATACTAAAATATTAAAGAAATAATATTGTAAGCAGAGTGACAGGCTGTGAACATACTAACGGTTCGTACGGGTATCTTCGAGTTGACAAAGGCAACTGTATTCTTCCTCGTTTTTTTTAATATTAAATTTATGCATACAGTCTAATGAAAATATAGAAATAATTAGCTATAGAACATTCTGAATTTTTTTTTTTTTTTTCGTTTAAGTTTACCGTCCATTCATATAAATATAATTGTTGGTATTTAAAAATAATGAATCATAACTACACACATATATACTGATATATTCATTCATGTACATATTATAGTAATATGGGTACTATATAATGATCTGAACTTCTGATTGTTATATTGTATTATATATTGTGGCAAGATTTTTAAAAAATTAAGGAAACATTGCATAGCAAAATTAAAAATTTAAATAAAATTGTTATTGCAATTTTATAATGTTCTTTATTTCCACTTAAAAATGCGACCCTTTAAAAACTTTGATTCATACACTGCCTTGTTTTTTCTTTCTTTTCATAACATAACATTTTTTTTTTTTTTTTTTGTCTGTTATGTACGGAAATATCAAATGTATGTTTCTTTCTTTTAAAATCATAACATTTTAATAGTTCTTTTTTTCTATATGTTACGTGGGTAAATATCAGATGTGCACAATATATACATAAGAAATAGACTTTAAAAATATTTAAAAACAATCTAAGTAACATTTTTTGTTCTCTTTTTTTTCTATTAGTTTTTATTTTTTTTCCAGTATTAAATTTTTCTTTTTCTTTGTTTTGTGTTATTTAGGTACGCTAAGTATTTCTTTTTTTTTTTTAAATGTTTAATTTATACATGCATACATGCTATTTAAAAAATAAAAATTATAACCTATAGAATATTCTGAATTTTTTTTGTTCGTTTATATTTATTGTCCATTCATATGCATACATAAAATTTTTTTTTGTTCGTTTATGTTTACCGTCCATTCATATAAGTATAACTGTTGCCTACATATTAAAAAATAATAAATCTATAACTACATACATAAATAGCCATATACTCATTCATATACATATGTATCTATATTATGAGCTGAACTACTCAGTGTTGCATTATATCATAATGCGGCAAAATTTTTAAAAAATTAAGAAAACGTTGCATAGCTAAATTCAAAGTTTAAATAAAAATATTGCAATTTTATAATGTTCCTTATTTCCACTTAAAATGCGGCCCTTTAAAAACTTTGATTATACACTGCCTTGTTTTTTCTTTCTTTTCATAACATAACATTTTAATATTTTTTTTTTATTTGTTATGTACGGAAATATCAAACGTATGTTTCTTTCTTTTAAAATCATAACATTTTAATAGCTCTTTTTTTCTATCTGTTATGTGGGTAAATATCAGATGTGCAGAATATATACATAAGAATTAATAGACTTTAAAAATATTTAAAAACAATCAATGTAACATTTTTTGTTCTCTTTTTTTTTCTATTCGTTTTTATTTTTCTTCCAGTATTACATTTTACTTTTTTTTGTCTGTTATTTAGCTACGCTAAGAACTTATTTTTTTTTTTTAATATTAAATTTATGCATACAGTCTATTTAAAAAATAGAAATTATTAGCTATAGAACATTCTGAATTTTTTTTTTGTTCGTTTATGTTAACCGTCCATTCATATGCTTACATAAAAATTTTTTTTGTTCGTTTATGTTTACCGTCCATTCATATAAATATAACTGTTGCCTACATATTAAAAAATAATAAATCGATAAATCAACTAAATAATAATAGTGGGGAATTTGGGAATTTGGTGTGACTGTGTTAGCAGATTTTTAATAGTACAGCACACATAAAAATATGCATACCATTTTTGTACATGTTTGTACCTACATATGTAGTAAAAAAATTTGGTTTTAAAAGTATGTAATTGAGAATATATTAAATTGCTTACTTCTAAATGCTAATGTTTTTGAATTAAAAAAAAATTATTTTGCTTTTTCTAGACGATGTAGATATATATGTATGTATGTACATAACATATATTTTATGATTAATTCATAATTATTGTTATTGAAAAGAAAAATATTGTTGTTATTTACTATTTTTAAAAAAGACTGGATTTCTTATTTTTAATATATTCTTTTTGTTGTTTAATGTTTTTACATAATTGGAAATATATTCTTAGTTTTTATACTTCAGAAAAAGCCATTAGTGGTGCAGATCATCATTCCCTAATAGATCTTAATTTAAAGGCAGCTTCCAATTTAGATATCAATGTTAGGGCCATAATATGCGATTTTAATATGTTAGGAGTTTCGAAAGAAAAACCCTATTTTAATTATAATTAAGAAAGGAAAAACACATATCTATATAAATATTATAAATAAACACATTGCTTTTATAAATAAAAATGTATACTAAAAATCAATTGATTTGATGAAAAAAAACTTAAATTTAACACTTGCTTACTAAATTTTAAGTAAATGCATATTAAATTTTACACTGTGTTCTCAAGTGCGGCACATTAATTTGTTTATACATTCATATCTTTCAAATTCATCGCTTTCAAACCAAAAATATTTTCGAAGCACATATTATTACATATTTTGAAGTATGTACCTATGTATATGTACGCATACAATGCAATGGTCTCTATAAAAAACAATAGTCTTTTATAGAAAAAAAAACATTTATATATTACGTATACGTATTGGTATTGGGATTGGTGAGTTTAGTAAATTTAGATAAAATGTTTTATTTTGGTTCTGTAATAATTCTGTTAAAAATTCTGTTATAGCTTTGTATGAAAATTTAATTTTGAAATTAAGCTAATTTCTCTAATGTTTTTCGATATTATTATTTTAAAATCATGTATTATCATCGGGATCTGATCTAATGAAGAAAATTTCAAGTCTCTACCTCAACGGGAAGTGTGTTTAAAATGGTTTCGAAGATTCTATCCTTTACCTAACCAAGTTAATAAAAAGCTGTTAATGAGTACTTACATATTTAAAGAACACCTTAGATATATTCTTATCCATATACAGGTTTTACACATATTTCCAGCATATATCAATTTGAAAACATAATTACTTATTAGAAAAAGTTAACGTAAAAAAATTCTGATTGATTTATAAAGGTGAAAAACAACCCTGTCTTTTTTATATTAAAAATATGTTAAACAGAACCTGAAATGTATGCATCTAAAAAGAAGCATTTTCAAAATTTAAAGAGCTGTAGGTTCTGTAAGAGATGTAACGGTGAGGTTACATAAAAAAGTTGTTCTACAATATTGCTCTACGAGACATCTGCAACTTTTATTTTTATTTGATGTCAAATCAAAAAAAAATATTAAAACATTAAAAACAAAAAATAAAATTTGGTGTTTTATATTTCTTTTATTATTTAAATATTTTACTTAATATTAGTTTATTATTTAAATATATGTAGTGCTCTACACCAAGAACTAAATTTTATATTTCTAATTTTATTAATTTTCATCAAATTTCATGTTGTAAAATTTACTTTTATTTAAATTAAAAATATAATCATATGTAGCATCATCCTAATAATACTTTTCTTAAATTTTTTTATTCTTTCATAAAATGTACAGTTCATTAAATTTATTACTTTTTCTAATTGTTAAAAATAAAAAACCAGTCTTTCTTTGACCGTGGTACCAAACTAAATAAAATTATTAAATATAATTAATTTATTTTTTTGTTAAAGCATAATTAATAAGATCAGTATAATTAAATATAATTTTAAATAAAACTATAAGAGAATTTAATATTATAAGATCAGTATAATTAAATATAATTATAAATAAAACTTAATTCTTTTGTTTAAATAATACTTAATAAATTTAGTATAATTACACTAAAAGTGGTGACCCCGACGTGATCGAAGGACAATTTATTTTAAAAAATATGGAGTCCGAAACTTTTTAGTTTATTATAAACCAAAAAAAAAATATATAGACATGAAATTAAATTTCTAACGCCGTAAAATTTAATTTACACATAAAAGAAAATATTATTAAAATTAAAAACCAAAAAAAATATATAATAAAAATATTTATTATTAAGAGACTAGTACACTAATAATTTTGACATGTCGAATAGTAATGTTTTAAAGACAAGTAAATTAAACTTTAACCTTTTGAATATAATTAAATAGCATTAGTTATAAGTTATAAGTTATAATTTAAAAATTAAAAAAGAAAAAAAATTATTTTGTTTATTTCAAATTTAATCGTAAATTCTTTATTATTTTTTGGAATAATAAAAATTCTAAATGGTCATTACTCATTATTAATTTAATCATTAGCTCTACTTATTTATGAAAATAATCTGATAAGTATTTCCATATATTGAAAACACATGTGTTCACTTAAAATATTTTGTTTTAGTAAGAAAGTTAATTCAGAGTTAACTCCTAACAGTTGAATTCAAAGGTCAATTATCTTTTTTTCTATCAAATTTTAATTTTGAAAAATAGAAAAAAACATTAGAAGATCAATAATTTGTGCATTAAAAAACTACAGAAGAAGTACAATAATTTTTTTGCAATATCGACGAAGATATATATTATTTTTATTAGAAAGTAAACAAATTAAAAATTAAAAATATACACTGCTGTCCAAAAAATCTTGATTCAAAATATTAGAGGAATAAAATTATTATACAAATTTTACTTCGATTAAAAAAAAAAAAAATTGTTATAAAATATATGTATACATTTGATTGTTATAAAATATGTATATATATAATATGTATTATATTTAATAATAAAATATAATATTAATTGTGTTTTTAAGATATTAAATATACTAAATTCGTCAAACAAAAAAAAAAGAAAAATATTATTATTATATAAATAAAAAATTGTAATTACCACGAATACATATATTATTTTTATTGTTTCGTTTTTTCTTTTACGTTTTATAAAATTTTAATTGTAAAAAGTTTTTGAATTCATTTCAAATTCATAAATATTTAAAAAAAATATTAAAAAAATCATTCAAAAAAAAAAAAAATTAAAATTAAATAAAATTAAAAAACACAAAATAAAAAAATCAAAAAAAAGAAAACTATTTGAAATTATATATTTAAAATAAATATCAATCAAATTTAAAGCTACAGTACTGTCAAAAAATTTATAAGCAACCCGTTTATTGGGTAACACAAAATTTAAAAAGCAATTAATTTTTAATTTGACAAATACATTGCACTTATATTATTTTATAATACAAATAAAATTTAAATAAAGATTTTAGCTGATAACAATTTTAGCATTTTAATTTACAGTATTATACACTTATATTTTAACTTTATAATAAAATAATACACAAATAAAATTTAAATAAAATTTCTTTTCATAAAATTTTAACAATTTTAGCATTTTAATTCTAATATTACAAAAACAAAAATCATTAAAATGTCACATAATTTTAAGAAAGCGAATCCAACACTTATCGAATTAGAAGACACTGAGGACTCGAATAGACCTGGGAAACCTATTGCTCAATGAAGCCCAAATAATAATCCGTTTTCAACAGAACAAATTCTTCAACCAGAGCAAATTTTTCGAATGCAACAACTTAATCTTTTGTATACTCAACAACTTCTGCAAGAACGCTTGGATGCTGTAACAGACCTTCAAAATCAATTAACGACTCAGTTGATTCAACATCAAAATGTGCCTGAACTACCCCAACAGCTTCATCCAAGATCGTAAAGAGCATATGCAAAAATTCAGATGCCTGCAGTTACGCCTAGTGATATGGACTCATGGTTTACGGCCCTCGACTTCTGGTTTCCAGCCTCTGGCATCACCGAAGATTAACAAAAATTTAATTCTGTCCTCGCAAGTCCGGATCCCTCAATCATTTCTCAGGTTCGTGAAATTCTAAATAAAAGATCAACAAACATCTTATTTGAATATATAAAAAAAACATTAATCGCGCATTTTGCTGAAAGTTTACAAAGAAGGATAAATAAAGTAGTCAGTCAAATGCCACTGGGTGATTTGAAACCTAGCCAACTATATTTCGAAATGAAACGTGTAGGTGGCACAATAAGTGAACTAGCTCTTAAAAGTTTATGGGCCCAAAGATTACCAGATCGCGCTAGATCAGCTGTTGTTGCACCTCAAGCTGGTGAGGCTGATTTAATTCGTAAGGCTGATGCTATTGTCGACGCATTGCACGTCAACACTATAAATGAAGTCGGAAGTAATGAAAATAATAAGGCACTTGACGAGCTTCGTAAAGAAATCAAGGAGCTAAACAGAAAATTTTCAAATAACAATCCATTCCGAGTCCATTCAAGAAGTCGTTCCAGGGATAGATTTAACCAACGTTCGCATTCGAGACAACGCAATAAAACTCCAACAGATTCCGTAAACACCGATCATCGTAAATTTGGAACATCTGCAACCAAATGTAAGTCACCATGTAGACATAACAGAAATCCACAAAATAATTCGTCTAGGGTGGTAACTTCAACTTCCGACTGACTATCTGTCGACGCAACTACACAAGCTACTACACCACCGTCAACATCAGTTGCTATATCTCGCCTCTCTATAACCGATCGTATCACCTCTACAAGATTTTTAGTTGATACTGGAGCCGACGTTTCCGTTCTTCCACTCAGTCATCAGAAACCTACTACTACACGTCCTTCAAAAATAACATTATATGCTGCAAATGGTTCACCTATTGAAACTTACGGCCAACAATCTCTCATTCTAAACCTCGGACTAAGGCGAGCTTTTTCTTGGAATTTCGTCGTAGCTGCAGTTCAAAACCCGATCATAGGGGCTGATTTCTTGCGCAACTATAATTTATTAGTCGACTTAAAAAGAAACAAATTAGTGGATAATCCAACTAAACTATCAATTCCTTGTGAACGACTCAATACATCAATCATGTCAATCAAAACCTTCACTTCATCTACCGATTTCGATCCCATTCTCACTGAATTTGCTGACATCACCAAATTATATAATATTGGATCTAAAATTCAATCTTCAGTAGTTCATCGAATTGAAACTACAGGCCTCTCGGTATTTGCTCGTCCAAGACGTTTAGACGCTGAAAAAGTTAAAGCAGCACAAGCAGAATTCGAACTTTTAATGGCACATGGAATATGTCGTCCTTCATCCAGCAACTGGGCTAGTCCCCTTCATATAGTACAAAAACCTGATGGGTCTTGGCTACCGTGTGGAGATTATCGTGCGTTGAACGCTCAGACCGTGCTAGATCGGTATCCATTGCCTTATATACAAGACTGCACATCAATTCTTCATGGTAAAACGATTTTTTCAAAAATCGACCTTCGAAAAGCATTTCACCAAGTCTCGATTCATCCAGATGATATACCAAAAACATCTATAACAACCCCTTTCGGGCTTTTTGAATTTGAGTACATGACGTTTGGCCTCAGAAACGCTCCACAAACTTTTCAACGTCTTATTCATGACACACCTCGTGGCTTGGGCTTTGCGTTCCCTTACTTAGATAACATTCTAGTTGCATCAACAACTCTTCAAGAACATCGAGCTCATCTTCAACAGGTTCTACAACGTTTAAGAGAACGAGGTTTGGCAATAAATCCTTCGAAATGCGAGTTTGCAAAACCCCAAAACAAATTTTTGGGGCATTTAATTGATGAAAAAGGTATAAGCCCTTTATCCGAAAAAGTTAAGGCTATACTTAAAACGCCGAAAGTTGTTAAAGAATTAAAACGTTTTCTAGGCATGATAAATTATTATCGTAAATTCTTACCCAATGCAGTAAATCAACAAGCAATACTACAATCAATGATTCCGGGAAACAAGAAAAATTACAACACTCTTCTTACCTGGTCTTCAGAAAAGGAGGAAGCATTTCAACAATGCAAATCCGCTATTTCAAATGCAACTTTTCTAGTTCATCCTGATCCAAAAGCTAAATTATCACTATCAATTGACGCTTCTGATTTCGCTATCGGTGCTGTGGTTCACCAAATTTCTTCTAACGATGAAATCCAACCACTTGGTTTTTTCTCAAAGAAATTATCATCAACTCAACAGAAATATAGCACGTACGATCGTGAGCTACTCGCAATGTACCACGGTGTTCGACACTTCAGATATTTGTTAGAAGGACGTGAGTTTCATATAAACACTGACCACAAACCATTAATTTTTGCATTTAAACAAAAATTGGATAAAGCTTCTCCAAGACAAGTCCGGCATTTAGATTTCGTAGGTCAGTTCACATCGGACATTCGTCATGTGCCCGGAAAAAACAACATCACAGCCGATCTTTTATCACATAGATTCAATAACAAAAATTAACTATGCAGAAATGGCGACACAGCAAGAAAATGATGAACAACTTAAAGATTTTCTATCTGGCAAAACTAAAACTAATTTATTATTCAAAAAGTTCGATATTTCTGGATGTAATAACGCAATTTATATTGATATAATTTATATGTGATATCAGTACGCCAGTCATTCGTTCATATATTCCACAAGCATTTCGCGTTGCAATTTTAAAAAATTTGCACGAATTATCTCATGGAGGTGAGAAGAATACGACTAAATCAGTCACATCAAGGTTTGTCTGGCCAGGTATTCGGAAAGATTGTGCAATGCTAGTAAAAACCTGTCAAGTTTGTCAAAAAACCAAAGTACAACGACACAAATAACAGAATTGTTGCCCAGAATTACAAAAGCTGCCAATACCGGAACATCGATTTACAGTCATACATGGATATTGTGGGTCCTTTTCCTTTGAATGATAGTAAAATATATTGTCTAACTATGATAGATCGATTCAGCCACTGGCCAGAAGCCATCTCCATGCCAGACATTACAACCGATTCAGTCATAAAAGCTTTTTTAGATGGTTGGATTTCTCGATTTGGCGTACCTAAAAGAATTTACACCGATCAAGGACGTCAATTCGAATCTTCTTCATTTTCAAAATTATTATCAAATCTTGGCATTCAACGAGTACGAACATCACCATACCATCGTCAAACAAATGGCTTAATAGAAAGATGGCACCGTTCGTTTAAAACAGCAATTCTAGCTACTGGAAAAGAAACATGGGTAACCAACCTACCTTTCATTATGCTTGACTTACGTAACGCTTTTAAAGTCGATTTACAAACATCTTCAGCTGAACTCACGTATGGTACTTCTTTGCGACTACATTCACAATTTTTTGATTGTAAGCCTCAACCAGTAACATATAAAGAGACTTTACACGAACTTCAAAAACTAATGTCATCATTAACACCAACAGAGACAGCTTGACATACTAACAGACATGTCTTTGTACACAAATTATTATCAAATTGCAGTCACGTATTTGTTCGAAACGACTCTGTCAAACCATCTTTATCATCAATTTATGATGGCCCATATAAAGTACTTCAACGCAAATCCAACTGCTACAAATTAAGCATTAAGGGAAAACCAACTGTTATCAACATAGAACGCTTAAAACCAGCATATCAAGAACTCAATGATGAACTTTCTTCAGATAACAGTTTCCTACATCAACAACAACATATACCACAGTCAAAAACAAAGACGACTAGGACACGTCAGAAGCTGTCATCAATACTTCAAAAGAACGTGTCCCAGTCTGAAGGGGGAGTGATCTAGTGCTCTACACCAAGAATTAAATTTTATATTTCTAATTTTATTAAATTTCATATTCTTAATTTTCATCAAATTTCATGTTGTAAAATTTACTTTTATTTAATCATATGTAGCATCATCCTAATAATACTTTTCTTAAATTTTTTTATTCTTTCATAAAATGTACAGTTCATTAAATTTATTACTTTTTCTAATTGTTAAAAATAAAAAACCAGTCTTTCTTTGACCGTGGTACCAAACTAAATAAAATTATTAAATATAATTAATTTATTTTTTTGTTAAAGCATAATTAATAAGATCAGTATAATTAAATATAATTTTAAATAAAACTATAAGAGAATTTAATATTATAAGATCAGTATAATTAAATATAATTATAAATAAAACTTAATTCTTTTGTTTAAATAATACTTAATAAATTTAGTATAATTACACTAAATATATATTATTAATTTTTATATATCCCTTATTAAAGAAGCAACCGAGGAAGATAAACTTATAAGACAGATTTTTAATTGAAAGAACGTTAGTATTTATAATAATTAATTGCAAGAATCAGCATTTAATTTGTGAGAAAATTTATTGAACGCAATTTGATTTATCCCGAAAACTTTTGATGGGAAATTAAGAATTATAATAATAACATGATTTTTAAAAATTTTAATTTTTCTTATAATATAAATATAAAATTACAATGATAATAATTGCCGATAAAGGCAATTCGTTCTAAATTTTTAGTTTGTTTTATATTTATATCTTCGATATTTAATTTTGGGCTTACATCATAAATATCTAAATAATTAGGTACAATAATATGATTTTTTTCAATTTTTTCATTATTTAGAAATGTTACATTATTTATTTTGTAACATTTACAATTTCTAACTTTATTTTTTTTTATTATTTTTTATTATTTTCTTACAATTTTTATAATTTTCATTTATTAAATTATTAATACAATCATTAGCTGGTGTTAATTGTGTTATATATTTTTCATTATTATCAATATAAATTTTATCCTTATATTGGATTACATTATTATTTTCAATAAATATTTCTTCAAAATTTCTATTTGAAGTTGGCAATATCAAATATTTTATACCAAGTTCCTTAGTGAGGTTTGGGATTAGAATAACGAATATTTATTTATTGTCATATTTTAAAAGAGATCTTTTTATTTCTTTAAATTTAAATGTATCGATACTAAATTCATCGATTTTATTATCGGTTAAAATTGAGTGACTCATAATACCTTGTTTATAATATTTAATACCTTGCAAACATAATATGTTGTTGAATTTTATCTATTTCAGAATTTAATAGGTTGTTGTCGGTTAGTAATGATAAGAAATGCAAATTTTTTATCCTTTTATTAGTAATATCTGTTGTGTGATTTAAAGTTTGTAAGGTCAATACTTGATTTCGCATTATGCGATTTTTTAAAATGTTAATATTATTTTGAAGATCAGTATTAATTTTAATTTGGTTATTTAGATTAGTTATAGAAAGAAGGTTATTAATGTCGACGGTATTTAGGTTAGGAAATTAAGAATTATAATAATAACATGATTAATGAATGAAGTGGGAGAGAGAAAGCGATATTAATTTGTTTATGAATTATGATGGTCAATTCGAGGAATTAATAATTTACCGGTGAGAAAAACATAATTATTTAACGCGATATATTATATGCATGGTTAATATTTCATTGCCCTTTATTAAACAGTGTATAAGGTTTGTAAACAGACGGACGGACGGAGTGAAACTTTTCGGAGTGAAATTTTTCAAAATACGCTTAAAAGGATAATTCATAAAAACATAAAGGGACATTACTTACGAGAAAGAATTTATTACACTATGGTCTTTTATAATTGAAATGCGATATTATATTTCGGTATTAGCGAATAAAAAATTGTGAAAACTCAGTTCGGCCTAATATTATAGTCAATACATTACTGATTCCTTTAAAGATTTCTGGTAAACGAATTATCTCTAATTCTTCACTCTGTTTATTCAATTTGCTAAAAAAAATGACTGAAATGTAATTAAATGCAATAATAATTAAAATATTGGTTATCAGCATATGTAAATCCATAGTAATACGTGGACTATATTAATTAAATTATATTAACGCAAAAGCAAAGTTTGTTTGTTTGTTCCCTTTTCACGTAAAAACCACCAGTCCGATTGCAACCAAATTTTGCAGGAACAATTCTACGACCCCGGAAAGTGTTATAGGTTATATCGGTTCATTAACCCATTGCCGCCCGCGAGCTATTTAAAGCTTTTTCGTTTATTCGTTGTCCCGCCTAAACGGTTTGATTGATTGAGTTGAAAATTTGCACAAATGTTCTTCTTAGCTTTGGGCAGGTACCGATTTTAGATGCAATATGTTACCCAGATTCAGCCCGGCAGGCTTGCAAAAAAGTTTTTGCTTCCGATTTATGTCCAATTTTGAATGGTGGATTTATGGTCTGAAAAAAAGCCTGTGAAAAATTTTTATGAAGTTCCAGTAACCTGTTTGGGCACGAGAGCCGAACGAAGTTCATTCAATTTTTCTGTTGTACTGCTTAAACGGTCTAATCAATTGATTTGAAAATTCTTCATCCCAGAACATCACTCAGTTGATTTGGTTACGATCCGTTAATCCGTTTCGGCATCAGGGCCCAATGAAGTTTTTTAATTTCTTTGTTGTCGCGCTTAAACGATTTGACCAATTGAAAATTTGCAGAAGTATTGCTCTTTGGCACGCAAACTTATTCAATAAATTTTGTCGTAATACATTAACACATTTCGGCACAATATACTGTCAAAAAAAAGTTCTAATTTTGTCTAATTTGGCAGGATCAATTTATGTATCTAAATAAACTCTGTGACAAAATGTTTGTTAACGTTTGTTAACGTTTGTAAACAAAAATAAAAAATTTTAAAACACAAAATATTAAATCAATTCATAATTTTTCATAAGTTCACTTAATAAAGAAAATTTGTAAATAATTAATAACACTTAAATACATCATATTATTAGAATATTATAAAACAATTACATTTTCGATATAAACATTGTTTCTCGCAGTCAAAACAAAAAAAAGAGGAAAAATACAGTTGCCTTTGTCAACTCTTAGATACCCGTACGAACCGTTAGTATGTTCACAGCCTGTCACTCCGCTTACAATATTATTTTTTTAATATTTTAGTATTTTAAAATAATTTGAGTGAATTTTATAATTTCTAGAACTATGGGTTGTACATATATTCAAACTATATGTTTATATGTACATTCTTCAAAAGCAGATTCTAACCTTCCACATAACGATTATTAATCCAAAACTTTTTAAAATATTCTATAGCACCATTTAATACTAAGCGGTAAATGTATATTAAATTTACTTAGTACAAAATAGTAAATATAATTTTAAATATTATATTATATTATATTTAAATATTCCATTGACAGAATAATTTCTTATAAGTACAATAAAATACGTATATGTATGTAAATACGGCGCTATATAATATACATCTATACTCTTATCATTCATTCATCAGTAACATATACGATATGTAAATAAACATGATATTATATAAGTATGTATATATAACAATATCATATAAATAAAAATTCTTCAAGCAACCGTTATGTTGTTTATTTATTTACATTTTCTTGTACTACGCATTATATCCTCAACAATTTCAAATTATCGAGTAAAACAATATGCAAAAAAACCGTTAAAGAAATTTGTTAGAAAATTTGAAAAAATCAAGTAACACTTTCGTCAATTATGAAGTAACCCTATATTACTAAAAAAAGTTGTTAACAGAAATAAGAGTATAATGTTGAGGCTTTAATTTTTGTGTATTACTTCAAAAAAATTTTAACAGGTGTTCAGGTTACAGGTGTTTAAAAATAGGAAATTTTCAGTTTTTGACCCCTTACAGCTCCTAAACGGGGAGTGATACAAAAAAATGATATGATCTGAAATGACTCATACTTATTTTCAAAGATCTAACTTCTGTCAAAATTTCAAGTTTCCAACTTAAAGCGTTTAGAAGATAGAAGGGTTAAAGGATTTTGCAAAATTTGAGTTTCGCATAACGGTAAATTAAGACACTGTATGCCACAAATATATATTTATTATATATACACTTTTAAAGCTAATAAAAGTAGTAATCGTTTGGCGTTTTCAAAATGAAGATATACCTTATACAACTTGTGCTATAATAATTTAAATATAGAGCTTTTTTGAACCTTTGGGGAGCTGTAGCTCCGTAACGGGTGGGGCTACAAAAAAAAGTTATTAAAAATAAAATTAATATTTTTGTAAGATATATCAGCGGTTAAAATTTCATAGCTCTATTTCAAAAAACATGTGGGGATCTAAAAGTTAGGTGTTCGAGAGCTACCCTAAGTTTTAGTCCAAACTCAACCAAAACAAATAGAGAACCTACAAATTACTCCTAGAATATTTTGTTTAAATTTCAAGATTCTAGCTTTCTTAGTTTTTGAGTTAGCGTGCTGACGGACGGACGGACGGACATGGCTCAAAAGTCTTAGAATATTTCTTAGTCTTAGAAAAAGTCTGATCCGATCCATACCTTTGAAGGTATATCTAGCTCGTTTATTTCGAGGTGTTAGAAACGGAGGAGTGATTTTATTATACCTGATCCTATCGTACCGCAATATCCTATCGTACCGATCCTATCGTATCGTCAATATAAGCAAACCGCAATGTACTATTTGCAATAAAAACTTTACACCAAAAAAACAATGATCTAATTTGCACAGGACCATGTCGGACACCGTATCACTTAAAGTGTGTTGGCTTTAGCCAGACAACATACAAGGATATTATTAAATAAAATAACATCCATACATGATAAAAAAGTAACTTGGACTTGTATAAAATGCCCATCCAATGTCACAATAACAGAGGAAGACGCAGTGATTGATTTGGATACCATTGACAAGGAAGTTAAATCACAACAAGCCAACTATTCAAAAATTTAGGAGGTTAATGAATTTGGTAAGCAAATCAGTATTGAACCTGTCAGCCTTCCAGAAATTAATACTGATAGTTGTACACTGCAAAGTCTAGCCTTATATATGAAAAAATGGTTGATGTAGTACTGGATATACAAAAAACACAAATTTTTTTCTTAGCACAAATGGATGACACAAACACAATAAAAAAATTTTGTAAAACATTACCAACATGTGATTGAAGAAAACAATTAATTAAAAGAACAAATTCTTCTCACTAATAATAAAAGTAAAAATTTGGAAAATAAATTGTATCTGTTGGAATCACTTGTGGATAAACCAACACAAATTAGTAACCAAAATAATATTATAATAGCTGGTCTACCATCCAATCTAATAAACTCAGAAGAAACAATTCTGAAAATAGGAAATAAAATTGATGCAGATATAAAAAAAGAAGATATATTAAATATTTCCTTAATTGAAAATGGAAAGAATAATAATAAAAATAACAATTCTCTGTATTTAGTTAAACTTTCCTCTTCAAGAATTAAAGCTGAGTTATTAAAAAACAAATAATTCGAAAACATATCTTCACCGCAGAATTAGATTTACATGGATGCAACAACCTAGAAATATTTTTTCGTCATCACTTTACGAATCTACAATCGAGACTTTTCTATGAGGCAAAGAATATCAAAAACTTATTTGGATTTAAATTTTTATGGATTCGTGAAAGCAATATTCTTCTTCAAGAAAAAGAAAATTCAAAGCTATTTAGAATTAATAGCTTTAATGACATTGAATTCATCAAAAAGAGTACACCTGTTAATGCAGAACAATCTTAACACAATATCTAACATTATCAGAAACTGTTAATTAAAAAACTTAACCTCAATTTCATAATTGTAACATACAATTCTCATTGCAAACATAAACATGTAATCTTGCTATTACTAGTAATTTTCACTTTTTCTGTTAAATTTTTTTTATTTACACTTCTTAATAACTTTTTTGTTACTCGTTTTGATATTCCGAATTTGAAACACTACAAAAATACTAATTTATTTGTTGATTTATTTTTTTTATTTATTTATGTTTTTTCAATTACATCGTATCATTTAATTTTGTTATTTACAATTTACAAATTTACATATACACATTTTACATATTTTTACTTTTAAATTTAAATAACTTTAAACACCTTATAATACTAACAATTTTTATAATTTTTTCTATAATAATTATATTAATTCGTTTTTTTTATTTCACTAATCTGATTCTTGTTATCATGACATTTATCGCACAATTTCTATAAAAATTTCTTTAGTTAACACTTTTAATTATTTTAAGTTATTTAAACACAATTATTTTTGTTTAAAACCGAGATAAAAAACAAACTAATCATATTCATATCATTATCAATAGATTTATCAATGGTGATATACACACGATGTTTACGTGACGTCATTAATTTGTGCTGAATCTTTTAGTGCGATCAGTGTTGACAGTATATATTTTTTTTTTATTTTTTAATTTATACAATGATGCGTTCAGATGAGTCGGAAGATTTCAAAGATGGTTTGAGGGTACAATATTTTTCTGATATGTATAATAATATAAATTATAAAAATAATCTTAATATATTATACGTGAATATTCAAATTTACGTAATAAATTAGATAATTTGCAAATTCTAATTAACTCATATAGTTCAGAAGTACATGTTACCGCTCTAACTGGAATCTGGTTAAAAGAAGGTGAAAAACGTTTTTTTAATATACCTGGATATGAATCGTATTTCTCGAACCTTGAGATTCCTTATGGCGGGTCAGCCATATACGTCAGCAAAAAGATTAGTAGTACTCTTGTTCATAATCAAGAATTTGATTCCTCAACTTGTTTAACTGTCAAACTAACAAAGCTTGGCTTTAATATAATGTCTATATATCAACATCATAGAATGCGAGTTGGAGATTTTATCAATAAACTTGATGAAATTACTCAAAAGTATAGTCGCTCCATTATTTTGGATGATTTCAATATAAATTTACTTAAACCTAATCGTAGAGATGTAGAACACTACAACAATACCCTAATAACCAATGGATTATTATTTATAATAAATTATCAACTGAATGTGCTACATGAATATCCTCAAACACTATAATTGATCATCTAATATCTGATTTAAATCAATACAAATACAATTTGCATATCTGTGATACATGTCTCTCTGACCACCAGCTGTTTTTCGTGAGTGTTGACGTTGCCAAAAGTAGAAAAATTAAATAATTTCAAAACGGTTTTAATGCATGAAATTTTGAAAATACGACCCAACCTTGAATTTGTTAGTAATTTTGTTAATTTTGTGGGGGAGTTAACGGAATTAATTGACCGTGATACTGTCACAATACCAATAAAAGATAAAAAAAACAGGAATGGAGACAAGGCAAATTTTACAAAAAATTAAAATAAGAGATTCATATTTTAAATTTAAAAGAAAATATTCGGGTGACTCGGCTGTGCAAAAACTATATGAAGACTGCAGAGATATTGTTAAAAAATTAGTTTTTGAGGGGAAAAAAATAATTTAAAAAGTAGTAAAACACTCTGGAATATCTATAAACAAATCATATATAACAAAGACTCAAATTCAGAAGCACATAATATTAAAACAGTAAAAGTCGAAAATAGTACCATTTCCGATGAGAAAGAAATCGCTGAATCTTTTAATGACTTTTTCATTAATGTAACGGAAAAAATAAACATCTCAGCTGACTCTCTTGATCATATATATGTGAATAATTTTTTCTCTACTATACATTCCAATTTTAACTTACATTCATGTGACGTAGAGGAGGTGAAAAAGGCGATTCTTTCATTGAAATCAGCAGCAGCGACAGGGTACGATAAGATCGCAACAAAATTTATCAAAAGATTTTATAATCCTCTAAGTCCCATTTTGGTTAAATTTATAAATATTTACTTTGAAACGGCATGTTTCCTTTCCTCCTTAAAAAAATCTATAATTACTCCAATTTTCAAAAATGGAAACAAAACTATTTGTTCCAATTACCGTCCTATCTCTGTTCTTACGGCACTATCTAATATATTTGAGATAGTAATAAAAAATCGCCTTACTAACTTTCTGAGGAATAATAATATACTTCACGAGGAGCAATATGGTTTTGAGCCTAATTCTAACACAACTACTGCATGTTTAAGCCTGACAAATTTAATTTCTAAAAATTCGGATGGCGGAAATATGTTGCTTGTATTTTCTTAGATTTACAAAAGGCTTTCCATTGCGTAGATCATGAAATCTTACTAAAAAAACTTCAGCTAATGAATTTTGGTGACACAACCAATTAAATTTCTTTTATTCATATCTTCGCAATCGTCGGCCAGTAGTTAGTGTCGGTATTGCATATAGTTCCTCAAGAGTCATGAAAAAAGGGATTCCTCAAGGCTCTATATTAGGACCCGAGTTCTTCAAAATTTATATCAACGATATAACCAAATTAAATTTAAGAGACTCCTTTCAACTATACACGGATGACGCAGTTCTGAAATATGCCGAAAATAATGAAAATGTGCTAGAACTTGCAGTTGAAAGTGATCTCAAAATAATAAACGAGTGGCTTCACAAACATCGTCTTTCCTTGAATATTCAAAAAACAAAAATCATGATCTTTGAAAATAAAAAAATTAATAATACCATATTTTATCTTAATAATAATGCCATAGACACAGTTTCAACTTTTAACTATCTAGAATTAGTGCTTGATAGCAAACAAAAATGGAAAAAGCATGTTGAACATATAATCAAAAAAATTTCGCCATACATATTCATATTGAAGCGTCTTCGAAATTATTTTTCTGCCGATATGCTATATACTATTTTTTGTTCCTTCATATTATCACATATAACCTATTTAAATGCAATATGGAGCAGATCACCTCAAACTACGTTATCCAAGTTAAAAATAATTCATAAAAAAGCGATTAAAATAATACACAAACATCCTATCTTGTATCCGAGCAACCAACTGTACCATGAACAATATATCAGTTTTAATGGGATTTGCAATAAAGAATTATATATGGCTGCCTTTCAAATTGTAAATAATTTTATTAAACATAATTTTATATTAAATAGAATGTTAGATTTGCATAACTACAACACTAGAAATAAATCAAATTTTTATTTAAGCTTATTTAAAACTAATAATCAGAAAAATAATTGCCTTTATAACTGCCTAAAATTTTATAATGACTTGCCGTCGCAATTAAAAAACATAAATAACATTTACATTTTTAAGAAAGAAATAAAAGGATATATTTTAGATAAGCATTAACATTAACATTGTAGCTTTCAAATTTGTAATATTATAATTTTTTAAAATAAATATTATTTCTCTTTCTTATTAAAATAATATTTTTATTTTGTTTTGTATGTTTTTTTTTTCTTTATTAAAATTTAAATACATAGTGTTACAAAGATAAGTAAATTTAACAAATAGAATTTTTATGTTTAAGGCCTTACCTAGAGCTAATAAGACCCTCATAATTTACTAGAAAATTATAGTTTTTTATTGTTTCAAAGTTTTTTTTTTTTCTTGCTTATATTTAATTTGTTAGACTTAAATAAACTTTATTACATTTACTATTAATATGTTTGATCTTTATTAATTAATTTACTGTTGATATCATACGTTTAATTTTACATTTAAATTCTACTATATTATTAATAGATTTAAAACTTTCTGGGAGTTCATTATACACCTTTAAACAATGGAATAGGCAGTTATTATTTTGATTATTAGTTCCAAACAACGATAAGTAGAAGTTTGTTTTGTTACGCGTGTTGTGATTATGTAGTTCTATTCTTCTATTTAAAATAAAATTGTGTTTTATTTGGTTGTTTATTATTTTAAAAGCAATTACATAAAGCTCAAATTTACCTATATCTTTAAGACTAATATACTGACTAGTATATAACATGCTCGTCGGATGTCGTATAGGGAGTTGACGAATAATTTTAATACTTTTTTTGCGTAGTATCTCTAGTTTATTCATGTATACTTGCGAAGCCCTATTCCAAATGGGATTCAGATAGCAAATATGTGATTTTATATACGCATAATAAATTGTATAAAGCCCATTCATGGATACATTGTTTCTTAGTCTACGCATAATAAAGATGTATGGTGCAATTTTTTTTTATTATATATTGTAAATGTTTACTCCAATTAAGTTTAGCATCTAATATTAATCCCAAGTAATTAAAGCTTTGTACAACTTCTATTATACCATTTCTATGCCGAGTTTAAATCTATTTTAATACTTTCAGCATATTTAAAAACAGCATCATCTGCATATAATTGTAAACTGCCTTTTAGATTCAGACGAGTTAAATCATCAATGTAAATCTTGAAGAGGTCTGGACCTAGAATGGAGCCTTGGGGAACACCTTTTACAATATACTTTCCCGAGCTGCAAAAGTCTGCTATACGAACTATTTGTTTTCGATTACGCAGATATGATTTAAAATACTTTAAGTGAATATTTGTAAAATTAAGCTTTTCAAGTTTAAATAATAAAACACATAATCTACACAATCGAAGGCTTTTTGTAAGTCTAAAAAAATGCAGCTTACATATTGAATTAATCTTTTTTGAACTAATAAAGAAAAAAAAAAACCCCATTACCGCACGAGCACCTATTAAAAATATTATCTATACTGTTTTTAATATTCCATAAAAACCTTTCAATGCAAATTTCTAATATATAACAGTAATTAAAATAACCTTATTAAGTATCTTAAGAATACTGTGTTTAAGTCTTAACAACATAACATTTTCGGCCCTTGTTAAAAAACAGAAACAATCTCCTACATACGACAATCATCATGTCATCATTCAGAAATGTATTACTTACATGTGGTCTACCTATATAAGATGAATGTGTATAACATATTTTCCATAAAATATCATTGAAATAAGTACGTACTATATACTTGTATACGTTTGTTTAAAAATACTATAAACACAATCAATTAAATTAGGAAACATATTCACATTTCTGTACAGTATTTAATCAAAAATGAGTATATACATATTTAAAGAACAGAAACCCTTACATTCTTATTCATACACAATTTTTACTTTATAAATCAAAATTCTGGTTGATTTATAAAGGTAAAGAACAATCATGTATTTTTTATATTAAAAATATATGAAACAGAACTTGAGGTGTATGTATTTAAAAAGAAGCTTTTTCAAAATTTGAAAAGCTGTATGTGCTGTAGGATATCCAACGGCGATGGTACATAAAAAAGTAGTTTTACAACATTATTGTTTTAAGAGACTTATGCATGGTTAAAATTTCATTACTCTTTATTAAACAGTGTATAACTTTTGGGCACCACGGACGGACAGAGCGAAACTCATAGCAAATTTTTCGAAATGTGCTTAATAGGGTAATTCATAAAAACATGAAGTGACATTAATTACGAAGAAAATGTATTACATTATCGCATTTTATAATTGAAATGCGATTTTATGTTGCGGTATTAGTGAATAATATATTTTAAAAATTCACTTCGGCCTAATATTATACTCATAAGATTTCTGCTTGCTTTAAAGATTTTTTGTAAACGAATTGTCTCTAATTCTTCGCTCTGTTTATTCAATTTGCTAAAAAAAAATTTATCGATATTAATTAAATTTCATAGAAATTAAAATATTAACTACCACCATCTGTAAATGCATAGTAATAATTTAACTATAATTAAATTATATTAACGCAAAAACAGAAGTTAATAATTTTTATTTCATAAAGCCAACAAAATACTCCGGGCAACGCCGAGTACTTCTGCTAGTATAATATAAGTATCTAATACAGTTATTAATTTAAGATACAGTTATTACAATTATTATACTAATTAACTGTATTTTAAACTAATTTAACTGTATTTTAAACTAATTTAAGATACAGTTTAAAATACAGTTATTAATATAAGATATCTAATACAGTTTTTAATTTTAATTTACAAACTAGTATTTTTCAATGTGCTTTATAATGGGATCAGCTGTTTATATAGATATAGAGAATAATTTAAAAGTAAAATACTTTTCAGAGGTAGGCAACCATTTAATTAATACTTCATATAATAATAATTTAAATATTCTTTATTTTAAGATTTAAAGTCTTCCAAACAAATTAAGTTACTTGGAGTTATTAATAAATTCCTATTAATATGAAATTCATTTTTTGTATTGACAGAGATTTCGATATGTCAGTCTTAAAATAATTTTTTTAATCTACTGGGGTATTCATCATATTTTGGTAATAGGCAGGATCTTATGAAGGAGTGAATGAAAAAATCTCGAGTACTTTAGTTTTGGAAGAAGAGTTTCAAAAATCAAATATTCAAATAGTCAAATTGTTAAAACAAAACATACATGTTATAAGGATATATAGATCACACGAAACAAACGTAAATGAGTTTATTTTAAAAATGGATAGTTTAAAGTCAAAATATGCCAATACAATTTTACTGGGGGATATTAACTTGAATACTTTAAATATTAGTTAGGTTAGGTTAAGGTGGCTACCAAAAAGGCACACTTAGCGCGTATTTGGTCCATTGTGATGCCACATCTTTTCTATCCCACTAGTTAAAACCAGTTTGAGCTTTTTGCAAAGTGAAGAATGCTCTTCATATTTTTACCTGCTAGTTTGCCAAGGTTGTTGAAGAGATTTTGCCTCAAATGGGTGTTCTTTTTTTCCGACAAGGCTGGACATGTGCAGAGGAAATGAAGCGTCGTTTCCTCCTCTTCTTCATCTTTGCAGGCTCTACAATAGTCGTTTGCGAATAAGCCAAGTCTTCCAGCATGCTTCCCTATTAGACAGTGTCCGGTGATTATAACCATTGTCATTCCAATATCTGCCTTTTAAGAAAAAGCAGATCATTAGATCGTCTTAAATCGGTTTAGGGCCATATCAATCTCGTGATATTGCACGAGGTCAGGTTTGACCATTTGTTATTTACCATATCCGTTATTTCCTTTCAAAGTAAGTTTTTCCTTGTGGATAAAGGTACCTATATTTTTTCCCTAACCGGCAGAACTTGTAAAGTTGTACCAATTTCTGCAAACTCATCAGGTTTTTCATTGCCCAGAATACCTCGATGACCGGATATCCAGCAAAGCTGAATGCAAAACTACCTGACCATTTCGTTTAGAAGTTTTCGGCATTTTATTACAGTTTTCGAAGTTATATATGTTGATTGCAAAGATTTTAACGCAGCCTGATTATCTGACATAATGCGTTCTTGCTTTACAGTCAAAACGCTTCTATTCAAGGCTTCTTGGAATGCCATAATTTCCGCTTGGAAGACCCTACAATGGTCTGGTAATCAGAAATTATGACTGATATTCAGATTTTCTTAGAAGACCTCGCATCCTACAGTGCTGTTCATTTTTGAACTATCCGTGTGGAATTGTACTCCTTCGAAGGTCATCTCTGTGTTTGAGTTCCAATTCTCCCGTATGCTCGTCATGTGAGATTTTCAGAAGAAGTAAATGGGGGACGTGTAGTTCACCAAAACGGAAGTGGACTTGAATTGGTTTATGATATCCGAGTGACCTTCTCGTGAATTGATCCACTGGGATATAGCCTTCAATCTTACAGTTGTTGCGGCAGCAAATTTGCTATAATATTCTACAGACAATAGGCATTAGATCAAGCATGATGTTTAATGCCACATAAGGGATTGTTATTAAAGAGGCACTAATACATATTGCGGCAGTTCTTTGAACCAGAGCAATTGCTTTGCGGTTGACATTTTTATCGATTTCGTTCCACCATACTAGGACTCCGTACATAGGAATCGGCCTTATTACGGATGTGTATAGCCAGTAAGTCATGTACGGCTGAAGCACACATTTCCTACCAATGGATCTTTTGCACGAGTAGAGTGCTATAAAAGCCTTCCTTACTTTTTCTGAGATGTTAGCTTTCCCGCTTAACTTCCTGTTTAGATTAGACCCTCAAATTTACCTGTTTCGCTAAAGATCAGAGCGGAGCCACTTAACGAAGGCGGCTTTATTTTGGGAATTTTATATTTTTTAGTAAAGAGGACCTGTTCGGTTTTCTGTGGAATTACTGATAGTCCAGAGTCTTTACCCCATGTTGTGATTTTGTTTAATGCATGTTGCAAAACTTCCCTGAGAGTGTATTGGAACTAGCCACTGACAACCACAGCAACATCGTCCGCATAGGCGATTGTTGTGCAGCCTTCTCCAGGATGTTAAGTGAATTGTTTACTACCATATTCCAAAGAAAGGGAGATAGCACTTCTTTTCTTCTCAAACCTCTTTGCAGAAGCGTTGCCTATGTTGGCACTGATGGCCCTGCTATTTAGCATATTAGCTATTAGTGCTCCTTTCTTTTTCGTAAAAAGGATACAGGTAAACCTAGAGCTTGTATTTTAGTAAAAAAACAATTCAATGCTTTTCTTCACCCCGATTTTAGCTCATCCAATTTGACTGTCGTCAAGTTAGAAGCGCTAGGTGGAGATAGTCTCTACATCTACTTTGCATATATGGCCCACGACGATCTGTTACCACTAGAGGAAGTTCGTAAACTTGTTAGAGGGAAAAAGTAAGACAATCTACTCATCGGATGTGCACTGGCATGCATTTAGGCATTCCTTATGAGATAGTTCGGAGAACAACGAATGAGATGGGTCATTATTTGATTTTATGATTAACACTAACCTCAAAATATGCAATAGTAGTAGCACACCCACTTTTATCTTCCCTAGTCCGGGCAGATATAACAGATGGGCAGAAGTAATAGAAATTACCTTAGCTACTAACAATAATTCTATCGGACTTGCAAACTGGTCTCTCTCTAAGCAGAACTCCTATTCATATCACAAATATATAGTCTTTGATGCGAATCTTCAGATGAATATTCTCAAATTCTACAGAAATCCTAAAAGAACTAACTTTGAAGCCTTCTTAAATTCTTGAAGAACTAAATAATGTACCGAACATCAAAATTGAAACGACCGAAAAACTGGATACAAAGATTGAAACTTTTGAAAAGGCTATGGGAGTAGCCTTTAAAATTTCGTGTCCAATTAGTCGCGGAAAGAAAACATATCCCCCTTAGTGGAACGAAGACTTAGCCTGTCTTAAAAGTCTGAATAGGTCTATTTTCACAATTTGCTTTAAATATAAATATTGGCAACCTTATAAAGATTGCCTAAGAGTATACAAGAAAGCCATCGAAGAAGCCAAGCGGCATACTTGGATTGAATTTTGTCAATCTATCGAAACTACGAAGGATTCAGCTAGAATCTGTAAGATTCTGTCAAATGATAGATCCTGTCCGTACTTAATCGAAAGAACGGATGGGACCTGGGCTAATTCTTCAGCTGAATCTCTAGAATTGCTAGTTAACACCCATTTTCCCGTATGCAGTAATGATAACGGTAATGTAACTTCACCTAATGGAGATCCTGCAGTCCAAGGAATGTCAAGGGAGGAAGTAAGTAAAATTATATCTCAGGAAAAGGTTTCTTGGGCTATAAAAAGTTTTTCTCTTCTTCAAATTCCGATTACGTTGCAAAAGTCGTTAACGCTTCTTGGCTTGTCTCCATTTTCAGTAGTTGTTTAAAACTGAATCAGGTTAGCTGCAGTTGGAAGAGAGTCCGAATAGTCTTTATTTCAAAGGCAGGAAGAAGGGACCATGAGTCAGCCAAAGACTTCAGGCCACTTAGCCTGTCTTCCTCTCTTTTAAAAACCATTGAGCGTATTTTGGATTACCAGATTAGGCAAAGCTTTGAGGGAACTCAAGTATCGAAATCTCAGCACACGAACTTAAAAGGTAGGTCCATAGAAACGGCTCTCCATGAAGTGGTGAGAACAGTGAAACATTCCATTAGGTATAAACAATATACCTTAGCCACTTTCTTAGAAACTGAAGGTGCTTTTAACAATGCTAACACTCAATTCATTGTAGAAGCTTTTACCCAGGTGGGGACAGAGCTCTGAAGCGTTGGATTATCTCCATGCTTAGTTCTAGAATAATTGACGCGAACTTGAGAAACAGTAATGTTACTAAATTGGTCAATAGGGGTACAACACAGGGAGGTGTAATATCACCTTTACTATTGCTAATGGTTATTAACAAAATTTTAATAGCACTTAATGAGGAAGGAATAAAAGTAGTGGCGTATGCGGATGATGTGGTGACACTAGTATCAAAACAGTCTATATTCGTGATCAGTGAGATCATGAATAGTGCTCTAAGCTTTCACAACTGGGCCGAAAGGTGTGACTTGGTGTCAACTCAGACTGAAGACCGAAATTACTTCACGACAACATTCAAAATACCTAATTTTGTCCTACCGAAACTTAATGATTATACTCTAAAGCTGACTACCAGTGCTAAGTAGCTAGGCGTTATTCCAGACTCGAAGCTCTTCTTGAAATCTAACTTCAAGCATAGAGGTAAGAAGGCTTCCGTTGTTCTCTATGCTTGCAATAAAACCATGGACAAGAAATGGGGTATTCAGCCAAAGATGGCGGTTTGGACGTACACAGCCGTGGTTCGCCCAATCCTTACCTATGGATGGCTGGTGTAGTGGCCAGCGATGAATAGGAAATACAATATAACAAAACTAAACAGAAAACAGAGATCGGCATCAGTGGGCATTACAGGGGCATAGCGATCGTGTTCCACTGATGGGCTGAACACTATTTTGTTTCTTTTATCCCCGGATCCATACATCAAATATACCGCAACGTGCAGTGCAATACGACTAAGAGAATCTGGGTGGATTGCTACTAAACCATATGGCCACGGTAATATTCTGGAGATATTGCCGAGGGATTTCATACCAACCCTGACCAGCTACACTATTCCCAAACTAAACTTCGGTAACAATTTAGCCGTCGAATTTCCGACTAGAGCGGAATGGAAGAGTGGGGATGTAACAAAGAACTTCGATGGAACTATCTTCACCGACGGATATAAGATGAAGGAAGGAGTTGGTGCTGGTATCTCTTTGCAGAAACTTAACATTTCAAAATCCTACAGGCTCCCCAACACAGCTAGCATCTTTCAGGCGGAAGAGTGGGGATGTAACAAAGAACTTCGATGTAACTATCTTCACCGACGGATATAAGACGAAGGAAGGAGTTGGTGCTGGTATCTCTTCGCAGAAACTTAACATTTCAAAATCCTACAGACTCCCCAACACAGCTAGCATCTTTCAGGCGGAGATACTAGCAGTTAGAGAGGCTGCTTGAATTTGAACGGAAATAACACACAAATAAGAACGGTCGCCATCTGTGTGGACAGTCAATCCGGGATTAAGGCCATTAACGAACATTACAAACTCAAAGCTTGTTAGGCATTGCCATGAGGAACTTGCCCTCACAAGTGAAAGGCTAAACATAACCTTCTTGTGGGTGCCGGGGCATAGTATTATTGAAGGAAATGAAAAAGCTGACGAACTGGCAAAGAAAGGAGTCACTCTGAACTCTAACTCTCCTGCAAGACTCAGTTGTCCAATCAGTACCATAAAGCAATGGATCCTCTCTTTGTATATAGCGAAATCGCAAAATAGGTGGAGTAATCTGAGTAATTGCACCTTATCTAGAACATTGTGACCCACATACAACAAAAGGAGATCAAACGAGTTGATATCCAAATCTCGCATATACATCGCCAGACTAGTGGCAATCATTACAGGTCACCAGTAGGTACGCATGCAGCCAAATTAGGAATGCCCAACAATACCTCTTGTAGGAGTTGCAAAGAAGCAAACGAAAGTGAAAATCTAGAGCACTTTCTTTGCAGATGTCTGGCGCTAGCTAGAGCCAGACTTATCTCACTTGGTAAACCGCTCTACCACAACCTCAGCGAGCTCTGTGAACACGGAATCAGAGAACTGATTTCGTATCTGAACTGCTTGTTTTGATATAAAATCGCAAACAATGTAAAAACACAGGTCACGTGAGTGCAGTGGTATCAAAATGGCTCAATCTAGTGCTAATATAGACCTTCACGTAACATCGTGTAAGGTCACCACCATACGTACCTACTTTAGTGTTGTCCATTATCCATTTATAATATCCATTAAAACTAAACTCTTTCCACATCTTTTCTTTTAAAGTTCTATTAAAACGTTCTACAATAGATGCTACAGACTTCCGACCTTCCCTATCGCTTGCTTGGAGAGATCTACTGATCTCTGCTCAACGCAGCATTTCAATTTAACGCGGCCTTGATGCCAGCCAGCGTTCCTACAGGAGGGGGTGGTTCCGGATTTTCTTCAAGTACCTAGAACGTAAGCAGGAAGGAATTCAGTACTTCCAGTACCTAGAACTGATATATAAGCGTAAGTGCAGTTGGATCAAAATGACGCAGCTTAGTGCTCATGGGGGCCATCTCGCAGCATCATGAAGGTCACCAATTTACCTGCTTACCTACCTATGATATCATAATCCACTCGACAACATGTAAAAGCGTTATCGATTTTCAATAAAGTAACATTAACTAAAATGAATATGACGAAATAAAAAATAAAGTAATCAATAAATAATAAAATAAAATAAATAAAAAATAACAGAAAAAATAATTGAACGCCTAAATAAGAAGAGAGCGGAAATCAAATATTTATATTAAATATATCAACTCCATTTAACTCGCTTCAATGTGTTGAGGAAATGCTTATAGTATGAGCTATCTAAAAATGCAGCTAGAATTCCTGGAGCGCCTGGAAGGGGCAGCAGTTAAAGACCTGGTAGTAGGCATAAAATATAAATATAAAAATATTAAGAAAGAGACCACGATTGCCAGCGAAGACTTGGCTAATTTCACAAAGGTATTAGATAAGTTGCTAGTGGTTAATACCCTGATAAGTGAAATAGTGGTTTCCACGTGACTAATGCATTTAAAAAGGACGGATTTCCCAGGTTATCACCGTTCAAAATCAATGCAGTGGCTAACTGAGAATCCAGAATAATTCCACTAGTAATATTGGTACTGGTGGTGGTGAATAATAATTGTAATAATAAAAAAATTTACTTGAGAATAAATGAACTTGAAAAATTTTGTGAAGATTTAAAAAGTGATATCTGCATTCTTCGAGGAGAAAATTAAAAACTAAAAATTAAGAAAAATACAAAAAGTACAAGAAAATGTTGTACAGATTTTTGTACAAATATTGAACAGATGAAGAAGAATTAAATCGAGAAACGCACTGGATTCTAAAAAATAAAGCACGAAGAGCAAAGACGTCTCCAAAAATAAACTCAGAAAACTCAATGAATAAAGTAAATCAAAACAACGGGTTACCAACTACTCAAAAGGTCAATTTTAGAAGAAAAATGAAACCTCCTCCGGTTATATTAAATAATGCTGTAGAATACCCGAAAGTTAATAAAATTCTCAATGAAGTAAATGTAAACTATAAAATCAACATGATGAACAACCATCAATTAGATACTAATGTTGATAAAGAAGGAAAATATAGAGAATTGACAAGGCTTATAAATGAAGCTAAATTAGAAGTTTCCACACACATTCAGCTCATGAAAATTAATAAAAAACATAAAAATTGAATCTCTTAGAAGAGACGATCAGATTTCTCAGTTCAAAAATGCCAAATATGTAGCTATACACAAAAATTCTGCAAACATCTGGCTTAATGTCAAAAATGCGTTAGTTCATATTTATCATTAAACTGTAACTGTTTTGTTTAATGATAAACTGTTTATTTTGTTCTGTCTAATTATTATAAATTTACATCTTTATATATAAATTAAATACTAAAATCAGCATTAATTACACTTTGAATATCGTTACAAATTTAGTAAAATTATGTTCCGTATTATAAACTTGAAATATTTTTATACTGACCTACATTACTTTAAATCTACATTAAAATTTTACAACAACAGTTTACATTACATACATTTGATTTGACATAAGTTAATTTACTTAATACAATTTTGTATTTCATTCAAACATTTAATTTTTATGCATAAAAATGCAGCGTCAGCGAAAACCATTGCATAACGTTTAATTGTTGAAGAAATTTTTATTTATTACTAAAAATGCTAAATTTTAAATCGTAACTTAAATTGACTAAAGTAATTTCAACATTCCGCCCACCAAGATCCTATAAAACCGTACTTTGACTTGCTGATGGTACAGGTTCTTCAGTAAACCTTGGCCAATGTATTGAACGTCTTAATCTTTAATGTAATAAAAACTCTGGTTTGGAGGTTGCTGATGAATTGCACTTAAAAATCTTAGTCCAAATTTTGCTATATACAGTGATACCTATTAAAAGCAATAATATGAAAATAATGATGGAAATCAAAACGTATTCATGATGTTCAGGCTTAAATAACATCGAATTATTTGACATTTCAGTCAATTTGTTACGTTGCTTTTCTGGATATCGGATATATCTCCACCAAAGGTTGATGTTGGTTGAGTAAGATTCAAATTTCCAACTAAAGTTCCAAGTTCTGACATATTCATTACAGGTATAACATCATTTTGAAACGAGATCCGTGACTGAACAGACGAATGAGTCGCTACTGTATATGTTGGATGGTTCACTGCACAGCCTGGTGGTATAGTTATAATTCCTTCATTTTCTAATTTGATTGGCTTTGAATACTCTCCGCATTCTAACATAACATTTTATGGTACTATTGAAACAAAAATATATTGTCCTTCATTAGAAAGAGGAATCCATTGGTTACTTGGTTCAACAATATTGAATTCACAGTCTTCTTTAAAATTTCGATGTTAAATTTTAATCAATTTAATCAATAAATAATAAAATAAAATAAATAAAAAATAACAGAAAAAATAATTGAACGCCTAAATAAGAAGAGAGCGGAAATCAAATATTTATATTAAATATATCAACTCCATTTAACTCGCTTCAATGAGTTGAGGAAATGCTTATAGTATGAGCTATCTAAAAATGCAGCTAGAATTCCTGGAGCGCCTGGAAGGGGCAGCAGTTAAATACCTGGTAGTAGGCATAAAATATAAATATAAAAATATCAAGAAAGAGACCACGACTGCCAGCGAAGGCTTGGCTAATTTCACAAAGGTATTAGATAAGTTGCTAGTGGTTAATGCCCTGATAAGTGAAATAGTGGTTTCCACGTGACTAATGCATTTAAAAAGGACGGATTTCCCGGGTTATCACCGTTCAAAATCAATGCAGTGGCTAACTGAGAATCCAGAATAATTCCACTAGTAATATTGGTACTGGTGGTGGTGAATAATA
Organism: Poecilobothrus nobilitatus; assembly: GCA_947095535.1. NCBI lineage: Eukaryota > Metazoa > Arthropoda > Insecta > Diptera > Dolichopodidae > Poecilobothrus > Poecilobothrus nobilitatus. The sequence goes on from OX352772.1 coordinate 185,115,091, forward strand.
ATTGTAATAATAAAAATATTTACTTGAGAATAAATGAACTTGAAAAATTTTGTGAAGATTTAAAAAGTGATATCTGCATTCTTCGAGGAGAAAATTAAAAACTAAAAATTAAGAAAAATACAAAAAGTACAAGAAAATGTTGTACAGATTTTTGTACAAATATTGAACAGATGAAGAAGAATTAAATCGAGAAACGCACTGGATTTTAAAAAATAAAGCACGAAGAGCAAAGACGTCTCCAAAAATAAACTCAGAAAACTCAATGAATAAAGTAAATCAAAACAACGGGTTACCAACTACTCAAAAGGTCAATTTTAGAAGAAAAATGAAACCTCCTCCGGTTATATTAAATAATGCTGTAGAATACCCGAAAGTTAATAAAATTCTCAATGAAGTAAATGTAAACTATAAAATCAACATGATGAACAACCATCAATTAGATACTAATGTTGATAAAGAAGGAAAATATAGAGAATTGACAAGGCTTATAAATGAAGCTAAATTAGAAGTTTCCACACACATTCAGCTCATGAAAATTAATGAAAAACATAAAAATTGAATCTCTTAGAAGAGACGATCAGATTTCTCAGTTCAAAAATGCCAAATATGTAGCTATACACAAAAATTCTGCAAACATCTGGCTTAATGTCAAAAATGTGTTAGTTCATATTTATCATTAAACTGTAACTGTTTTGTTTAATGATAAACTGTTTATTTTGTTCTGTCTAATTATTATAAATTTACATCTTTATATATAAATTAAATACTAAAATCAGCATTAATTACACTTTGAATATCGTTACAAATTTAGTAAAATTATGTTCCGTATTATAAACTTGAAATATTTTTATACTGACCTACATTACTTTAAATCTACATTAAAATTTTACAACAACAGTTTACATTACATACATTTGATTTGACATAAGTTAATTTACTTAATACAATTTTGTATTTCATTCAAACATTTAATTTTTATGCATAAAAATGCAGCGTCAGCGAAAACCATTGCATAACGTTTAATTGTTGAAGAAATTTTTATTTATTACTAAAAATGCTAAATTTTAAATCGTAACTTAAATTGACTAAAGTAATTTCAACATTCCGCCCACCAAGATCCTATAAAACCGTACTTTGACTTGCTGATGGTACAGGTTCTTCAGTAAACCTTGGCCAATGTATTGAACGTCTTAATCTTTAATGTAATAAAAACTCTGGTTTGGAGGTTGCTGATGAATTGCACTTAAAAATCTTAGTCCAAATTTTGCTATATACAGTGATACCTATTAAAAGCAATAATATGAAAATAATGATGGAAATCAAAACGTATTCATGATGTTCAGGCTTAAATAACATCGAATTATTTGACATTTCAGTCAATTTGTTACGTTGCTTTTCTGGATATCGGATATATCTCCACCAAAGGTTGATGTTGGTTGAGTAAGATTCAAATTTCCAACTAAAGTTCCAAGTTCTGACATATTCATTACAGGTATAACATCATTTTGAAACGAGATCCGTGACTGAACAGACGAATGAGTCGCTACTGTATATGTTGGATGGTTCACTGCACAGCCTGGTGGTATAGTTATAATTCCTTCATTTTCTAATTTGATTGGCTTTGAATACTCTCCGCATTCTAACATAACATTTTATGGTACTATTGAAACAAAAATATATTGTCCTTCATTAGAAAGAGGAATCCATTGGTTACTTGGTTCAACAATATTGAATTCACAGTCTTCTTTAAAATTTCGATGTTGTGTGAGCAGAGTAACTTCGCAACGATATTTCTGAGATTCTAATTCGTAAATTGGTGAGGAAATTTGGCAAATCCTTGATGCAGTTGTATGTAAGCATTTAGTAATTTCTGTTTCTGATATTGCGAAGTAATGAGTTCTATCACTGGTTATTGCTAGATTCGTAATGTTGGGTCAAATTATGATGTGCTTGGTTTGATATATCGTAGGTAACGGAATAAGATTATGCGAAGTAAATATTTTTGAATCTACTAAAGGTATGCTGAATTCAATTATTAGCCGTTTTCCTGATAATGGCGTTTTGCTAAGAAATTTGGATCTGTCTCTTTAATGGGAAGTTGTGTCCCATAGGGTATGTTTTTGCTTATTAAATGAAGTTGATGAATCAATTCGGTGGTTGTTAAAAATAAATAATGTTTTTGAGTTTTTGCATTAATATAGATGCTATAAGTTCATCTTGATTTTCCTTGTGTCTTTTCATAGCCATTAAGTAATGTAACACTAAACTCAGTATTCCTATCCTTCTGTTCCATTTTATGCAATTGGTTCAGTTGTTTCTCTAATATTTTAAATTCAGAGAATCCTTTAATTTCATCAATTTAAGAGTTGAATTGATTGTTGATGTTTGATCTTTCAATAATGGATATATTTGTTGATCATTTCCCTTAATGCTGATATTTGCAGATCATATTTCTGAGCGTCTTCTTGAGCGAGTATACCAAATAAATCATTTGCAATGTTTCCCACAATGTTTAAAGCTCCTCTTGCTTTTCTTTGGTTATGCATGATTTGTAAACAGAATTTCATTATTTTATTGAAGACGAAGAAATTGACTAGAAAGATGATTTACATGAGCCAGACCAAATGTTAAATTTTATATTAAATGGTCTGCAAACATTGTTTCTAAATTTTTAATGCCCTTATCAATTTCATTTAGTTCCCACCAGTATGTTTCTAGATCGTAATACAAAAGAATTTGCCACTTTGAGCTAACCAAATTAATTTTGCCATTGTTTTAGATTCATATTCCTCGTTTTTGATTTTGCCGTTTTGAAAGTCTATAATAATTACATTATAAATTGTAGTTATTTTTAAGATTTTTTCTTTCACAGTGCCTTTTCGTTCGTCGTGTCTTAAAAGTCGTATATGCTCGTTGATTGTGTTAACCCAGTTCATTGTCAACTATAATTTTCCTTATGTTACCAACTCCTGAAAGGTATTACAATATTGCTCTCTTGAACTCTACCCAAGTTCGTGCGCAGGTTTTTATAGCTTGAGCAAATTTAGTAAATTTGTCTATGAAGGTTAAAAAGAGAGTTTTGTCAAGTGAATAAAGTACATCTATATGAATGGTTTAGTTAGATGAACAACTAGGTCACCCGAAATTAGGTCAAAGAGGAAGTAGGTTAACGTCATAAAAGTAGGTCACACTGTAGGCGGCGACCTTAAGACAAGCCCAGTTCTTTATAAAGATTGTATACTTGTTTTAAGTAATAACAAAACATGGAAATAGTAAGAAAAAAAAAAATGCTTTTTTTATGCTTGCAATTTTGAGATGAATTTATTTCTTGTTTTTTTTTATGACAAGTATTTAAAGAAAAGGAAAGAAAAACCATTAATTAATTGTTATGTAAAACATTAATTAATTGTTATGTTATGTTATGTAAAACATTAATTAATTGTTATGTTATGTTATGTAAATTAAAAATATGAGTAAAAAAAAAAAAAAAACAGGAAATCAGAAATATCTAACGTGGTAGAGATTTACTTCTTATTGATGTATACTTGGCTTAAGTAATAGGCCCATATGAAAAAAGAAAGAAAAAAATGGTTGATAAATGTAAAAAGAAAAAAAAAAAGAAAAGTTTAAACGTACAAGATACAACAATTTTAAAAGGTACAACGCATCAATAAAATTTATAAAAAAAGGGCAAACCTGTTTTTCAGTCTACATAATGTTCAAACCATTAAAAAAAATGATGTGTTTTTAGATGTACCTAACTGTTTGTCTTGTACTATGATGGTGGCACGGCCATCACGCTGTGGTAAAACCACTTTTATTCATAATTTTATTCCTAATTTCATGGCTTTAAAGTTTGAAACTCGAAGAGAAAGATCGTCTTTATAGAATTTTTAATAAAATTTGATTTTCTTTTTTTTATTTTTTTTTTATTTTGCGTATATTTCATTATCATAATTTTAATTTCTTTTTGTGTGTATTATCATCTCGGATCTGGAACCATAAATAAGATAAGTGCACTTTTTTTTCTCCTATTATTTTTTTTTCTTTCTTTATTTTTTGCCATTTCTGTCATGGCCGTCCGTTATCCAATACAATAATTATTTGTTGAATAGTGTTTTTCTTTGTCGTTAATGGTTCCTTTCAAATTAAATAAGAATACAAAATAATTTTTTATATTTTTATTTTACTATTTTATTTCTCAACAATTTTAAATATTTTAATAAAGTTTTGATATAGTATACATTTTTTTTTTGTTTGTTTGTTTGCTTTCTATTGAAAGTAGGTAATTTATATGCATTAATTATACCCGTACGATAGGATCGGGTATAATAAAATCACTCCTCTGTTTGTAACACCTCGAAATAAGCGAGCTAGATATACCTTCAAAGGTATGGATCGGATCAGAAAAAAATTCTAAGACTTTTGAGCCATGTCCGTCCGTCCGTCCGTCCGTCAGCACGCTAACTCAAAACTAAGAAAGCTAGAATCTTGAAATTTACACAAAATTTTTTTGGAGTAATTTGTAGGTTCCCTATTTTTTTTGGTTAAGTTTGGACCAAACCTTAGGGTAGCTCTCGAACACCTAACTTTTAGATCCCGACATTTTTTTTGAAATAGAGCTATGAAATTTTAACTGCTCATAGATCTCACAAAAATATTAATTTTATTTTTAATAACTTTTTTTTGTACCCCCACCCGTTACAGAGCTACAGCTCCCCAAATGTTGAAAAAAGCTCTATATTTAAATTGTTATAGCACAAGTTGTATAAGGTATATCTTCATTTTGAAAACGCCAAACGATTACTACTTTTATTAGCTTTAAAAGTATATATACAATAGATATATTTTTGTGGCATACGGTGTCTTAATTTACCGTTATGCGAAACTAAAATTTTGCAAAATCCTTTAACCCTTTTATCTTCTAAACGGTTTAATTTAGAAACTTGAAATTTAGATCATAGACAGAAGTTAGATCATTGAAAATAAGTATGAGTCATTTCAGAAATTTTTTTTGTATCACCCCCCGTTTAGGAGCTGTAAGGGGTCAAAAACTGAAAATTTCCTATTTTTAAACACCTGTTAAAATTTTTTTAAAGTAATACACAAAAATTAAAGCTTCAATATTATACTCTTATTTCTGTTAACAACTTTTTTTAATAATATAGGGTTACTTTATAATTGACGAAAGAGTTACTTGATTTTTTCAAATTTTCTAACAAATTTCTTTAACTAATTTTTTGCATTTTGTTTTACTCGGTAATTTGAAATTGTTGAGGATATAATGCGTAGTACAAAAAAATGTAAATAAATAAACAACATAACGGTTGCTTGAAGAATTTTTATTTATATGATATTGATATATATACATACTTATATAATATCATGTTTTTTTTTGCAATATATCGTATATGTCAGTGAATGAATGATAAGAGTATAAATGTATATTATATAGCGCCGTATTTACATACATATGTGTATTTTATTGTACTTATAAAAAATTATTCTGTCAATGGAATATTTAAGTATAATATAATATAATATTTAAAATTATATTTACTATTTTGTACTAAGTAACTTTAATATATATTTACCGCTTAGTATTAAATGATACTATAGAATATTTGAAAAAGTTTTGGATTGATAATCGTTATGTGGAAGGTTAGAATTTGCTTTTGAAGAATGTATAAACATATAGTTTGAATATATCGGCAACCCATAGTTCTAGAAATTATAAAATTCACCCAAATTATTAAAAAAATAATATTGTAAGCAGAGTGACAGGCTGTGAACATACTAACGGTTCGTACGGGTATCTAAGAGTTGACAAAGGCAACTGTATTCTTCCTCGTTTTTTATAATATAAATATATACACAAATTGGTATAATTCCTTGTACCTTAAAATTGAACACTGCATAATTATTTTTATTATAATTGTTCTAATTTTTTTTTTTTTTATTAATATTTTCACTTTAATTTTTATTTTTCTATTTTTTAATTTTTTTTATTTTTACGAATTTCAATTTTTTTAAAATCAAAAATATTGTTTTTGTTTACAAACGTACCGCTGAACTACACGTCAAATGATCAAACAATAGATATCCGCCCTTTTCATACATTCACATTTTTTGTGATAGACTATATTGGTTGTTATTTTATTAATTTTCTACCTCCTTTTGCTATGTTTACTTTAAGCATTATTTAAGTATTGCGTTTACATTACTCCCAGTTGACTTTGAGTTGGAGTTACTTTCAATAAGGAATTAAAAACTGTTGAAAGTATTTTGCAAACTTTTTGTTATCTGTAGTGATTACTAATGCTTAATATTATTTTTTATTTAATATTGGTTATTAATTATTAATATTGATTGTTTATCTTTTAATATTAATTAATCGGTACTTAAGTTCTAGTTATTGATTATTTATTATTCATTGGACTCAATATTAAAATTCAATTAATTTTTTTAATTTACTCTTTGTTTGTCAAATTCTTTTAATACTTGAGTCTTTTGGTTTTTTATTATTTTTTTTTTTCTGATTATATTATTTATATATTTTCAAACCTATTGTTGCTATTAATTATTGCCGATTTTAGCGTACATTTTTGCAATGTTCGTGGTCTGCAGTTGAAATTTAATATGAATTTTTTAAAGCTTTAGATTGGTTTTTATGCTTAAGCAACAGAAATATTGACTTTGCAACCAATACGATTAGTGAAACAATTCTTTTAGGGGTGAGAGCCTACATACCTCACTCTACGAAAAGTATTTAAATACCACCCAAATCTTGGTTTAATGGCATTTGTTGACCGGTCTGGATGGCATTACTGCTACATTTAAAAAAAATACTTTTTCTACTATTGCGAAACCATTGCGCAATCTCTTCCATTTATCTCTCTTTTCAGGTAGATATCCTACTCAGTGGAAGACACTGCAAATTCATCCTATCGCCAAAAAGGGAGAACAAAGCAATCCCTCAAACGATCGCCCTATTGCTATCAATTCGGTCCTTTCCAAAATAAAGGAAAATTTAATAAATAGAAAGCTTCTGAAATACCAACATAACAAAGGATTAATTTATGATCGGCAATATGGGTTCCAAACCCATGGGTCAACAGGTGATCTCATGACATGCCTCTGTGAAAGGCTCAACATCAGCTTCCACCATTCGGGGAAGTCAGATGTTGTTGCTTTGGATATTTCTTATATTAAAGCGTTTGACCGAGTTTGGCATGATGCTTTAATTCTTAATGCAAAGCAATGGGCTTCGATGGTGTATTTGTAAAATGGATTGGAGATTTTCTTTCGAATCATTCGATTCGTGTTCTGGTCGATGGTTATTCTTCAGACCAATTCAAAATTAATGCTGGTGTCCCACAAAGATCTGTTCTCTCCCCGACACTTTTCGTAATATTTATTAACGATCTTTTAAGTATAACCTGCAATCCAATTCATAGTTTTGCAGACGACAGTATGATCGTTGCTTCGTATGAAGACAACGCCAGTAAATATTCTGCTTTGCTTGAGCTAAGTCTCGTTTTGAACCAAATTTTTAATTGGGGCAAAATAAACAGAGTCCATTTTAATTTTAAGAAAACTCAGTACTGTTTAGTGTCTCGCAAAAGAAACACTTCAATCCAAACTATAACTTTTTAAGGGGAAGTTTTGCTATACGCGGGTGAGCTCAACATCTTGGACATGGAGCTAAATCAGAAATTAAGTTGGTCCAATCATATTTTTGGTATAGCTAAAAATGCAGCTAGGTTTATGGGTTTCTTGTATTCATCTTCTGATGTCCTAAATATCTATAAAACATAACCCTCCAAAACGTCATTGGAAGTTCCTGATAAAGTGTAAAATAGATCAATTCGTCTAATAAACGAGCCCAATGTCAACTCTAAACTCTCTCCACTCGGTCACCGGCGCCTAACAGGACCAATTACCCTGTTTTATAGATATCTTATAGGGTTGGGTTCTTGTTCTAACGAAATTAAAAGTTTGATGCCTCCTCTTAAAGCATTCCCATTAGTACTAAAGGTCGTATAACCTATTGTTTGGTAAAAAAAGGGAGATGGTGTTTTGTGTGTTAAAGTGCCACACACTCAGAGAGGACTCGTGCTCGTTTTCACTCCTCTATAGTGTCTTTCGATGATTCCCACCTACTCTCGCAAAAAAAAAAATTTAATAAAATATAAAGAAGAAAATATACAACCACATATAAATAAATAATTTGGTGTAATCCCGACAAAAATGCGGTTCCACTATATGTGAAAGATGCTGAATATAGCAATACAACATCAGATTTGAATGATAATCAAAAACCTTTGTTAAATATTATCGATTATATGATGTTAAATTCTCATGATAAATATGTATGTGATTTATTTACTAGAGGATCACATCATACAAATTTATACAAGAGATCAATTACAACAATTTGGGGAAGAATATGAAACGTTTGAAGACCAATCGTCATACATCGCACCTATTAAAAACCTCTAAACTAAAATTGTAGAAAGTAATTGTAAAACACTGTGACCCTGAAGTAATTAAAACATTTTGTGAAATAGCGTTAAATATTTTAAAAGGTAATTGTAATCAGAGTAAAAAAGTAACAATACAATTACGAAGGTATGAAAAAGAATTAAAATCACTTATCTGCTGTAAAAAATTTGTAAATTGCAAAAGAAAAATTATTATTCAACTTGGTGGATTTTTACCTACACTTCTTGGTGCAGTACTATCAGGGATAATCGAAAATTTTATAAAATAAATAATACAACATTTATCAAAATGATAATTCTAGAGATTTATGAGAAAATGAAGCAAAATACAGCCGTTGAACTCAATGTGTTACTCAATCATTACCTGTTATAGCCCAAGCCCACCAACGAAAAAAGAAAAAACTATAAATAGCAAAGAGTTGAATTATTCATCAAGACGTGTTTTAAGTTCAGCTATAGCAGGTAATACTCAAACAGAACTTAATTTTCCAATTCGTAAGAATAAATCCGCAAGCTCATGGACAACATACAAGTAAATGATGAATTTTATGTCACTTTACTTAGTGATTCATTTATGAACTATCCAGAAAATTCATTATCATCTTTTACAAATAAAATGAATAAATATATGTGTCATTCAAGATGGAAGGTCGGTATTTCACAAATGTATTTTAATAATTTGGTTCCAAATGTGTGTGGTGCAGAATGGGAAAAAAGTGCTCAAATATTTACTAAAGGTATGCAGAAATGAATGCTACTGAAACAAATGAAATGAAAACAAATGATGATGAAAACAAATGATATGCTACTGAAAAGTTTTTTTACTACCAACACTAATGCAAAATATACGCCCACTTAATAGGTTTACAAGAAAAGAAGTTGAATGACAGTTGATTTGGGGAATTTTTAATTTTATAAACGATGAAGTTCATCATCAGCAAAAGCTATGGAGATGCCAAAAATATAAGTTACACTACAATATGTGTTACTAGGCCTTAAATAAATATAAAAATAAGAGTAAGAAAATTACGCTTATATCCTGGAAGGACTTTTGACAACATATTTCAATCAAGTATCCTATGTGTTTTTGACAACATGTTTCAATCAAGTATCTTCGAAAGTTAGAGATTTGAGAAAATATAAATCACTTGTAGTAGAAGCTTTCAAAACTTTTATAGATAGTGTACAATTGATTTCAATTATTAAGCCAGATATATTTTTTGTATACACAGATATAATTGAACCGCAAAAAATAAGTGATAACAATGTAAGGTGCTTTAGATCTGTTAACATACAAAATGCGTTCACTCATTTAATAATATTTCATTACTTTTATGTGATAAATATGTATATAAATATGTAGTAAACTTTACGAATAGTTCAATTCCAAGAAAAATTGTATTATATTTTAAAAAAGTATAAATAAAAGCGATTTTACAAAACTATATATTATTTTATTTTAATTCATAATAGAGAGAGTATATACTATAAGTATTATTTAATTCAATCTGGTATAGGACTTGATGATATCGGTCCTTTATTACAAGCAACCGTATCTTTTCAAAGAGCTCGTGGATTGGGAAGCTTTTTTGGAGGACCTTTTTTTTTTTAATTTATTAGTTCAGAATCTTGCTTTACTTTATTATTGTATCAGACATTTGCTTAAACCAAGCATCAGTTATGTTGTTCATTTAGTGAACTATCACAATTAACTGAAAAAATCATCATTTACAAGGGTTAATATGTTAGTATATTAGTATAGTATATTAGTAAATGATGATACTTAGATATTTAATTGGTCATTACCACTGTTAGTAACTACTAATTAATGTTAGTAATGATGTTAATGGTAATAAGAAACAAAAAAAAAACAAAGAAACTAACATGCAAGTTAGATTAAAATGACAGACCAATCATGTAGACTACGAGAATTAACCATGCTCGCGTAAAGTCTGGCTCTCAGTGTTAATTTGTTAACGCTAATATCGAAGAGCTCCTTGAGCTACTCTCTCTTAACATACACGAAATAAGCTCAAATTTGCCATAGTCTGTAGAATGGTGTGTTGTTCTGGTGGAATAAATGGTTGACAATAATCAACAAAATACGAGCACAATATTTTTTCAAATAATTTGGAAATAGTTGACAGTTTAGCAATGGATCTATAATTGCTTACATCGCAATGAGCCCCTTTCTTATGTATCGGGTTAATAAATGAAAGTTTCCAGGGCTCGGGGAAGGAGCCACATTGAATTGACATATTGAATAATTTGCAAATAGGACCTACCAAATTTTGTGCACAAAATTTTAATATTATTCATGGAACTCCATCGGGGCCGTACGTGAAGTCATCTTTTAGAGCTAAAAGGTGAGGCATTAAGATATCTTCCGTTATTAGAATGGTCTTAATGTCAAATTTTGAAAGAGATGGAACTAGGTTATCTAAATATCTCTGATTTGGTTCAAAAACCCCGTTCTAATGGATGCAAAGATTCCGGTAAATGTGTCTCTTGCAACGTAGCTATTAAGGGTTTGTACTTCTTGAGAAGTAATTCTAAGTTTCCTTTATTCGCTAAGTATGCTTGCATATTCCACTGTAATAAGCTATATTTTCTTTTGATATCGTTAAGTTTATTTTCTGTCATTTAAAATTTATTTAGTTAGCGTGTAAACTACGATATTAGCATACTTTTCTAAATTATTTAGACTGGATCATATTTTAAAATGCTATGGTAGTTTTTAAGTTAATATTATTAAATTTAAAGCTAATAAGAAAATTATAGAACTATATGTTGTGTAAAATAGAGAAAGAATAAAGTAAAAAAAAGTAAAAAAAAATAAAGAAAATTGAGTTAAATCTGTTATTTAAAATTCTGCTTATCCATACCTACTCATATTGCTGTCATTAAGTGACAAATTATTTTCGATATTAATATTTATTTGCTTAGTTTTAAAATTATTATTATTTGTATTTGAATTATTAGTTTAATTTTCAATTAAGTTATTTTGAGCATTTTTTTCATAATTGTTAGAATATATAATTTCGTTACTACTTATCTCATTGGTGTTTTTATTATTTTCTTCTTCTAATGGTGATGATAAAATTTGCGGTGCTTGAGTTTTATATAATTGTTTTTTATCCATAGGTTCTTGTATTTGCTGATATTGTTGATTATCGATTATACTTGAGTTGGTTTTTGAGTGAAATTTGATATTTGCTGGTAATTCGGTTGTAATTTGAGTGACCTTTGAGTGATTGTTGAATTCATTGTTGTTGATAATTGTTAATTGAGTATTTTTCGGAGTATTTTGTGTTTGAAATAGCTGAGCAAAAGTCTGGCTTTGAGGGATTTGTGTTGACATTTGGTAGTTGTTTTAATAATAAGTGTAAGCTTCTCGTTTGGAAATTCTTAAATCGGTTTTAATTTTTAATATCTCTTTTTCCTTGGTATATGCGGGGCAAGTATTGAATGCAGCACAATGATTAGCCTCATGGCAGTTTACACAACTAAAGGATTTACATATTTTGGGATTTATTACATCGCCTTCTGGTCTTTCAGTACCACAATCAGCGCATCTTGGAGGAGTTTGGCAGTCTTTTTGCAAGTGGCCAAGAAGTTGACATTTTCTACAACGTATAGGATTAGGATTACATTTTCTGGTGGATGTATTGAATCAAATGTTATAATGACAGCTCCAGTAAAAACTTTTTGTGAATTTTTTTTTTTAGATAGTTTAAAAGCTTCCACTATAGTTGGATTTTTTGTTTTTAGGTTATCCAGAATTTCTTTGGTTTCAATATGTACAAGATCTCTATCAAGTATTATCCCTTTGGAGTAATTCAGGTTTTCATTTAGTTCAACTAAAATTTCAATATCACCCAGTTTGGTTTGCCTAAGGAAGTTTTCCGAGATTTTTTATTTGGAACTTCCAGTACTATGTTTCCAGATCTGTCCCACGTAGATGTGAAATTTGGATAGATACCTTCAAGCAACTTATTTATGACGAACTTGTTGTGCATTCTTAAGGGTTTGTTGGTATCCTTTGCTTTTATGTTTGGAAATTTTTTGCCATCATTACCAGCATTATTAAATATTGAGGTTATGGATGTGCTTTTTAATTTTTTTCCTCTTTTTAGGTGCATCCTCATTTTACAGCAGTCCAAAACTATTTGTGCCCTCCGGGAGAAGCATTTTATTTTTTTTAAGTATCTCTTATATGTAAGTTGGTTTTTTTTTTTTTAAAAAGAGTGAAAACCACTATATCGTTTTTGTTAGAGCGAGTACTTTAATTACTTTCAATAGATTCAATAGAAGAAAATTTCAATAGATGTTCTTAATACAATACTAGTCAGAACAAGACTGTATTTTTATTTTATTTTTGACTACATTTAATTTTTAATTTTTTTTTTATTTTTGACTAAAAGAAAAAAAAAATTAAATGTAATTCTGAAGAAAATAGCATTCTTTTAGGCTGAAAGTATAGAGTGGATAATAAAGGTTATGGTGGGTGTTTGTAACATTGGATATTAAGTAATAACAGAAATTATGTATATATAGATAACGCAAGCAGAACAAAAAATGTCAATAATTCGCGAAATTTTTTCAGATTTCAAGTGCCCCATTGCTCTCTAATTTTTTCCTATGCTTTTTTTCTCTTTCTCAATAGTTCTTTTAAAAAAATATCCTCGTGAATATTTGATTCTATTTTAATTTTAGATATGTAGGTACATACGTGATAAATATTTTTTTTTATTTTGTTTTTTTTTTCTTTTTTTCTTCAAAAACTTTAAAACTTTTTTTTAGAAGAATGCATTTGAATAAAAGACAATATTGCCATTTCATTTGTATGATTCACAAAATTTTTTTTGAAACTAAAGTTTTAAAATTTTGTTAAGTATTTATTTTTACCTATAATTTGTACAACTCGAAACCATTATTAGATTATTTACCATTATAAAACTATTTTTAAAACTATTTAGGTAGTACTCGAATTTAGCAGAAATACACGACAACAAATCTTAAACACATGTATTCTTCATTTCACACAACTTTAGTCTAAAGTCGTAAACAATTAAAATATTTCAAAAATTACTTTGTTATTTATAATTATAATTAGAAATAAAGAAAAAAAAGAATTCACTTTGAAAATACCCTATTATTACAAATGGTATAATAAAATCTATTTATAATGTTTGTGTTTTTATACCCGTACGATAGGATCGGGTATAATAAAATTACTCCTCCGTTTGTAACACCTCGAAATAAGCGAGCTAGATATACCTTCAAAGGTATGGATCGGATCAGAAAAAAATTCTAAGACTTTTGAGCCATGTCCGTCCGTCCGTCAGTCCGACAGCACGCTAACTCAAAAACTAAGAAAGCTAGAATCTTGAAATTTACACAAAATTTTCTGGGAGTAATTTGTAGGTTCCCTATTTTTTTTGGTTGAGTTTGGACCAAGCCTTAGGGTAGCTCTCGAACACCTAACTTTTAGATCCCTACATTTTTTTTGAAATAGAGCTATGAAATTTTAACTGCTGATAGATGTCACAAAAATATTAATTTTATTTTTAATAACTTTTTTTTGTACCCCCACCCGTTACAGAGCTACAGCTCCCCAAAGGTTCAAAAAAGCTCTATATTTAAATTGTTATAGCACAAGTTGTATAAGGTATATCTTCATTTTGAAAACGCCAAACGATTACTACTTTTATTAGCTTTAAAAGTATATATACAATAGATATATTTTTGTGGCATACGGTGTCTTAATTTACTGTTATGCGAAACTAAAATTTTGCAAAATCCTTTAACCCTTCTATCTTCTAAACGGTTTAATTTGGAAACTTGAAATTTTGACAAAAGTTAGATCTTTGAAAATAAGTATGAGTCATTTCAACAATTTTTTTTGTATCACCCCCCGTTTAGGAGCTGTAAGGGGTCAAAAACTGAAAATTTTTAATTTTTAAACACCTGTAACTTGAACACCTGTTAAAATTTTTTTGAAGTAATACACAAAAATTAAAGCTTCAATATTATACTCTTATTTCTGTTAACAACTTTATTTAATAATATATGGTTACGTTATAATTGACGAAAGAGTTACTTGATTTTTTCAAATTTTCTAACAAATTTCTTTAACTAATTTTTTGCATTTTGTTTTACTCGGTAATTTGAAATTGTTGAGGATATAATGCGTAGTACAAAAAAATGTAAATAAATAAACAACATAACGGTTGCTTGAAGAATTTTTATTTATATGATATTGATATATATACATACTTATATAATATCATGTTTATTTACATATCGTATATGTTACTGATGAATGAATGATAAGAGTATAGATGTATATTATATAGCGCCGTATTTACATACATATATGTATTTTATTGTACATATAAGAAATTATTCTGTCAATGGAATATTTAAATATAATGTAATATAATATTTAAAATTATATTTACTATTTTGTACTAAGTAAATTTAATATACATTTACCGCTTAGTATTAAATGGTACTATAGAATATTTGAAAAGGTTTGGGATTGATAATCGTTATGTGAAAGGTTAGAATCTGCTTTTGAAGAATGTACATACAAACATATAGTTTGAATATATATACAATCCATAGTTCTAGAAATTATAAAATTCACCCAAATTATTTTAAAATACTAAAATATTAAAAAAATAATATTGTAAGCAGAGTGACAGGCTGTGAACATACTAACGGTTCGTACGGGTATCTAAGAGTTGACAAAGGCAACTGTATTCTTCCTCGTTATATTTCAAAACTGGTTAGAAGAGTTGTCTATCAATAATTTTGGTTGTATTTCTTTGGTTTTAATTTTAAATATTTTATTTACTTAAAAATAATGCAAAAAACATTTTAACATTTTTCTTTCAATCTAACAATTTCGCATAAAGAGTTTTTAATATCTTTTGTATTTAAAAATTGAAGTAAATCAAATAATTATATATTATAACATGGTAACACTATATAAAAAATTTACTTCTGATTTCTTAAGTATTCTATTTTGGATGGACTGATTATGGGTTGATTAAGTGTCTATAATGTTTATCTATGTATGCGTCAGAATTTAATTTTTTTTTTTTATATCAATAAAAATGCATGAGTAGTTTTTATTTAAAATGAAAAAAAACAAAAAAAAGTGACTGTTAGGTTAACCCTAGTGACTTGTGCTTTTTTTGTAAAATTATCTTTCAAAATATAGTTTCTGACATTATGGGTTAAAAGAATTTTAATGTAAGAAATTTATAAAGAAAATTTAAATTTAAATTTGAGCGGTAAGTTATCCAATGTGTATAACTTGATTTTTTTTATTAAAATAAGTTAATTTTTTTATAGAAGTGAAAAATTAAAACTTGTTTTACAAGTTTAATAAAAAGTTAAAGTTAAGTTCATATACATATGCGAAATATATAATGCACAACTCCTTTTGTTCTTAATCATTCATCAGTCAAGAAGTTGGAACATAATTTCTATTCAAAAAGTAAGAAAACATTTTTTTTATTATTGTTTAGAATTTCTCTCCAAATTTATTTGATTGTCTCAATTATTTTATCATTAACTTGTTGCAAAACTTATAATTAAAAATTTCTATTTTTCTGACTCTTTTATTTATCTACATACTTTTATTATCTTTTCCATCTATTTTGGTTTCATTAGCATGCAAGTATAATATATTCATCCTCTGTTTAGAATGTTTCAAAATATAAAATCAGATTCCCTGCGCCATATGCAAAACTAGTAGACTGAATTTTAATGGAAGGCTCTACAGATTACCAAAGCATAGCAGCTTGTTTGATATATAGACTTCAAAATGTATATATTTATCTTATAATTTTGTTTTACAAGAGTTTTTTATGCCGAATGGAACGTTTAATTGAATTCAAGGCTTTTTTTTTATTTTGAAAATTCAATTCGGCTTTTTCCCTTTTTTTAAAATATTGCATTAATAAAAATTAAATTAGGTCAAAGTTTTCAGATAAAATTATAAATTTTTCATCCAGTATAGAATTTTATACAGCACACGAGTTTTTAATCTTACATACCTTATTTATAATCTGTTTACAAAATTTCTAAATTGATAAAAAAGAAATAAAAAATTTACCCTCAGAGGTTAACATTTCGATGGGTATTTATAAAATGTAAACTTTTCTAAGCAAAGAAAAAATTAATATGCATATACATTTACATACATATATACATATATCTATATATATATGGCTGGCTATACTACTCTATACCCTCCTAGTAAAGTAACTGAAAATAATAAAAAAATATAAACCATTCATAAAATATATGAAATGAATAGAAAAAAAAATAAATCTAACAGCCGAACACAACACCAGACAACATATACCAATAACATCTTAAATAAAAATAAAATAGAATATATAATTTCGTTACTACTTATCTCATTGGTGTTTTTATTATTTTCTTCTTCTAATGGTGATGATAAAATTTGCGGTGCTTGAGTTTTATATAATTGTTTTTTATCCATAGGTTCTTGTATTTGCTGATATTGTTGATTATCGATTATACTTGAGTTGGTTTTTGAGTGAAATTTGATATTTGCTGGTAATTCGGTTGTAATTTGAGTGACCTTTGAGTGATTGTTGAATTCATTGTTGTTGATAATTGTTAATTGAGTATTTTTCGGAGTATTTTGTGTTTGAAATAGCTGAGCAAAAGTCTGGCTTTGAGGGATTTGTGTTGACATTTGGTAGTTGTTTTAATAATAAGTGTAAGCTTCTCGTTTGGAAATTCTTAAATCGGTTTTAATTTTTAATATCTCTTTTTCCTTGGTATATGCGGGGCAAGTATTGAATGCAGCACAATGATTAGCCTCATGGCAGTTTACACAACTAAAGGATTTACATATTTTGGGATTTATTACATCGCCTTCTGGTCTTTCAGTACCACAATCAGCGCATCTTGGAGGAGTTTGGCAGTCTTTTTGCAAGTGGCCAAGAAGTTGACATTTTCTACAACGTATAGGATTAGGATTACATTTTCTGGTGGATGTATTGAATCAAATGTTATAATGACAGCTCCAGTAAAAACTTTTTGTGAATTTTTTTTTTTAGATAGTTTAAAAGCTTCCACTATAGTTGGATTTTTTGTTTTTAGGTTATCCAGAATTTCTTTGGTTTCAATATGTACAAGATCTCTATCAAGTATTATCCCTTTGGAGTAATTCAGGTTTTCATTTAGTTCAACTAAAATTTCAATATCACCCAGTTTGGTTTGCCTAAGGAAGTTTTCCGAGATTTTTTATTTGGAACTTCCAGTACTATGTTTCCAGATCTGTCCCACGTAGATGTGAAATTTGGATAGATACCTTCAAGCAACTTATTTATGACGAACTTGTTGTGCATTCTTAAGGGTTTGTTGGTATCCTTTGCTTTTATGTTTGGAAATTTTTTGCCATCATTACCAGCATTATTAAATATTGAGGTTATGGATGTGCTTTTTAATTTTTTTCCTCTTTTTAGGTGCATCCTCATTTTACAGCAGTCCAAAACTATTTGTGCCCTCCGGGAGAAGCATTTTATTTTTTTTAAGTATCTCTTATATGTAAGTTGGTTTTTTTTTTTTTAAAAAGAGTGAAAACCACTATATCGTTTTTGTTAGAGCGAGTACTTTAATTACTTTCAATAGATTCAATAGAAGAAAATTTCAATAGATGTTCTTAATACAATACTAGTCAGAACAAGACTGTATTTTTATTTTATTTTTGACTACATTTAATTTTTAATTTTTTTTTTATTTTTGACTAAAAGAAAAAAAAAATTAAATGTAATTCTGAAGAAAATAGCATTCTTTTAGGCTGAAAGTATAGAGTGGATAATAAAGGTTATGGTGGGTGTTTGTAACATTGGATATTAAGTAATAACAGAAATTATGTATATATAGATAACGCAAGCAGAACAAAAAATGTCAATAATTCGCGAAATTTTTTCAGATTTCAAGTGCCCCATTGCTCTCTAATTTTTTCCTATGCTTTTTTTCTCTTTCTCAATAGTTCTTTTAAAAAAATATCCTCGTGAATATTTGATTCTATTTTAATTTTAGATATGTAGGTACATACGTGATAAATATTTTTTTTTATTTTGTTTTTTTTTTCTTTTTTTCTTCAAAAACTTTAAAACTTTTTTTTAGAAGAATGCATTTGAATAAAAGACAATATTGCCATTTCATTTGTATGATTCACAAAATTTTTTTTGAAACTAAAGTTTTAAAATTTTGTTAAGTATTTATTTTTACCTATAATTTGTACAACTCGAAACCATTATTAGATTATTTACCATTATAAAACTATTTTTAAAACTATTTAGGTAGTACTCGAATTTAGCAGAAATACACGACAACAAATCTTAAACACATGTATTCTTCATTTCACACAACTTTAGTCTAAAGTCGTAAACAATTAAAATATTTCAAAAATTACTTTGTTATTTATAATTATAATTAGAAATAAAGAAAAAAAAGAATTCACTTTGAAAATACCCTATTATTACAAATGGTATAATAAAATCTATTTATAATGTTTGTGTTTTTATACCCGTACGATAGGATCGGGTATAATAAAATTACTCCTCCGTTTGTAACACCTCGAAATAAGCGAGCTAGATATACCTTCAAAGGTATGGATCGGATCAGAAAAAAATTCTAAGACTTTTGAGCCATGTCCGTCCGTCCGTCAGTCCGACAGCACGCTAACTCAAAAACTAAGAAAGCTAGAATCTTGAAATTTACACAAAATTTTCTGGGAGTAATTTGTAGGTTCCCTATTTTTTTTGGTTGAGTTTGGACCAAGCCTTAGGGTAGCTCTCGAACACCTAACTTTTAGATCCCTACATTTTTTTTGAAATAGAGCTATGAAATTTTAACTGCTGATAGATGTCACAAAAATATTAATTTTATTTTTAATAACTTTTTTTTGTACCCCCACCCGTTACAGAGCTACAGCTCCCCAAAGGTTCAAAAAAGCTCTATATTTAAATTGTTATAGCACAAGTTGTATAAGGTATATCTTCATTTTGAAAACGCCAAACGATTACTACTTTTATTAGCTTTAAAAGTATATATACAATAGATATATTTTTGTGGCATACGGTGTCTTAATTTACTGTTATGCGAAACTAAAATTTTGCAAAATCCTTTAACCCTTCTATCTTCTAAACGGTTTAATTTGGAAACTTGAAATTTTGACAAAAGTTAGATCTTTGAAAATAAGTATGAGTCATTTCAACAATTTTTTTTGTATCACCCCCCGTTTAGGAGCTGTAAGGGGTCAAAAACTGAAAATTTTTAATTTTTAAACACCTGTAACTTGAACACCTGTTAAAATTTTTTTGAAGTAATACACAAAAATTAAAGCTTCAATATTATACTCTTATTTCTGTTAACAACTTTATTTAATAATATATGGTTACGTTATAATTGACGAAAGAGTTACTTGATTTTTTCAAATTTTCTAACAAATTTCTTTAACTAATTTTTTGCATTTTGTTTTACTCGGTAATTTGAAATTGTTGAGGATATAATGCGTAGTACAAAAAAATGTAAATAAATAAACAACATAACGGTTGCTTGAAGAATTTTTATTTATATGATATTGATATATATACATACTTATATAATATCATGTTTATTTACATATCGTATATGTTACTGATGAATGAATGATAAGAGTATAGATGTATATTATATAGCGCCGTATTTACATACATATATGTATTTTATTGTACATATAAGAAATTATTCTGTCAATGGAATATTTAAATATAATGTAATATAATATTTAAAATTATATTTACTATTTTGTACTAAGTAAATTTAATATACATTTACCGCTTAGTATTAAATGGTACTATAGAATATTTGAAAAGGTTTGGGATTGATAATCGTTATGTGAAAGGTTAGAATCTGCTTTTGAAGAATGTACATACAAACATATAGTTTGAATATATATACAATCCATAGTTCTAGAAATTATAAAATTCACCCAAATTATTTTAAAATACTAAAATATTAAAAAAATAATATTGTAAGCAGAGTGACAGGCTGTGAACATACTAACGGTTCGTACGGGTATCTAAGAGTTGACAAAGGCAACTGTATTCTTCCTCGTTATATTTCAAAACTGGTTAGAAGAGTTGTCTATCAATAATTTTGGTTGTATTTCTTTGTTTTTAATTTTAAATATTTTATTTACTTAAAAATAATGCAAAAAACATTTTAACATTTTTCTTTCAATCTAACAATTTCGCATAAAGAGTTTTTAATATCTTTTGTATTTAAAAATTGAAGTAAATCAAATAATTATATATTATAACATGGTAACACTATATAAAAAATTTACTTCTGATTTCTTAAGTATTCTATTTTGGATGGACTGATTATGGGTTGATTAAGTGTCTATAATGTTTATCTATGTATGCGTCAGAATTTAATTTTTTTTTTTTATATCAATAAAAATGCATGAGTAGTTTTTATTTAAAATGAAAAAAAACAAAAAAAAGTGACTGTTAGTTAACCCTAGTGACTTGTGCTTTTTTTGTAAAATTATCTTTCAAAATATAGTTTCTGACATTATGGGTTAAAAGAATTTTAATGTAAGAAATTTATAAAGAAAATTTAAATTTAAATTTGAGCGGTAAGTTATCCAATGTGTATAACTTGATTTTTTTTATTAAAATAAGTTAATTTTTTTATAGAAGTGAAAAATTAAAACTTGTTTTACAAGTTTAATAAAAAGTTAAAGTTAAGTTCATATACATATGCGAAATATATAATGCACAACTCCTTTTGTTCTTAATCATTCATCAGTCAAGAAGTTGGAACATAATTTCTATTCAAAAAGTAAGAAAACATTTTTTTTATTATTGTTTAGAATTTCTCTCCAAATTTATTTGATTGTCTCAATTATTTTATCATTAACTTGTTGCAAAACTTATAATTAAAAATTTCTATTTTTCTGACTCTTTTATTTATCTACATACTTTTATTATCTTTTCCATCTATTTTGGTTTCATTAGCATGCAAGTATAATATATTCATCCTCTGTTTAGAATGTTTCAAAATATAAAATCAGATTCCCTGCGCCATATGCAAAACTAGTAGACTGAATTTTAATGGAAGGCTCTACAGATTACCAAAGCATAGCAGCTTGTTTGATATATAGACTTCAAAATGTATATATTTATCTTATAATTTTGTTTTACAAGAGTTTTTTATGCCGAATGGAACGTTTAATTGAATTCAAGGCTTTTTTTTTATTTTGAAAATTCAATTCGGCTTTTTCCCTTTTTTTAAAATATTGCATTAATAAAAATTAAATTAGGTCAAAGTTTTCAGATAAAATTATAAATTTTTCATCCAGTATAGAATTTTATACAGCACACGAGTTTTTAATCTTACATACCTTATTTATAATCTGTTTACAAAATTTCTAAATTGATAAAAAAGAAATAAAAAATTTACCCTCAGAGGTTAACATTTCGATGGGTATTTATAAAATGTAAACTTTTCTAAGCAAAGAAAAAATTAATATGCATATACATTTACATACATATATACATATATCTATATATATATGGCTGGCTATACTACTCTATACCCTCCTAGTAAAGTAACTGAAAATAATAAAAAAATATAAACCATTCATAAAATATATGAAATGAATAGAAAAAAAAATAAATCTAACAGCCGAACACAACACCAGACAACATATACCAATAACATCTTAAATAAAAATAAAATAAATAAAAAAATTTTTTAAAAAAACAGCTTTTTTGAACTAAAAAGTAGAAAATAAATTTTTAATAGCAAATTTTTCTGTAATTTTCTAAACTATATTGTTACAATCGAGATTTCTTTCAAAAAGTTTATTTCAATATGTCAAATATATATATAAATATAAGTATATATAAGTTTTAAAGTCTGTGAAATTAATATAAAAGCTTGAGGCAAAATTTAAAAATATAAGTTTATGGTTATGCGTTTGTTGCCTCCAGCTTTTATTTTAATTTCACAGACTTTAAAACTTATATATACTTATATTTATATATATATTTGACATAATATGCGTATGCATAATATGCGATTTTAATATGTTAAGAGTTTCGAAAGAAAAGCCCTATTTTAATTATAATTAAGAAAGGAAAAACACATATCTATATAAATATTATAAATAAACACATTGCTTTTATAAATAAAAATGTATACTAAAAATCAATTGATTTGATGAAAAAAAACTTAAATTTAACACTTGCTTACTAAATTTTAAGTAAATGCATATTAAATTTTACACTGTGTTCTTTCAAACCAAAAATATTTTAGAAGCACATATTATTACATATTTTGAAGTATGTACCTATGTATATGTACGCATACAATGCAATGGTCTCTATAAAAAAACAATAGTCTTTTATAGAAAAAAAAACATTTATATATTACGTATACGTATTGGTATTGGGATTGGTGAGTTTAGTAAATTTAGATAAAATGTTTTATTTTGGTTCTGTAATAATTCTGTTAAAAATTCTGTTATATCTTTGTATGAAAATTTAATTTTGAAATTAAGCTAATTTCTCTAATGTTTTTCGGTATTATTATTTTAAAATCATGTATTGTCATCGGAATCTGATCTAATGAAGAAAATTTCAAGTCTCTAGCTCAACGGGAAGTGTGTTTAAAATGGCTTATAAGATTTTATCCTTTACCCAACCAAGTTAATAAAAAGCTGTTAAAAAAAGCTGTTAATAAACCTTTACATTTTGACTTGTTTGATTTTTCGTTAGAAAAATAAAATAAATAAATTTGAAGAATGAAGAATGAGAAAGAACAAGCAAAAATAATATGTTCATTTTTTTAATTCAATGTTTTTCTCTTTCTTTGGGGCAGAAAGGGTCCTGGATTCATGGATTCATGGATTCATGGATTCATAAATTTTTTTATATAATTTGATGGGTATAATATTTTAAAATAATATTTTTATGTATAAAAAACAAAAAGGAAAACAAAAAAGTATATGAATTGAGGTTTTACTGATAACAGAATAGCTGTATAACAAAAAAGTATATGAATTGAAGTTTTACTGATAACAGAATAGCTATGAGGTTTCGAGCCCACTATAAAAACTATAAAGCTCCAAAAAAAATAAAAAATAAAATAAAATAAAACAGAATCATACTGTAAGGATTCAAACCAGCTCCTTCTTATTTATCATTGTGATACTCAATAATTTTTGATTGAAGGTTATCTTTTAAAAAGGCGCCGCCGTACTAAGTTACTGAAAACAAGTACAAAGTTGTAGGGGACCGAAAATTTTTTTTGTTTGATAGACCTATAGTTGTGAGAGATTAAAAAAAAAAAATATGGTTTATTGAATTTGAAAGTAATTATGTGACAAGAAAAATAAAAAATATGGTAATAATTTTATTAAAATGTGAATGAAAAAATTTTTAGTGATAAGAAATAATGTTTGCGGTTTTTTGTTTGAAATTTAGAAAAAGAATTTCTTATCTGTATTAATAATATATAATATTTAAAAATGCTCAACAAATAGGCTTAATTATTTGATTATATAAAAAATTTTATATATTATACTAGCAGAGTACCCGGCGTTGCTCGGAGTATGTTATTGGCTTTATGAAATAAAAATTATTAACTTTTGTTTCTGCGTTAATATAATTTAAAAAAGTAAAAATCTGAAATGATGTCAGGGGATTGCTATTGTTAATTTAAAGAGAAAAAAACCAAATATATTAGTATTGCAACATTTTTTTATTTATTTTTTAACGTTTTCCGCAATTTATAATTATTTTCTCTACGGGATGTATGCGGTTTTATAATACCATAATTGAGGATCGTTTTTTCAAAACTATTTTTCAATAGCAAAAATACTAGAATATTGAAAAAAAATTTGTTTGATTATTCATTCAGTAGAGTCTGTGAATTAGTTCAGTGTTAAGTTCTAAATAAATCAGTGTGATAATTTATTTAATTAATCATATTAATTAAATTAATACACATATCTATAAATATATTATTTATTAAAATAATAATGAATGACGTAGAATACACCAAGCAAATAGAAGAAGTTCCTCGGGGACGCAAGAATAAGAATAAAGCAAAAAAAGTCAATAGAAAAAATCAAGCAAACACTAACACTAATACTATTTTAAGTTGTTCCCATATATCTGTAAATAAAACGGGGCAAAAACTTAAAAAAAAATGTAAAGGTTTCATGTTAACGCTGGATGATGCGGAATGTAAGTCAAATCAATTAAAACAAAAATTCTTAAATTTATAGTGAATTTTACATTTTATATATAGTATTTCGACATCACTGCAATTCCAAATCTAAGAAAATTAAACAGGACAAATTTATTGTCAAGTATTTAAATGTAACTTACCCAAAAAAGAAAGAAAATTCAAATAAAACATTGACGAATAAATCAAGAGCTGTATCTATCAATTATAATATAAGAATGAGAAACGGGAAAACAGTTCTAGTTTGTTCAAAGTTGTTTCAAAATATAACAGGTACCTACCTAATTTTATATTTTTTATCACTTAGATTTTAGAAAAATAGAAATCGAATTTTATTGGCGAAATATGCCTTATAAAGTTAGTAGTAGTATGCGTATACATTTATTTTCACAATTTTTTTCTGTACATAAGAGTTTAAATACATACATTGATAATATACATATTATTATAGGTAGTTATTTGTAGTATAAGGTCATATTCCGCCATTCCTTAAATTTTATTAATAAAACAAATTTCATTCATTTTATTTCGTATTATTACAACTTATAGGATTTTCGTCGCACCGTTTGTCTTTGATAGGAAAATATGTACTACATACAGGTGAATTACCTGAAGAACGACGAGGTGGAGATCGTTCAACATCTGAAGATTTAAAAATGACCGAACTTATTAAAGAAAATATTAAAAAATATAAATGTCGCGAAAGTCACTATAGTCGCCGTAAAACAGGAAGATATTATTTACCTCCAGAGTTAAATATTCAAAAAATGTTCACTCGATTTTCTGAAGCGTTAAAAAAGGATAACAAACGTGCTTGCTCACTTTCCAAATACAAACGTGTGTTTTATGATTGCTTTAATATTGGATTTGGAAGTCCTCGTACAGATACCTGTTCTCAATGTAAAGTGTTTCAAATTACATTAAAAAATCCCAATAAAAGTTTAGAAGAAAAAAATCAAACTAGAACTCTTTTCAAGTTACATAAACTTAAAGCTAACAAATTTCATGAAATCATGAAGAGTGAAGATGATTCTGTTATAAAAATAGTTTTCGACATGCAACAAAATCAGCCATTACCAAAATTATCTATTGGCGAAATTTTTTACAGTAGACAGGTATGGTTCTACAACTTAACGATTATGATACATCGTGCTTCGCAGAATCGTGAAAATATAAAACACTATACATGGCTAGAAACTGAGTCTGGAAGAGGTGCAAATGAAGTTGCTTCGTGTGTCATACATTTTCTTCAAGACCTGGATAAGGAAATGTTGGCAACTAAACGAAAATACGCATTACACCTTTTCTCTGATTCTGCCACAAGCCAAAATAAGAATACAATTTTACTTGCTTGTTTAATGAAATATTTAAAAACGAGTAAAAGCTTTTATTCTATTAAACACTTTTTCCCAATAAGAGGACATAGTTTTATGCCGCCGGATAGAGTATTTGGAAGAGTTGAGCTTGATTATAGAAAACGAGAAGAAATTTTATCTCCAAGTGAATATAGAAAAATATTAAACAAAACGGGAGAAGTTTTATCTGCAAATAAAGATTTTTGGTTTTACGGTTTACAAGAAGAAGCAAAAAAAATTCTAAAATCAAAAATGCCATTTAAAATATCTACTTGTCGAATAATATTTTATGAGAAAAAAGAAAGAGTGATATCTGTTTCAATTGGAAATACATATACAGGAGACTTGGTTAAATACGATGTATTAAAAAAAGGATGCTCTTTAAATTCTATGTCCAACTCGAAAGTTTTAGATAACATTAATAGAGTCTCGAAAGAAAAAAGTGAAGATGTCAAGAAACTTATAAAATATTTTGTAATACCTGCAGATGCTGCAGAATTTTATCATGACATATTAAATAATTCCCACCGAGAAGAGGATTAAGTAAACGATCCAATAGGTTTAATTTATGAAGAAGAAGAAGATGCTGTATAAAAACCTAAATTTTTGAAACTGCATATATTCCATAAATATTTTAAAAATATCGAAAAAATTTTTAATAATTTGTCATTATTGTTACTTTTTATGAAGTTTTGCAAAAACTTGTCTGTTTTATAGAGTTTTGAAAAAATTTTGCGTTTTATGAAGTTTTGCAAAAATTTTGAAAGTGTATGTTGTGAAGTTTTGAAAAACCGCCTGCTTTTTAGTCTTATTTTTTTTTTGTTTTTAAATGACTTGAAAAATTTTTTTTTTAAACCAATTCATCGGGCGCTCTACCACTTTCAAAAAAAATTAATTTTATGTTTTTATCATTATTACTTAAGATTTAAATAATAAAAACTCAATTTCTGACAAAACTGAAATTATTATTTTATGTAATTTTGAAAAAACGCTCCTCAATTGTTGAATGCTTTCAATGATTATGAAATCAAATTTCAAAGATATTAAAAAATTCATTAACTAATTAAACACTGAAGACAGAGCATCTAAAAAAATGGATTCATTCACTGCAACTTTAAACAAAAGTTTTAAAATTAAAAATTTAAAACTAAAAAAAGTTTCAAACTTAAAGCTGAAAAAAGTCTATGGTATAGTAGACATTAAAAAAGGAGATACTAAATATGGAGTAAGAGTGTTAGTAACATTCAAACAGTTTCGTGTATACCTACCAATGAGGTTCATCACATTAACCGATGATGATATGATGAGATTAAAAACGGGGGGATATGGTGTTATTAACAAAGGGCCATGTGGACGTAGCTGGAAATTAAAATTCGTGAAATTAATTAATGATTTTGTGGAGGAGGGTGATGATGATGTTTCTGAAAGTGATGATAATGAGACGTCAACTGATGAAAGAAATGATGCATCAGACGATGATGACGATGTTACTATGATATAGTTTGAATAATATTGCAGATAATAATATGAATAAAATAATTTAAATGAATAGCTTTGTGGTTTTTTATTTTATCATATTCAGCGGTTCTTTTTTGTATTTTCAGCATATAGGAATTAAAAAAAAAAAAAAAAACAATTCAGTTGTAATAATTAGCTCAATGTATAAACAGATGAAAAGTGAAAAAAAAAACAAAAATGCTGTGTGAAATTTGTGGACATCAATTTGATTCAATTAGTAATTTAAATAGACATCTTAACATACATAAAGGGGGGAAAAAATTTATATGTGAGATATGTAACAAAAACTTTTCAAGAGCTGACGCTTTAATAGCTCATAAAAGTATACATTTAAAAAAACGAAAAGAGAATAGTTTAATAAAAAAACGAAAAATGTTTTGTGAAACATGTGAACTAGAAATTGAAAATTCGAAATGGTATTACCATCTGCGAACTAATTCATATAAAGAAAAATGTGCTGTGAGTATAGATGATGAAAATATAAAATGTGTTAAATCAGGTTTCCGTAATAGAACAAAAATTTACATAATAGAAAATATTGATAACTCATCACTTAATATAGACGATTTTTTTAAATATTGTATTGATAAAGTTAATAATTTAATAAAAAATAAAAATATGTTAAAAGTTATGGGTAATCTTAAATACAATTTGGAATTATTTTGTAAATATGTGAAATCACAGACTTTAGCTGATAATACTAATGATTCTTCTGATATAATAACAGATATAAAGTCATTCATGACTAAAATGAAATTAGTTAATATGGAACGTGATATAGAAAATTATTTGAATGAAGACAATGAAAGAATTAAAAAATTGATGGATGAATTCCAAGAAAGAGACAGTGGCTGGAGTTTAGCTCATATTTTACATTTAGAAATTAATATTAATAACTATGATTCGATTAAAGGTTCAAGTTATATCGATCTACCAAAGAAAATAAAAGCTAAAAAAGCTTGTATTAATATAAAAAATAATGATTTTTTTTGTTTTAAATGGTCATTAATATCTGCATTTTCAAAAGTTTCAACAAATTCTGATAAAACTGTTTATTATATCATAGCTGATATCACCAGCGAGATTATTCAATTAAATGATATAATAAATTTAAATTTTACTAGATTAGAATTTCCTATGGGAATTTATGAAATTTATAAGTTTGAAAATTTAAATGCTAATATCAGTATAAACGTTTTTGGGTTGAATGAAAATTTTAATGTTATCGGACCATATTATCGTACAAAATCAATAAAAAACAATCATGTTAATTTATTATTAATTGAAGAAGAGGAGCGCTGTCATTATGTATGAATTAAAAATATCTCAAAGTTATTAGGTTCACAAATTAAGAGACATAAAGGAAGAATATTTTTATGTTCCGGCTGTTTATTACATTTTAAATCGCAAACCATTTTGGAAAAACATAAACCGGAATGTAATAATATAGTAACAAGACTTCCTTCAAAAGGAAAAAAAATTTTGAAATATGGAAACTATTACCAACAACTTGATGTTCCTTTTGTTATATATGCAGACTCAGAATGTGTCTTACAAAAAGTTCTAAGCTGCCAACAAAATCCTGAAATTTCATCATCGGCAGATATTGAATTACATATACCAGCAGCTTTTTCATATTTTATCAAATGCTCTTTTGATTCAACGTTGGATAAATATGTGTTTTTTAAAGGTATTTTATATCCCATGTTATAATAATAAATACTTACTTATATTTTTTAATTTTAATGTGTTTTAGGTGAAAACTGTGCAAATGATTTCTTAAAAGCTTTAGTAGAAGATTGTACATATTTATTTGAGAACTATATTTTAAAAAAGAAACCTATGATAGCGCTTACAAAGGAAGATTTCAATTTCAAAACTATGTCATATATGTGAGAAGTCGATTGAATACGAAGAAGATGAAGTATATGATCATTGTCATTTAACGGGCGAGTATAGAGGAATTGCTCATAATTCATGTAACATTAATTATAAGTTAAAAAAGTTTTTCCCTGTATTCTTTCATAATTTTTCCAATTACGATTGTCACAATTTATTTAAAAATTTAAATAATATAGATGGATCTATTAATGTTATTCCTTTAAATAAGGAAAAATATATTTCACTAAGTAAAACCATTAAAGTGGAAAACGAGAACAAATCCTTCACATTACGATTTTTAGATTCTTTTAGATTTCTCCCTTCAAGTCTTGATAATTTAGGTAGGGTTTTAGAAGATAACCAATTGGATAATGTTAAAAATTATTATTCTGATAATTCTGATAATTCTAATAAATTTAATTTAATGAAAAATAAAGGTATTTTTCCATATAATTACATAGATTAATTTAGTAAACTCAAGGAACGAGTTTTACCTCCTCGAGAAGGTTTCAAAAATCAAATTTTAGATTTAGAGTGTTCAAATGATGAATATGATCATGTGAAAAAAGTATGGAAAACTTTTGATTGTAAAACATTATGGGATTATTTAGAACTTTACCTCAAAACAGATGTTCTGTTATTGGCAGATGTTTTTGAAAATTTCAGAAATAATTGTAAAAAAATTTATAATTTGGACCCCGCTCATTTTTATACAACGCCTGGTTTGGCATGGCAAGCGATATTAAAATATACAAAAGTTGAAATAGAGCTGCTAACAGATATTGAACTGTTAAAATTTTTTCAAAAAGGAATTCGAGGAGGTATTTGTCAATGCTCTTGCAGACACATAAAAGCTAATAATAAATACATGGATGACTTTAATACTGAAATTGATAATCAATATTTATTTTATTGCGATGCAAATAACTTATATGGTTGGGCTATGTCACATAATTTACCCTTAGGATCATTTAAATGGGTTGCAGATTTATCTAATATTAATGTTCTTGCTATATCAGACACTTCAGAGATTGGATATGTGTTAGAAGTTGATTTGGAGTATCCATCTGAATTACATGACAAACATAATGATTTTCCATTTTGTGCAGAAAATAAAGTTCCTCCTATAGGAAAATTAAAAAAGTTAATAACAGATTTGACTGATAAAGAAAAATATGTAATACATTATCGAAATTTAAAACAATGTTTAAGAAATGGGCTTATTCTAAAACATATTCATAGAGCAATTGAATTCAAACAATCAGATTGTTGAAAAAATATATTGATCTTAATACAATGCATAGAGCTAATGCTAAAAGTCTTGCAGATAAGAATTTTTTTAAATTAATGAATAACGCCGGTTTTCGTAAAACTATGGAGAACGTAGAAAAGAGAGAACTTAACAAAATTGCTGCTTCATGGGAAAGTGAAGGGAAGCGTTTAGGCGCTAGAGCTTTAATCGCAAGACAAAATTTTCATAGTATTTCACAATTTACGGAAGACTTAGCTGCTATACAGTTAGATCCAATGGAAGTTTTATATGATAAACCAATTTATTTAGGATTTACTATACTCGAACAATCAAAAATATTAATGTATGATTTTCACTATGATTATATGATACCAAAATTTGGTGAAAATGTAAAAATTAATTATATGGATACTGATAGTTTTGTTTATACTATTAAAACTGATGATTTTTATCGTGATATTTATTCTGATGTATTGGAAACTTCATCAAATAAATTAAAATTTGATACATCTGAGTATCCAGTTGATAATCCTTACAATTTCCCTCTCGTCAACAAAAAAATTATAGGTCTATTTAAAGATGAAAATAATGGAAAAATTATGAGAGAATTTATAGGGTTAAAAGCCAAAATATATATGATTGATGTACTTAATACAGAATCTATCAAAAAAATAAAAGGAGTTAAGAAAAATATTGTAAACGAATTAAATAATGAAGATTTTAGAAATTGTTTGCTTAATCATAATATAGTTAATAAGAAAATGTATATATTCAAATCTAAACTTCATTCTATATATACACAAATGATAAATAAAGTAGCATTATGCTCCTTTGATGATAAAAGATTTGTATTAGAAGATAAAATGAATACCTTAGCATGGGGTCATTATAAAATGAAATAATTAAAAAAAGAATTTTTTGTATAAAGATCATCGGGAGTTATAACTTAAAATTTAATTAAACTTATATATAAACATATGATTTATAAAAATAAAAAAGATAAAATTAAAATTTGACAATATATTTTTATTTATTTTTGTTTAAAGACAATTTATTTCTCTTTCCTTAAGTGTTGAGGATATATATGATAAAAATTGTTATATCAACGTTTTTATTAAGTATACATTTTCTAAGGCACAAACACCAACATGATTAAATGAACATCTTTTTAAGCAGCGAATTAGCTGATTTCTCAATATTTTTAAACTTGTAGAATCATAATCATTCAAATCAAAAACATTTGAATTTTTTAATATATTACTAATCCAGGTTTTTTTCTCCTTTCCCTTAACATAAATTTTGGTTTGATTCGGTATAAAAATTTTTAAGAAGTTTATGATATCACAATAATGAGTTTTACCATCAAACCATTGAAAACCATGATGATTTTTAGCGAGCCATTTATTTATGTATTTTGTTTTAGTATCTAAGTAATGATAGCCATAAGGAGGTTTTATTATAAAATGCTGAATTTCTTTATTTGAACTTAGAATAGAAATTTCCTTTAATGTAAAATTATTTTTATTATCTCGGAAACCTTGTATATCTATAATTACGTAATCCATTTTTTATGTTTTCGAAGAATTAAATTGATTAAATTTAATATATTTGTATAGTTTATATATTAAAAAACTTATACAATGTAGTGCAATCATAAAAAATATTCCTCCAATAATTTCAAAAACACAGCAAGATTCCAGGTTTTTGTTTTGCTGACTTCATTTATTTTTAGTTTTAATTAAATAATTTTATTAACTTCACCTGTTAACGGTTGAAATTCTACTAAGCGGTCATGCAAAATAAGACAATAAGCTGTAGTATTGTCTGAAATTTGTTTTAAAGTCTTTAATTCAATTTTGACATCAACTGGCCCCATTTTTAGATTTTCATTTTGAAAACGAGTATCAATTATGAAGATAGGAGAATTGGTTTTACAATTTTCCCATGAAACTAAAGATTCTGATATTGAGTTATTATAATAAAAGCTTCTAAAATTCGAATATGCTTCATATGCTAAAGCATAACGATTTTTTACGAAATCTAAATTATATCTTCATATGGATATGATTCTGAATTTAAATATACTTTTATATTTTCAATGTGACAATAATCAAAAGTTGAAGGATCTTCATTCAGTTTATTTTGTTTACCTGTTTGTAAAGCAAAAATAATAAAACTAGGTTTTTCAAGTTGTGAAGCTGTTTTAACCTTCCAGATATGATGTGTAGTTGCTGTTGGTAATGTAGGATACTCGTGCAATTCCCAATTTCTAAAAGGAATTTTTATAACCGAACCATTTTCAATGCTTTTGTATAAATTTAATTTAAGCCTATCGTTTAAGTTAATATGTTGAACCTTCCAATGTATTTTTGTGATGTAATTTTCGGTTTTTCACTAGCATTAACAACACTACATAATAATGAATTATCATTTGTTCGAGAGCGAGTTAATATCAATTCATGTTTTGCATTTGGAATAATATTTTTATAATCTTCCGCAAATCCTAATAATCTTTTTAAGGGTACACAAAAATTGAAATGAAGTCCATTCATTTCAATTGAATTTTCAGGAGACCAACTTCCATTATATAAAACGGTACTTTCATTTTGATTGAGTGAAATATAGTTTTTTAATGTTGAAGTTATTCCAGCATTACGATTATGATCAATTTCTTTCCCATTAAGTTCATAGCGAATTACATCAAATAGAAATGGTATAGCATTATTAACTAGTTTAGTATGTGTAACAGCTGATCCATCATGTTTTGTTACATATCCTTCTATATAAATTGGACTTGTAGATGGTAATATATTTAAATTCTGATTTTGTATTTGTATTCGAATAATATCACTCAATCCAAACGAATTTAGAAATGGTGAATATGAATACCATTGAGCGCTAATTATACTTTCATCAAAAATGGGGTCATTAAAAAGTTCCATTTTAATTTGTGTTTAGTAAATAGCCAAGTGATTTTAGATATTCCTTATTTTTAAATGATAAACGTTTTTTATATTTTAAATGCTGAGATCCTCCTCCTTTGACTAGCTTTGATGAATTAAGCCGGTGTATATCATTTTGCAAATTTATATTAGATTGATGATTTTGATTAAATACTATCATTTTGAGGCTTTAAATGCAATCTAATTGTTATTGTTTCTCCACGAAAATTAATTAAATTACCGTTCTGATCAAGCAGTTTTATAGTAATAGAACTTATCTAATTAATAGTTATAGGTAAATAAATTACATTCGTAGGAACTTCAACTATTTTATATCCTGGACTGACGTTTATAGAGAATTCGTGTAAAACGTGAGCTTCTTTTCCATTAATATAAGTTCCAGAAATAATATTACATTGTACTCTTACTATGTTTATTTTATTAATGTCAACAAAAAGATCTGAAGTATGCCATTTGTTTGGTAATAACCTTTTTCTACTAAAACCTAATAATTCACCGATAGTATCTTCTCTTTCAAAATCAATTTCTTTATCGGCAAAAATTTCGCACTTTAATGTGTTATTATTTGCTCTTATAATCAATTTTTCCTTATCTGTTTTAGCTAAATTCAATGTTTTTCTAAGAAATTTTTCAATATCTTCAATTTCGTATGAACCTGTTTGCATTTTGTAGGTTTTATCATCAATAATAAATTTATTATTTTCCTCATCTATATTTGGTATTGAATTATATATTTGAAAATCTACTAAACCACACGTATATTCTCTTCCCTTTAGATCTATAGGAGGAAAATAATTATTTGTTAATATGGAAGAGTTTCCGTTTAAAGTTAATGTTAATGACATATCTTTTACTCAAATAATAATGAGATATTTCAGAAGAGTATATTGCTTTTATAGATTTTCAAGGTTAATCCATCTTAATCATTAACATAATGAAAAACAATGCATACATCATAATATATTCTAATTCCATTTTTTTGTTCTTTTAATTTCTTTACAACTAAATTCAAATTATTCTTTATCAGTTAATCTTTTCGGTTCTTTTAATAGAGAAAATAACCTTGAACTTGAACAAAATTATTAACCTTGGTTATGTTTAATAAAACTAGACTAATAATAAAAAAAGCAATATTTTTGTTTTTTGTTATTATGTTGTGTTTTTATTTACTGATAATTTTTTTTTTTTTGTTAACAATATGAAATAAAAATTCTAAATAGGATAGGATAGGATTTTTGTAATAAGCTACCCAATGCGTTCCATTTCCAATAGAATTACCTAAATTTATTATACCACATTCGTATTTCAAAAGTTTGCGTTTTGGTAAATTATCTCGCATAAAAACTCCACGGAAATGTTTTAAGTTTTTTTAAATGTTTTAATTTTTTTCCAAATTCTTCTAAGTCATAATTAGTAAGTGCTCTTTTGGGTAGCTCATTTAATGGGTTTTTGGATTTAAATAAAGACATAATCCTTTCTTATACGGTTTTAAATGTAATCCCTTTCCTCCTTTTAATGCAATAGCTTCCATCATTTTATTATGACGCTCACTTTCATGTAACGGTTTGTGTGCATTTTTAGCATCGCTTACAGCCTTAGCTATCCCAGCAGCACCACCTGATAATGCTCCAATAGCTGAAAGACCCGCAAAAATTGGAATTAAAGGTAGAACTCCACCAATTTTTGGTACTGGAATTATTCTAGGAATATCTATTATATTTTTCTGCCCTCTAGAATATTTTCGGGCTGCTTGCAAAGCTATTCTTATACTATTTTACTCATTCATAGGTTTTTTTATAGTTTTAACTGCTGTTCTAGCTTCTTTTATGACATTTTTCAAAGGTTTTTTTTGTTTTCTTTTAGTTTTCTTTGTTTTCTTTTTTAAACCCATACCTAGTTTAACTTTCGCTTTCATTGTGTTTGTAACTAGATATGAATTTAACCGTTCACCAAAACTTGTGTCTTTAGCTTTAACCCTTTGCCAAGCTTTCTCTGCTAGTATGTTATCAGCTATATGACATTGACTTTGATCAATATTTTGAGAATAGGCTATATCATGCTCTCGACAAGCTTCATCTAAACCATTAATTCCTTTATCGCCACGAGCTAATCGTTTTGACAATTTTGTTCCAGGTCGACAATAATTATAACCAGGTAAATGTGCTTCAAATGGTAGTTTACTAATTAAAGAATTAACAACACCTTTTCCATTAACAGTTTTTTTATTACTGTTTGAATATTTATTTCGAAGAGACATAATATACTGTTTAGTTTAAGAAAGTCACTCAAACACTAATTACCTTTTATGAAATCAAATTTATAAAAGTAGATAATGCAGCTAAAGTTAAAAATTTTGATCAAAATTCAAAAACCAAAATTAAAAAACATTGTGGTAAAACTAATATTATGATAAGTATGCTTTTAGATCCTAAAGGGCTTAAATTTCAAAATATATACATTTACTCGAAATCATTACATCAACCTAAATATGAATATTTAAAAAAATTAATAAAACCAATCAAAGGAATGGGAAATAACGAATTTTCAAATAACGTTGATGTAATTGAACCGTCGGCCTCACAACCAAATTCAATATTTATTTTTGATGATGTAGCTTGTGATAAGCAAGATAGTATAAGGGCCTATTTTTGTATGGGGTGTCATCAAGAAGTAGATAGCTTTTATTTATGCCAGTCTTATACAAGAATTCCAAAGCACTTAGTTAGAGATAATGTTAATTTTTTGATTATATTCAAGCAGGATGATTTAAATTTAAAACATATATATAATGATCATGTAAATTCTGATATGTCTTATAACGATTTTAAAAAATTGAGTGCATGCTGCGGGAATGATAATTATGGTTTTCTATTAATCAATAAAGATAGCAGTTTAAATAATGGACGTTAATAAAAAAATTTTGATGCATTTGCTAAATTTTAGTTAACAAGAGATCTGCCATAGTAGGCAGTTATTAGCTGAACGAATCCTTCAACATTTACTAACTGAACGGTGTTATTTAGCAGTTAGCAATTTGCAATTAGCTGTTGGCTATTAGCAGATAGCAGTTACCAGTTAGCAGTTTGCGATTATCAGTTAGCAGGAGAACAGTTCAGTCGATAATTTACAGTTAATACTTGAACTAATCTTCATTTAAAAAATGGATGAACAACTTATGAAAGATTTAATTAAAACTCGTAAAAATTTAAAAAGCAAATTTCAATCTTTAAAAGTTCAAAAGTTATCGGAAGACCGTAATCGAGAAGAAGATTTTACTCCAATTATAAAACCATTGAAAGAATTAACAAATGTTGTCAAACAACAACAACAACAATTTTCAGATAATATTATCAAACCGGAAATTAAATGGGCTGCGGATGATGATAACAGGTTTAAATCAATGCCCTCATTTACATCGGAAGTTAAAACACCTAGCAACAAGGCTAGTACATACAATGAATTTAAAAGTTCAACGCCGAATACTTTAAAATTCTATAATGATGAATCATCAATTTCAAAAACTTCAACGCCAAAATTCTGTAATAGTGATGAATCATCAATTTCACAATTTCCTACTCTCACCAAATCAGAACTTGATAGAACATATGGACCACGTTTTGATAAATCATTAAATATTCGAAAACTTGGTAATGCTAATTTTGAAATAGATGAAAATACTAAAAATATAGTGATTGATGATGAAGAATTTAAGGGAACTGATGGCCTATATGAATTAATATTTTAAAAAAAACCTCTAAACTATACTGAAAGCGATTTAAGTATATATTATCAAATACTTAACAAAACGAATGCACATAGAAGAAATTATGATAGTTTAGCGCAAATAAAAGGAAACAAAGGTTATAAATAAAAGAACATATTAAGAAAATATTATGAACATGATTACAACACTAGGTATAAAAAATTTGGTTCAGGTTATTCAAAAAAAAAATTTTTTAGAACATTTTTACATAAATCTCCTATGCCAGAAACATATTTAAATTATACAAATCAATCAAATCAGTTTGTTTATTGGGGTGATCCTAATGAGTTAGTTGGCAGATTAAGAATTTTAATTAGTTCACAATCAGCTGGTAACAATAATCATCACAATGAAATTGTATCTGTAATTGAAGAATTGAGAGAAGCAAATATAATTCAATAATATTTTAAATTATCAATCAGTAAAAATCATAATGCCACTTGATAAGTTTGGACGTAGTACAGCTTCTTCTTCTTCTAGAAAACTGCATACTCAAGGTCCTCCAGGTATAGGTTTCAAATTAACTTCTGAAGGAAATTATGATTTAGATAACAAAATTTTATCAAATCTTCAAGATCCAGTTAGCGGAAATGATGCAGCAACACAAACATTTGTGAATAACCAAATTTTCTTTCACAAAGAATTAATAAAAACTACATAGGAGAAATGTTTAATCATACAGAGACAGCAATGTCTATAGAACTTAAATGAGCAGAAGAAAAATTAAGAATTTTAGAAGAAAAAATGCAAGATAGTTTAGAGAATATCCACATCAAATTTTCTGCTATGTTAAATGAAAAATTTTCAAAAATGAATGATTTTATTGAATTTCAAGTTAAAAAACCAATTGGATTTATTAATGAGAGATTACAAAAAGCTGAAGCCAAAGCTCAGTCGGCATTAGATATAATTAATAATTTAATACTTAAAAAGTAATTGGGATAAGTTCTCATTGAGTTTTCAAAATGGATATACATCAAATAGGATATTCTTTAAATATTTTTTTAAATAAATATGAAGATATTTTATTGGAGGAACATTATGAACAGTTAAAAGATCATTTCAAATTTTTTAAATTATTTAAAAATTCTATACAAATTGAAACGAAAGAGTATGAATATCATTGGGATATGTGTCCCTATACATCAGATAATATTACAAGTCTTCCAGATACTTGCCCATGTTATTCAGCAGAACAATGTATGTTAAACTGTTCCAAACTAATGGAATTATATAAAAGAATAGAAAATAAGTTATAATAAAAGTATACATACTTTTATACTAATATACAAATAAAGAATATAAAATACATTGAACATTTATTGTTTGCTTTTTATTTTATTTTATTTAATTTTATTTATGTGCTTTAATTAGTTATTTAGTAGATGAGTAAGGATGATGTTGTAGACTTATTCACATGGCTTGATGTTTCAGATTCTTCTGAAAATAGTGATGAAAAGGAACATAATATATCAGATTCTTCTGAAGAGAACGAGAGGGGAGATGATTATGATGGTGATGAAAAGAAAATAAAAAAGAAAGTCAGATTTATGTTAAAGCCCAAAATACATATATTATACAAGTGAAATACTGCATATAAGTTAGCTCGATGCAAATATTGGGAAATTATAGCGCTGGATCGCAACAGATTTAATCGAAGAATTCAAAATACTGACGAAATTATTCCCAAGATTCTTGGTAGTAATAATCGGAAAAACATTTTCAGTGAAAGATTTTCTAATTAGTTATATAATAATTACATACATTTTATTTAAAAATGAATAAAAGAGAGGTTGTTGAAGAGTTGCATAAGCCTGCACGGAGAAATTTTAAACGTCGTAGAGTTATAATTAAAGGATTTGACGATCTATGGCAATCTGATTTAGTAGAAATGGGTTCATATGCTAAAGAAAACAACGGTTTTAAATTTTTATTAACTGTAATTGACACCTTTTCTATGTTTATAGATATACATGTTTTACATAACTAGATATAGATATAGTTATGTTTTTTATAATGATGTTTCTTCCAGTTCGATTTATGTCTCTAAAATTTAAGATGATGTGGTCCATGGGTTTGGATTTTGGAAGCTTCCGAACGAGCCCCAGAGCAAATGAGATTATCTCCAAAAACAACAAATATATAACCTTTCAATTTGGCCGAATGGTTTTTTTTCATGTTTGATTTAGGTCTCTGAAATTTGAGAGGATTTGGCCATGGGTTTAAATTTGAAAGAATTTGAACCGTGGATTCGAATTTTGGAAGCTTCCGAACGAGCCGTAGAGCAAATGAGATTATATCCAATACGAACAAAGGTAGAACCTTTGAATGTGGTACAATGGTGTTTTTTCGTGTTTGATTTATGTCTCTGAAATTTAAGAGGATTTGGTCCATGGGTTTGGTTTTGGAGGCTTCCGAACGAGCCCCAGAGCAAATGAGATTATCTCCAAAACCAATAAAGATATAACCTTTACTTTTGGCAGAATGGTGTTCTTTCATGTATGATTTAGGCCTCTGAAATTTGAGAGGATTTGGTCCTTGGGTTCGGATTTTGAAAGCTTCCGAACGAGCCTCAGAGCAAATGATATTATCTCCAAATGCAACAAAGATATAACCTTTAAATTAGGCAGAATGGTGTTCCTTCATGTTTGATTTATGTTTCTGAAATTTGTGAGGATTTGGTCCATGGGTTCAAATCTTGGAAGCTTCCGGACGAGCCCCAGAGCAAACGAGTATATCTCCACAACCAACAAAGATAAAACTTTTATTTTTAGTACAAAGGTGTTCTGTTATGTTTCCTTTTCTGTAAAATTGGAAACTGACATTTGAAAGAATTTGAACCATGGGTTCGTATTTTGGAAATTTCCGGACGAGCACAAGAGCAACGAGCATATCTCCAAAACCAACAAAAGTAGAACCTTTAAATTTAATAGAATGGTGTTCTGGCAAGTTTTCTTTATGTTCCTGAGATGAATTCGATGAATTGGAGTGGCAATTCGGGTAGCTGACACAAACCTCCCAAGGACTACCAATCTTCGAAAATAATTAATATAGGAACTTAAAATTTTATACAAGGGTGTCAAGCATATCCCAAGCAGATGCCTCTTTTACGTTCTTGAAATTCGAGTTGAATAAGACAGAAAAGGGAAGAAGTTCAAGCAGCTGCTAAAAACACTTATGGATTTTTAATTTAATTCGAATTATTCAGGTGTAGGGTATTAATAAGTCGGTTGCATCGACTTACTGTTACATTTACTTGTTTTAATTACATTTTTGTTTTTGTTTTTAATGAATTTCCATTTGATATGATGGATCCTGTTTGATTGTTCGTAAATCAATTATTACAATGAAATCAGATTTATATTCTGTATCTACTATTATAATTTTAAAAAATCTTCTCTGGGGTCGAACCTTAACATAATATATTCATAAACTTACCAAGTGTCGTATACCTTACTTAATAGATTTTTATCTACACCTTAACACTCCTACTCACAGAAGATTTAGTTAATTCTCAGCATTTTCATATTTTATTTCTAAATTAACGGTTTAATTAGTTTTCTTTAGTTTTAAACATACAATGGAGTTTGCAAGAACACTTATCGTATTTAATAAATTTTTTCTAGAAAATAAAAAACACTTTAGAAAGAAATATAGACGAGAAATGCAATGTCATATCAAATTTCTAAGGAATTATGCTGAGTCAACATTGATCCAATTCAATACATTGAGAGAAGATAAAGATGAGAAATGGACGGATTTACTTACTCAGAGTTCAATCAAATTTCCTAAGATATGCCTATTACGATTTAAAGAAATTTCAAGAAAAAAAATGTAAATATCGAAAAACACTAAAAATAAATGAATAAACTTTGTAGTATCTATACACATATTTGACTTTTTTTCTTTTTATTTTATTTTAACAATAGTAGTCCCCTGACGTCATTTCAGATTTTTATTTTACAACTTTAAAAATTCTTTTTCTAAATTTCAAACAAAAAACCGCAAACATTATTTCTTATCACTAAAAATTTTTTCATTCACATTTTAATAAAATTATTACCATATTTTTTATTTTTCTTGTCACATAATTACTTTCAAATTCAATAAACCATATTTTTTTTTTTTAATCTCTCACAACTATAGGTCTATCAAACAAAAAAAATTTTCGGTCCCCTACAACTTTGTACTTGTTTTCAGTAACTTAGTACGGCGGCGCCTTTTTAAAAGATAACCTTCAATCAAAAATTATTGAGTATCACAATGATAAATAAGAAGGAGCTGGTTTGAATCCTTACAGTATGATTCTGTTTTATTTTATTTTTTTTTGGAGCTTTATAGTTTTTAAAGTGGGCTCGAAACCTCATAGCTATTCTGTTATCAGTAAAACTTCAATTCATATATTGTTTTGTTATACAGCTATTTTGTTATCAGTAAAACCTCAATTCATATACTTTTTTGTTTTCTTTTTTGTTTTTTATACATAAAAATATTATTTTATAATATTATACCCATCAAATTATATAAAAAAATTTATGAATCCATGAATCCATGAATCCAGGACCCGCTTATTCTACTACTTATGTTATTTAATATGGTATAGTGTAAACAATTCAACAGAAAAATTTAAACCAAAATTGAAAAGATTGAACTTTATTTAGAAACACTTTTTTCTTCTTTTCACAATTTTTAGTAAATTATTTAATCTGTTATTCAATTAGAACATTATTACATAAAAGAAAAATAAATAATTTTAAAAATAAAAAAGGAAAAAAATGTTTTTTTACAAATTCCATAAAGTTAAAATATTACAACAAAACAAAAAAAAAAAAAACAAAAATTTAAACACTAAGTTTTAAATTAAGCAACAACTTTTATATAAGTAAAGCGAAAAATAAAAAAAAAATAAAAAATTAAATAAGTGCACAGTCTGTAAAGCATAAATTACTGCTAAAAAACCAAAATTCTGCAATCATTGTAAAAATTTTTACGATACAAATTGCGCTGAGATATTGAGTAATTATTTAATATAATAAAATCAGGCAGAGTATCATGGAAGTGTTCTGCTTGTAATTCTAATGAAGAATTTAGTAATAAATCAGTTATTATAGCTGACAATTGCTCGGGTTAAGAAGATGAAATTTCCAAAGATACCCAAGGAGGATTGGATTTTGAAAGTGAAATTGCTAATTATAGTGCAATTGATGAATTATCATCTTTTGAATTTAACAATTGCACTAATGAAAAAATGGCACAATAGCTATAAACGATGGGGTCAGTTATAATGGACATTCATAAATCGCAGAAATACTTTAATTCTCGAATGGATGATATGGTGCAGCAGAATAAAATTTTCCAAAAAGGAAACCATTTATTTAAAAAAAACGTCTGGAAGAACTTAAACAAATCAAATCTTATGGAACAAAGAATTAATCAAATTGAATTTAAATTAGATGAGGCGCAACATATAAAAAACAGAAACAACATTGTACCATCAAATGTTGACAATTGTAAGGATATTGTTTTGAAAATAGCAAAAAAAATCAATGCGAATATAGGGGATAAGGATATATTGAAAGTTTCACCAATAACACAAAAAAATACAACACAGAAGAACACCAACACTTTATACGCGATTGAATTAGCTTCTGAGAAGATCAAAACTGAATTAATGTCAAAAAAAAAACATATAAACATCTCTTCACTGCTGAAATAGAAATAAAATCCGATGTTAACAAGGAGATCTTTTTTCGGCATCATTTATCGCCACTACAACCCAAATTATATTACAGCGCAAAACAAATTAAGTTATCAAAGAATTGCGAGTTTCTATGGATCAAAAACAACAACATCTTTCTTCGGCAGAACAAAACTAGCAAGGTATTTAATATTTCATTTTTCAATGACATTCATTTTATTAAAAACGAGGAAGAATACAGTTGCCTTTGTCAACTCTTAGATACTCGTAATAACCGTTAGTATTAGATACCCGTACGAACCGTTAGTTCACAGCCTGTCACTCTGCTTACAATATTATTTTTTTAATATTTTCGTATTTTAAAATAATTTTGGGTGAATTTTATAACTTGTAGAACTATGGGTTGTACATATATTCAAACTATATGTTTATACATTCTTGAAAAGCAGATTTTAACCTTCCACATAACGATTATCAATCCAAAACTTTTTCAAATATTCTATAGTACCATTTACTACTAAGCGCTAAATGTATATTAAATTTACTTAGTACAAAATAGTAAATATAATTTTAAATATTATATTACATTAATGCGCACATAGTATATTTATATATTGTTATAAGTATACCGCCATACATTGCAATATTTGTTTAAAAATGTTTTCATTCATAAAATAATTTCTTATAAGTATAATAAAATACATATATGTATGTATGTAAATACGGCGCTTTATAATATACTTCTGTACTCTTATCATTCATTCATCAGTGACATATACGATATGTAAATAAACATGATATTATATAAGTATGTATGTATATCAATATCATATAAATAAAAATTCTTCAAGCAGCCGTTATATTGTTTATTTATTTAAATTTTTTTGTACTACGCCTTATATCTTCAACAATTTCAAATTATCGAGTAAAACAAAATGCAAAAAATTCGTTAAAGAAATTTGTTAGAAAATTTGAAAAAATCAAGTAAAACTTTCGTCAATTATAAAGTAACTATATTTTATTAAAAAAAGTTGTTAACAGAAATAAGAGTATAATGTTGAAGCTTTAATTTTTGTGTATTACTTCAAAAAAGTTTTAACAGGTGTTCAAGTTACAGGTATTTAAAAATAGGAAATTTTCAGTTTTTGACCCTTTACAGCTCCTAAACAGGGGGTGATACAAAAAAAATTTCTGAAATGACTCATGCTTATTTTCAAAGATCTAACTTCTGTCAATTCTGTCAAGTTCTGTTCTGTCATATACTTGTGCTATACGGTGTCTTAATCTACCGTTATGCGAAACTGAATTATTGCAAAATTCTTTAACCCTTCTATCTTCTAAACGGTTTAAGTTGAAAACTTGAAATTTTGACAGAGATTAGATCTTTGTATGAGTCATTTCAGAAATTTTTTTTGTATCTCCCCCCGTTTAGGAGCTGTAAGGAGTCAAAAACTGAAAATTTCCTATTTTTAAACACCTGTAAC
Organism: Poecilobothrus nobilitatus; assembly: GCA_947095535.1. NCBI lineage: Eukaryota > Metazoa > Arthropoda > Insecta > Diptera > Dolichopodidae > Poecilobothrus > Poecilobothrus nobilitatus. Next base: position 185,159,814 of record OX352772.1, read on the forward strand.
TTGAACACCAGTTAACATTTTTTAGAAGTAATACATAAAAAATAAAGCTTCAAAATTATACTCTTATTTCTGTTAACAACTTTTTTTAATAAAATATAGTTACTTTATAATTGACAAAAGTGTTACTTGATTTTTTCAAATTTTCTAACAAATTTCTTTAACGAATTTTTTGCATTTTGTTTTACTCGATAATTTGAAATTGTTGAGGATATAATGCGTAGTACAAAAAAATGTAAATAAATAAACAACATAACGGCTGCTTGAAGAATTTTTATTTATATGATATTGATATACATACATACTTATATAATATCATGTTTATTTACATATAGTATATGTCACTGATGAATGTGTATATTATATAGCGCTGTATTTACATACATATCTGTGTTTTATTGTACTTATAAGAAATTGTGGAATGGATGAATGGAAATATTTTTAAAAAAATATTGCAATGTATGGCGCTATACTTATAGCAATATAAATGTACTATATGCGCATTAATATAATATAATATTTAAAATTATATTTACTATTTTGTAATTTAATATACATTTACCGCTAAGTATTAAATGGTACTATAGAATATTTGAAAAAGTTTTGGATTGATAATCGTTATGTGGAAGGTTAGAATCTGCTTTTGGAGAATGTATAAACATATAGTTTGAATATATGTACAACCCATAGTTCTAGAAATTATAAACTTCACCCAAATTATTTTAAAATACTAAAATGCTAAAAAAATAATATTGTAAGCAGAGTGACAGGCTGTGAACGAACTAACGGTTCGTACGGGTATCTATGAGTTGACAAAGGCAACTGTATTCTTCCTCGTTTTTTTCTAAAAATGATTTTTTTTTTTTGTGTTTCAGTGTACATAACCTACAAAAATTTAAATTATTACCTAAAAAAATTTGTATTATTTTTATATATATTAATTTATTACTTATTTGTAAATTCTTTTTATTTTTATACATTCACAATATTCTTTACGAAATTTATACCTAAATTAGTAATTTACATTTCAATAAGCAATCTTAAAATACAATTAATATTCACACATTTAACCAATTATTTAAACACTTATGCATTATAAAATATTCACTTAATTTTTTCTTCAAACATATTTATTATAAACAAATTTAAAAAAAAATTTTTTGGTTTTTCAAATTTATTATTTATCTATTTGTTTAACTATTGTTTACTACACTCTTGGAAGTATTATTATTCCATTCTTTTTGACATTTATTAAATTTACACATGGCTGGATGTTACACATTTCTATCATTTATGATGCTTTCGAATGAAACAGAGAACGTTCAATGCAATTTAAAAGTGAAACGTTATTTAACTTATAACAAAGACTCAGTAAGTTTAAAATATCAAAATAATTTTTATATTTTGTACTTGAATATTCAAAGCTTACGGAATAAACTATATGAGGTAGAATCTTTGGTTGATAGTTTGGTTGTAATATACATGTAATTGTCTTATCGGAAATATGGCTGGCCCTTTCTGAGAATATTTTTTTCAATATTCCGGGATATTACTCATACTTTATAAATCGTGATAAATCTTATGGTGGAAATGCTATATATGTTAAGGATGATATTGCTAGTAATTTTTTATTTAGTGAAGAGTACGAGAATAGTCAGTTTTTAGGAGTAAAATTACTTAAAGATAATATTAATGTTATAGGCATATATAGATCTCACTCTACTCATCCTAATCAGTTTGTTCACAAACTGGATGAGCTCATATTTACCTATAAAAGATCAACAATAGTAGGGGATTTAAATCTTAATTTGTTAAACAGTAATAGCTCTGAAATTAAAATTTATAATAATTGGTGTTGAGTAATGGCTTTGTGGTTTGTAATAATATCTCCGAAAAATTTGCTACTAGGGTTAATATCTCCGAAAAATTTGCTACTAGGTTAATTGATCATTTTTTGACTGATATTGTAAATTGGGAATATAATTTTTATTAGACAACAGTCAACAGTCAACGCATTAGACAACAGTCTGTCCGACCATCAAATGTTTTTTATAAGTTCTAACTTCACACCCACAATACAAAGAGAAAAACAGTACAAAGTTATTTTAGACTATTCAAATGTTGGTAGAGACAATTTCTGGGTAAACATTGACTCCTACAATGATTTTGCTGAGGTCACGGGTAAAATTAGCTCATTAATAAATCAGAATGCTAAACATATTGAAATACAAAGTTGTAAGAAGAAAAATTAGTGGGTTACAAGTGAGATCTTACAAGTAATAAACATAAGGGACTAATTTTACAAATACAAAAAGAAATATCCACATGATGCGCACATTAAGAATTTATATATTCAATATAGAGATAAGGTAAAAAAACTAACAAGGGAAGCTTAAAAAAATCTTTATTCTGATAAGATAGCGCAGCATCCCAGTGACTCTAGGAAATTATGGAATCTGTACAAAAGCATAATAGAATAGTTGAAAAGGAGTACGAAATTAGTGAATGTTTTAACAATTATTTTATTAATGTAAGAAAAAATATAAAAATTTCAGATAACAACATTGATCAAATCTTTTTAAATCAATTTAGACGAAATATCTTTTCTCATTTTCAACTAAGTCCTACTAATAGAGAAGAAGTTAGTTCAGTGATAAAATTTTTAAACCTTAAAGCAGCTACAAGTTACAATAATATTTCGGCAAAATTTCTTAAACATTACTCTGATCAATTAATCCAAGTTTTAGTAAAATTTATTAACAAGTCTTTCCAAACATACATTTTTACTGACAGTTTTAAAACTGCTATAGTAGTAGCCATTTTTAAAAGTGGCAATAATACAGATTGTTCCAATTATCGGCCAGTATCTGTTCTTTCGGTTTTTTCAAAAGTTTTTGAAACTATCATTAAAAATAGACTTAATTTTTTCATAAGTAATAATAATTTTTTAAATGATGAACAGTATGGATTTAAAAGGAATTCAAATACCGCTGCAGCATGCTTAAGTTTGACCGACTTCATTTCAAAAAATATGGACAACAAAAAATACGTTGGTTGAGTGTTTATAGATTTGCAAAAGGCATTTGACTGCGTCGATCATAAAATTTTATTACTTAAATTATCTAATTTGGATTTTGATTATCACCAAGTGAAATTCTTTGAATCCTATTTGCAAAAACCGAAAACTGATGGTACGCATTAATAATAATTATAGTTCTGAAAAGGTTGTGTACAAAGGGGTTCCTCAAGGTTCCATACTTGGACCTGATCTTTTCATGATATATATAGATGATTTATCTCGTTTAAATCTAAAAAGGAGGATTCAATTATATGCAGATGATGCAGTACTAAAATACGCTAATGCGAGTGAACAAAGTATTATTTTGTCTATTCAAAGTGATCTTGATGTGATCGAAGAATGTTTAACCAAAAATCGGTTAAAACTAAATATTAGAAAAACCAAAATAATGTTTTTTGAAAATAAAATGTGGTATAATATTAATAGCTTGCCTTACAAAAACGAGAGTATTGAAATTGTTAAAGAATTCAATAATCTTGGTTTACTAATAGATAGTAAATTAAACTGGAGCAGTCATATTGACTATATAATAAAACATATAACGCCTTATATTTTTATTATTCGTAGATTGAAAAACTTTTTGTCACACAAGGCTTTATTTATGATTTATGCTTCTTATATAAAATCACTAATTTCGTATCTCAACCCAATTTGGAGTAAAACAAATCTATATGAATAAACTAGATATAATTCATAAAAAATGTATAAAAGTAATTCATAGATTCCCCATATACCATCCAACAAGTTTGTTGGATGTATTCAAACCAAAAACCAATATTTAAACATTGAAAGAATTTTCAGGCTTGAACTATACTTACTAGCTTTTAAAATTCAAAATAACAAAATTGAACATAACTTTATTCTAAATCGAATAATTGACATACATAATTACAACACTCGCAATAAGGCAAATTTTTATGTAACGTTATTTAGAACAGATAACCAAAAAAAAACTGTTTATATAACTGTTTAAAGGTTTATAATAAACTTCCGCAAAACCTTAAGATTATTGATAATTTACTTTTTTTTAAACACAAAATAAGAATATTATTGGCTCTAACAAGCCAACAAAGTTAAAAATAAAAACAAAAAATAAAAAACAAATTTTATTTTTATATGGAAATGGATTATTTTTTTTAACGATATTGTGGGAATGAATTAATATTTAATTTAAGAATTAGTTTTGGTATAATATTAGTATTTAATTTAAGGAATAAGCAAAAATAAATAATTGAAATTGATATTTAGTTGTAACAAAACAAACCTATTATGTTTGGTGGATTAATAAAAAAATAAATTTATATTTTAAAACTTTATACGACCATACGGCTTAGGCTAAGGTCTAGAATAAAAAAATGATAAAAAAAAAAATTGGCTTAACCTTGATTAAAAATATACTAACATTATTAATTTTTCAATTAATCTTTATTTGTTGCTTTATGTTGTATCATTTTTATCACAATATTTTTCGGAATAATTTTTTAAGAGCTTTTATATTTGTAAAATATTTTTTATTTGTGGGTACATTCTTTGAAATTAAAAATGATATTATTAATTTATTATTTATTATATTATACTCTACTATTACATAGCATTCTAATTTCACATTCCACATAACCTCCATTTATCATTATTTTTATCTTCTGTATCAAACTACAAAATTAATTTTTTTATTACAACAATTTTTCAGGCAATTTTCTTTTAAAAAACAATATTACATTTGAATTAACAAGAGCAATACTTAAAACTATATTGTATTTCTCTACTGAATTGCTTTTATTGATTTTTTTAAACTTTTTAATAAACATTCATCACATTGGAAACAAAATTAAACTCAATTTTAAACAATTTTTTTTATTATTAATCTTTTGTAATTTAAAGTATTATAATTTTCTTTATAAAATAAAACTTAATCTTAAAAACAATATATTTCTTAAAAATACTTTTAAAAATAATTTCAAACAATTTTTTTTATAATTAATCTTTTGTAATTTAAAGTATTATAATTTTCTTTATAAAATAAAATTTAATCTTAAAAATAATATATTTCTTAAAAATACATAGTATGTATATATTAAAATTAAATTAATTTTCAACACTTTAAAAACAATAATTCACTATTATTTTGAACTTATAAAAACTTATTTTTTTTTTATTTTTTATCACACCACATTTCACTTACATGAAGATTACTGATACCTGCTTTGAAATAAAACAGCTGATCCAATTTAATTCAATTCAACTGATTCCACTGAACACGATATATTATTATTTTCTAAATTAAACTACAAAAATGGTTCATGTCTCAGTTAAATTAAATTTCTGTGCCGGTAATTATTTAATGATTAATGAATTAATATTTCAAACTACTATACAAGAAAGAATGGATCATATGGCAATGATATTTTTAAATAATTTTTTTTTAATATATTTGCATACTTTAGGAGTAGAAAATTTGGTTTTTTCATGGTAACTAATTTCAAGCCAAGCAAAAATAACTTATTGCATACAAAATATTCCTTTCTCATTCTCAAATGATAATTAATACAGATGTTGGCATAAGCTTAAACGAAAATTTAAATGTAAACTACTTTACAGAGATAGATAATGTAAATTTATATACAAAATAAATACAAGAATAATTTTAATATAATATATCTCCATATTCAGAGTTTGCGGAACAAATTAAGTAACTTAGAGCTACTTGTACATTCTTACAAGATCGAAATTCACTGTATTGTACTGACAGAAATTTGGTTACGCGAAAATTAAAATAAATTTTTTAATATTCCCGGCTGTACGGCTTTTTTTCCAATAGAGAAACTTCATATGGGGGTCCAGCTATATACATAAGAGAAAATATAAGTACCGCTTTAATAAAAAAGGAGCAATTTAACAAATCAAGTTTTCTCGTCATAAAACTATTAGCACAAGGGATAAATATAATGTGCATATATAGATCCCACGAAACACATATTGCTGATTTTACGAGTAAACATGATGAATACACTATCAAGTTTAAGAAATCCTTAATATTAGAGAATTTTAATATAAATTTGTTAGACAAAGATATCAGGGACGCAAGAAACTATAACAACATCCTTCTTAGCAATGGATACCTTTTATAACAAATTGTTGTTAAAATATGCTACGAGAATTGGAATAACTCCAAAATCTATAATTGATCACTTCATAACTGACGTAGTAAAAACCAGCACGATTTCTATACTCTAAGTACCTCTCTCTCAGACCATCAGTTATTTTTTATTACCATGGACCAAAAAATGATAACAGAAACTTCCTCTCATTTTAAAACAATATTACAATATGACAATGTGAAAAGAGATAAAATTTGGGATGATCTTTACTACAATAATTTCAATAATGTTGTTAAAGATCTCAGTCTCCTAATAAAAAACAATATAAAAATCGTTGATAATAATAAAAAGCAATATAAAAAAGAAAGAATGGATAACTGATGATATTTTAGAAAAGATGAGAATTCTTGATTCGTACTTTCAGTTCAAAAACAAATATACAAATGGCCTACATGTACCACAATTATATGAAAATAGCAAAAAGGAAGTAAGATACTTAGTTACTCAAGCGAAAATTAAATTCTGTTCAGAGCAAATTCAAAGAAATAATTCCAACAACAGCACACAAAAGTTATGGCTATTATATAAGAGAATAATGCTTAATAAAAATGGGTTAAATTCGAAGCAAGGTATTAAAATTCTTCAAGATGAAAACCGAACTTATAGTACGGAATGTGAAATTGCCGAATGTATGAATGACTTTTTTATCAATGTAACAAACGACCTCAGTTGTCCGTCCGATCCAATAGATTATGAGTACATTAACAATTTCACTCGCACAATATTTACTTCTCTTCATTTAACCGCAACAAACGCAGAGGAAATTAAGCTGGCAATTAACTCTCTAAAAGCCGGAGCGGCAACAGCTCACGATAACATCTCTTCGAAATTTATAAAAAATTTCTTGGAGAATCTCACTCCTACTTTAGTAAAATTCATAAATACGTCTTTTGCCAATTACACTTTTCCTGAAGTTCTTAAAACTTCTATAGTTACACCAATTTTTAAAAGTGGTCATTCCACAAATCAAATGAATTATAGGCCAATTTCTGTCTTAAGTGCATTTCCAAAAATATTCGAAATTATAATCAAACAACGGCTTAACAATTTATGTTTAACAACAATATATTAAATGAGGTACAATATGGATTTGAAAAAAATTCCAATACTACAGCTGCCTGCTTAAGTTTAACACATTTCATATCGAAAAATATTGATGAAGGTAAATATGTAGCGTGCGTGTTTTCAACTTTCAAAAAGCATTCGATTGTGTATATCATCAAATTCTTTTACTGAAATTATCCAAATTAAACTTTAATTCTAATGAAATAGCTTTTTTTAAATCTTATTTAGATGATCGACGACAAATGGTAAGATTAAATAATATTACACTTAGTCAACTAAAAATAATTATAAAAAGATGTACCGCAAGGCTCAATTCTCGGGCCTGACCCCTTCAAAATTTGCATTAACGATATTTCATACCTTAACCTAAGCGGTTCTATCCAACTCTATGCAGATGATGCTGTATTAAAGTATCAATCGACAAATGAGAATGATATTGAGAGAGATATTGATAATGACTTTAAGATCATTACGGAATGGCTTAATAAACACAGTTTGTTATTAAATGTAAAAAAAACCAAAATTATATTGTTCGAAAATAAAAAATTTTCTAATTTAAATTTTCAATTTAATAACGAGACATTGGAAGTCGTAAAGCAATTTAATTACTTAGGTTTAATCTTAGATAGTAAGTTGAAATGGTGTGAACATGTGGAGCATGTCATTAAACAAATTACACCTTACATTTTCATACTGAGGAGAATGCGCAAATATTTTAATAGAGAGGCGCTATACATTATATACATTATATAGGATGATAGATATTCATAACCACAACACAAGGAATAAGTCAAATTTTTACTTAAATCTCTTCAGAACAAACTTTCAAAAAACTAACTGTTTATATAACTGCCTAAAACAATTTAATGAATTACCTATTAGACTAAAGAGTATCACAAGTATAAAACATTTTAAAAAAGAAATAAAAAAACATATATTGGGATAAAGATACCAACAAAATGTATTAGTAATAATTTAAAAGTAAGATAAGCCAAACACATATTGCAATAAATTGTAATTTTAAACAAAATGAATTAAGCAACAAAAGAACTTTGACACTTAATGAAAATAAAAGTAATATAAAAATTTTAATTTAAAAAAAAAAAAAAATTTAATTTAAAAAAATTTATAAAAATTTAAAGTAAATAAAAATACAGAAAGCCAGTCAGTTACGGCTAAGGCTATTAAATATATTATAATATTGTATAATTTATATAATATTTTATTATTTGTATAAAATTGTATAATTTTTAGTAATTTAAGTTTGAATAAAGAAAAAAAAAAAAAAAGTTTCAGTGATTTGAAACATATTTGTGAATGCTTTTTGACCGTGGCTGGTGGCGGTTTCTGGTAACTGTGGTTGTTAATGGTAATGCGAATAAAAAAAAGAAATATAAAATGTAAATGACGTTCGTTTAGTTAAAATATATAAAAAAAAATGTGTTTTAACGTAGTTTCAGTTTGAAAGAACTAGTGTACATAAGTACTTACTTTTAATTTATTACAGTTTTTTATCTTTATTTTTAATAATGTAAGTACAAGCAAAAAAGTTGAAATTAAGTAAAAAATTTGAATGTAATGTATGTCAAAAACAATTCAAACAAAATATTATTTAGAGCGGCATTCTAAAATTCACAAATATTCCACTAAATTTAATATTTTTACATTGAATTGGATTTATCTTCTTAGAACAAATGAATATAAAAGAAAAGCTGCTGAAGAGCTGAAACCGAATGTAAAATTAATTAAAGAGTCATTTGAAAGGAGTTTTTAATCATTTTTAATTGATAACGATGATGAAGGAGTTCTTGATCCAACAATATTTTTAAATAAAATATGAGATCAAGTGATAATATTACTTCGCAATGCACTGCTTGAACATGGAAGTTTTAAAATAAACGGTGAATTTTTGCAGAGTATATGAAGGTTAACGCTATTGATACAGATGATTTACAATTAAGTATTAAATCTTTTCAATCAAAAATGATCCCAGTTTTGAATGAAGAAGATATTAATGCGGTTATTGATCAAATTGTTTCTACGAAAACGGAAGATTTTCAAGAGACAGATAGCGGTTGGGCTATAGCAAGAATAATCAGTCTAGAAATTAACATAAATAAATATCAACCTATTCGAGGCTCGAGATTTATAGATTTACCAGTAAAAGTAAAAACAAAATGTGCTTGTATCAATGTAAAAAACTCAGATGAATTTTGCTGCAGGTGGGCATTAATATCAGCATTGAAACCAACAATTTTTCATCAAGAAACACCAACATTGATAATATTGAACCAGATGAAATTTATTTAGAAAATGGAAAGGTGAACCCTTTAAATTTTTATGGGATGGAATTTCCAGTTAAAATAAAAGAAATTAATATATTTGAACGAAATAATTCATAAATTAGTATTAACGTCTTTGATCTTTTAATTAATGGATCTCATTATGAATTTATTGGTCCATATTATTTAACAAAATGTGAGAAGCAACATCACATTAATTTGTTTTTAATGAAAAACAATGTAAACTTTCATTTTGTTTACATAAAACATATATCTAGGTTATTGAGGAGTTCGTTAACTTTACATAGTAGTCAAATTTATTTATGTAATAGCTGCTTGCAACATTTTTCAAATATTTAAAATTATGAAATACATAAAAATGAATGTGGTAAAATTGTAACTGAAATGGTAGCAGAAGTGGATAGTATACTAAAATTTCGAAATTATCATCAAAAAATGAAAACACCTTTTACAATATATGCAGATTGTGAAAGTATGCTAAACCCCATACAAACGTGTATTCCTAATAGCGAAAAATTATCAACAACCAATATCAAACAGCATATATCAATAGCTTTCGCTTATTATATAAAATGTTCCTTTGATGATCGCTTAAATAAATATCAAGAGTGTATAGGTAAAGATTGTGCAGACACATTTGTTTTATCATTAACAGAAGATTGTGTACGACTTTATAAAAATAATTTTTTAAATATTAAACCGATGAAGCCATTTACATTAGACGAAGAATTGAGACATCTTACAGAAAAATATTGTCATACATGTGGTAAGAATTTAGATTTTCAAATTAGAATTAGAGATCACTGTCATTTTACTGCCTACTATAGAGGTTATGCCTGCTTATTTTGAATGTAATTTATATTTTAAAAAACCATAATTTTTTCCTATTTTTTTCATAACTTTTCGGGATATGATTGTCACATGTTTTCTAAATCCTTAAATGTGATTCACGGTGCTATAAAAATTATTACAGCAACAGCAAAACCTTGTTCAGATGATGATTATAGACACGCAGTGACAGTTTGGCAAACTTTTAAATGTAGTAATTTGTTAGATTATTTGAAAATTTATTTGAAAACTGATGTTTTAATTTTGACAGATGTGTTTGAAAATTTCCAAAAATTTTGTAGAAAGATATATAATTTAGATCCACCTAATTTTTATACTGCACCGGGTCTTTCAAGGCAAGCTATGTTAAAATTCACTCAAATTGAACTTGAACTATTTACTGATATAAATATGTACAACTTCATTAAAAAAGAAATGAGAGGTTGAATAAGTCAATGTAGTTTGCGACATTCAGTAGCTAACAATAAATTTCTGGATGAAAATTTTAATATGAGTTAACCTTCAAAATTCATTATATATCTTGATGCAGTAAATCATTATGGTTGGGCTATGTGTAATTATTTACCATATAAACTTTTTAAATGGAGTGATACTTCTATAGATATAACCACGATTTCAGACACTTCAGAAATTGGTTATATTCTAGAGGTAGATTTAGAATATCCTGAAAATTTACATAATTTGCATAATGACTTACCGTTTTGTTCAGTTAATGACACTCCTCCAAATGGAAAGTTTAGCAAACTTCTTACAACTTTTTTTAGCAAAACCAGATACATTATTCATTATATAAATCTGAAACAATGTCTACAAAATGGGTTGATATTGAAAAAGGTTTATAGAGTATTACAATTTTCACAATCTAATTGGTTAAAAAAGTATATTGATTTAAATAATAGTTACATGAAAAACGCGAAAACTTCGTTTGAAAAAAACTTTTTTAAATTGCAAAACAATTCTGTATATTATAGTAAAACGATGGAGAATACAGACAAAAGAAGGGACATTAAAATTGTAACATAATGGGAAAACATAGGTAGGCATTTAGGTGCTAGATGTTTAATATCAAAACCAAACTTTAATAGTATTATAAGTTTTTCTAAATAGTTTTTCTATTTAGTATTATAAATTTAGCTGCAGTAGAACTTAACAGGGTTAAAATAATTTATGATAAACCAATTTATACGGTCATGTACGATTTTCATTACAATTATATGAAAAAAAAAAGTTTTAGGCTTTTTTAAAGATGAGTTAAATGGTAAAATAATATCAGAATTTATTTATTGAAAACAAAATTATTAAGAAATCTAAGGGAATTAAAAAATATGTAATTGATTGTTTGAGTATAGATGATTATAGAAATTTCTTACGAAAACGAACAATACTATATAGACATATGTTAGTTTTTAAATTTGAATTACATTAAATATATAAACAACAATTGAATAAAGTAGCTTTAAGTTGTTTTGATCATAAGAAATATGTATTAGAAGACAATGTTAAAACTTATTCCTGGGGTCATAAAAATATTCCAAAAGAGGAAAAAAAAATTGTAAATAAAAAATTTAAATAAGTAAAAAGTTATAAAATTATAAATAAATAATTTGTAATAACTTTGACAGTTAAAGATGTATTCTGTAATTAGAAAAAATTAAAATAAAAGAAAGCATTTATTTTAAAACTGGAAAAATATATTCTTTTTTTTATTTTTTTTTTGTTTATTATATTAAAATATCTTTTACAACTCATTAGTAGAATTAATTTCAGGAATCTGTATAGACTCGGTAGTTTCTCGGAACAAAATGGTTTCACAATGTCCAGAGAAACATTTAATTAATCTTCTATTATGTAAGAAATAGTCAGCAAAGTCTTCTAAGTTCATATATATTTTATGCTCTACGAAATGGTAAGTTGTTAATCCTAAATTGAATTTCCAATATCAATATCAAATTTCCTTTTAATTTTCATAAGTTTTTCATAAAAATTTATAAAACCAATTTGTTTTCTTTTTAAGTTTCCATGTAGAACTATAATTTTCTTAAGATCTCACTAGTCTCAGAATATTTGAATTAAAAGGCAATTAATTTAGAAAAAAAGAAAAATGAGTAAATCAAACAATAGAATTAGAATAATTCATGAAGAGAAGAATGAAATGTTGGAGAGCTTCATGGTTGATGTAGATCATGAGACAAAACAAGAAGAAGATGATATCTTAAAAACATTTTTGCAATGATATCAATAAATTGTGGAAGTTATAACAGAAAAATTGCAAATAACGAACTAAGATATTTTTTTTAAATTATTGCAAAAAAAAAATTAATTTTTTATAATAAATTTTGAATGTGAATATTTGTATGAATAAAAATTTTAGATGAAATGTTTTTTTTTCCTGTTACTCCACTAGGTAGCATAGGGCTTCCACTTGAAGTCTCCAATTTTCCCTGCTTAACGCTTTTCCTTCAATCATGTTCCAGGACAAATTGCATATGCTTATTTCACTTAGCACAGTGCGCTTCCACGTCATTCTGGGTCTACCTCTAGCTCTAGAACCTCCTTGTGAATTCCAACATAGCGAAACTCTGTTTATGTCATTTTCATTTTTCCTCAATGTGTGCCCAATCCATTTCCCTCTTCTCCTGGTTATTTGTTTTACTAAAGGTTCTTCTTTGTTAAGTTCCATAGATCTTTATTGCTGATTCTGTTCGGCCAGAAAATTCTGCATATGATTCTTAGGTGCTTGTTTATGAAGACTTGCAGCTTATTCTTGATGGAGTTCGTTAGCAGCCATGACTCACTACCATATCTTAGAGTGGTTTTAACACAGGAGTTGAATATGCTAATTTTTGTTCTTCTAGATATTTGGTTGCTGTTCCATATAGGCCGAAGTCTGTCAAATGCTGACCTTGCCTTGCTGATTCTGTTTTGTACATCTTCCCTAGTACCACCTGTAGGAGTTATTATGATACCGAGGTAACAGAATTCGTCTACGCTATCTATGTGTTGGCCTTCTAGCATGATGGGGGTGTTGCTTGGGCAGTGAATAAACATTGCCTTAGTTTTGTTAGTGTTTATTTCGAGACCTTTTTTCCGTGCCGCCTGCTGTAGAAGGTTCAGTTTCTACTGTGTTTCAGCTTGGCTGTGCGACAAGAGGCAGATGTCGTCAGCGTAGTCGAGATCAGAGAGATTCCTGTCATCTAACCAATTGACGCCATCCCAGGTGTTACTGATTTCTCTCATTATGGCATCCAAGACTATTGTGAATAACAGTGACGATAGAGGGCATCCTTGTTTGATTCCTGCATTCGTTGTGAATGGATAGCTGATATTTCCACTATGCGATACCGAGAGTTCGGCGTTATCATAGAGAACACAAATTATATTCACGATTTTCTTTGTATAGAGTCGAATGCCTTCTTAAAGTCAACGAAGACCAGACACAGCGGTGATCGCCATTCGTGTGATTGCTCCACTATTATTCTTAGTGTGTTGGCTTGATCGAAACAGCTTTTATCCGGTCTGAAGCCAGCGTGTTCTGCACCTCTTCTTGGAGTCTATTCTGAATGTTTGTGATGATTTTATATATCGTATTCAGTAATGTAATACCCCTCCAGTTGTTGCAAGCAGAAAGATCACCTTTCTTTGGAATTTTGATAATAATTCCTTTTTTCCATGATGATGGTATTGTTTCTGATGCCCAAGCGCTTGTTATATGCGGATGGATGAGTTCTGCTGATGATTGTGGATTTGATTTTAGTATTTCACTTGGTAGATCATTGTCTCCTGCTGTCTTATTACTTTTCAATCTTAAGATGGCGTCTTTAATCTCAGATAGAAGGTGCTGAGCTGAGAATGGCGGTGTTTTCTTCACTGAAGTCATTGGTTGTTACTTCCCATTGAAGGTTGTGTGTCAGCTGAATGTTGCTTATTTCCTCAAAGTGCTCTTGAAGATGAAATGTATTACAGATTTATTTAAATAAATTTATACTACTTTTTTTATAAATTTTTATTTTATTCCCATTTTTTAGTAGATTCTGATGAAGTTTTAACTAATTTCTTATAATCATTTGATTTTTTATTGAAATTTTTTGTTATTTTATTCATGTTAATTTTTATCTGTAGACTATCAATAGTAAAACGAATATGTTTCTGATGCCTTTTCTCCTTAAATACTTTTGAATTGCTTAAATCAACAATTTTAATAAGTAAACATTATCCAAGCTGCAAACATTAACATGATTAAAAAAGCATCTTTTAGAACAATGAATTTGCTGATTCTTCAATATTTTTAAACGTATAGAATTACGACTATTCAAATCAAAAGCATTATTGTTTTTTAATATGCTAATAATCCAAAATTTTTTTTTCTCCTTTAACATAAATTTTTGTTTGTTTATGTATAAAATTTTTTAAAAAATTGATAATATCACAAAAATGTATTTTACCATCAGACCATTGTAAACCATGCAGATTTTTACTGAGCCATGCATTTGTATATTTTGCTTTTCTATCCAAATAATTATGGCTATAAGGTGATTTTATTATAAAATGATGAATGTCCTCATTTGATGCGAGAATAGCTATTTCTTTTAAAATCTATCTGATCTATCATGTTTTGATACATATCCCTCTATATAAATTTGACTTGTTGATGGTAATATATTTAAATTCTGATTTTGTATTTGTATTCGAATAATATTACTTAATCCAAACGAATTTAAGAATGATGAATACCATTGAATACCATTGAATATGAATACGTAAATACGAATTTATGAATATGTAAATACGAATTTATGAATACCCTTGAGCACTAATTATACTTTCATTAAAAACAGGATGATTAAAAAGCTCCATTTTAATTTGCTTTTAGTAAATACCCAAGAGATTTTAGATATTCTTTGTTTTCGAATGAAAATTGTTTTTTATATTTTAAATGTTGGTCGCCACCTCCTACTCCTTTGAATAGCTTTGGTTGATTAAGCTGTTGTATCTTACTCTGTGAAGGTATATAGAATTGATGAGATTGATTTTGATTAAGTATTAGCATTTGAGGTTTTAAATGCAATCTAATTGTTATTGTTTCTCCGCGAAAATTAACTAAATTACCGTTCTGGTCAAGCAGTTTTATAGAAATATAACTTGTCTGATTAATGGTTACTTGTAAATAAATAACATTATTAGGAACTTTAATTATTTTATAGCCAGGACTAACGTTAATAGAGAATTCATGTAAAATGTGAGCTACTGCTCCACTAATATAAGTTCCGGAAATAATATTGCATTCCATTCTTATTATGTTTATTTTATTAATATCAACAAAAATATCTGAAGTATGCCATTTGTTTGGTAATAATCTTTTTCTGCTAAAACCTAATAATTTACAATAATATGTTCTATTTCAAAATCAATTATCAGCAAAAATTTCACATTTTAGTGTATTATTATTAGGTCTTATAATTAACTTCTCATTGTCTGTTTTAACAATATTCAATTTTTTTCTGAGAAATGCTTCAATATCTGCAATTTAATATGAACCTGTGGGAAGAATGATGGATTTATTATCTATTGATAATCTATTATTTTTCTATTATTGTTCTCATCTACATTCGGTATTGAATTATATGTTTGAAAATCTACTAAACCACAGGTATATTCTTCCCGCTTTAGATTTATAGGAGGAAAATAATTAGTTGTTAATATGGAAGAGTTTCCGTTTAAAGTTAATGTTATTAACATGTCTTTAATTGAAATAATGAGATATTTCGTAAATATATTCTACTTTTATAGATTTTCAAGGTTAATTCCATCATCATCATCATCATCATCATAATAAATGTATACCTATATAATAGTTCTATTTCTAATTTTTCTTTAAATTTCTTGTATTATAACTGAATTCTAATTATTCTTTATCAGCTAGTTTTATGTTTCTTTTTATTCAAATAAGAAGAAAGAAATAACTTTGAACTTGAACAAAATTATTAATGCAGATCAGTTTTAATAAATCTAAATGATAAAAAAAAATTTATTTTTGTTTTTATTCATGTTTTATTTACTAATAATTTTGCTTTAATAATTTATTTTTGAACAATATGAAATAAAAATTCTAAACATAAATGACCACAATAATATGTATTAAAGTTTTGATATTTATTATAATTATATACAAGCATACCACCTAAATATTTAATTATTAGAAGTAATTGGACGGTGGACGTAAATTTCTAAAACTATCAAAATAGTGTGTTATTTCTGCATTTGTAAAATAAGCTACCCAATGTGCTCCATTTCCAATAAAATTATCTAAATTTATTATACCAAGGTTACCATTCAAATTTCCAAGGTTTGTTTGCGGGTAAATTGTCTCTCATAAAAACCCCTCGAAAATTATTCAAGTATTTTTTACCAAATTTTTCTAAATCATAATTTGTAAGTGGTCTTTTGGGTAGCTCATTTAATGGCTTTTTAGGTTCAAATGAAGACCTAACCCTTTTTTATATAGTTTTAAGTGTAATCCATTGCCATCCATTGCCAGATATCCATTTTAGTATCATTTACAGCCTTAGCTATTCCACCTGTAAGTGCTTCAACAGCTGATAAGCCAGCAAATATTAGTATTAAAGGTAAAATTCCAATTTTAGGCACTGGAATAAGTAGATAGGTTGGCACTTGGGCCAGACAGGTCAGTAGATCACGGTCACCCGGAAGTAGGCCAAACCGTAATTAGGTCAGACAAGAAGTAGTTTAATGTCATAAAAGCAGGTAAGACAGGCGGCACCGGCCGCCTGACAAGTCTAGTTATTTATAACGATTGTATACTTGTTTTATGTAATAGCTAAACATGGAAATAGTAAGAACAAGAATTTTGTTTTATGGTTGCAATTTTGAGACGAATTTATTTCTTGTTTTTTTTTTTCGTTTTTTTTTTAAGGATGTTGAAAAAAAAAACAGGAAATCAAAAATATCTAACGTGGTACAGGTTTACTTCTTATTCATATATACTTGGCTTAAGTAATAGGTGCATATGAAAATAATAAGAAAAAATACTTTATAAAATTTAAAGAGCAAAATGAAAACAGAACAAAATAAGTGTAACTACGTTTCTTTAAAATTTCAAAACTATTTTTAAAAATTAAAAGAAAAAGTGGTTATTTAAATCTTGCATTAAGATTCAACCTTGACAAAATTGATGCAATTTTGAGATGAATTTATTTCTTCTTGTTTTTATTTTTTTTTTCGTTATTATGCATTTAGTCATCATTTTTAAATATTGTTACATATAAAGAATTAGATGACCGCAGCGTTAACCGCTGTTTGGTCTTATGATTTTATACATTCTTAAATTAAACTTAAAAGTGCATTAATATATTATATAAAATAAATAAAACAAAAATATTAAAGAAATTAAATTGAACAAATTAATAATAAAAATTGGTTTTCTTTTTTTGCATGAAGTATTTAAAGATGGGGAAAGAAAAAATTGTGAGTATCACCGTATAAGATTTTACTGTTCTGTAAGAATGTTGAAAAAATGGAATAAAAAGCGATTCAAAATAAGCTACGAGTAATTGCTTTTGGTACCTATAATGGTACATAATAGTATAAAAATAAAAAAAATAAAACAGAATTGTTTATATGTTTGAAATATTTTTTTCAAATAACAAGCAAGATATGTATAAATTGTGTAAAAAGTTAAAAAATTGTTAATAGAGTGAAAATTCTAAAATTAGAAACATATGCGGTCGGTTGTCTTAATAAAATAAACAAGGTAGAATGTAAACCAACGGTTTTTAAAAGCGCACTCTCCGCACTCCAAAACTCAATTCAAACTGTTTAGAAGTGTAACTTGCACAAAAATTTAAAAATTTCATGTAATAAGAAAACATGTGAAAATAGGACATTTTTGAAATTTTGAGGGGCCGTAAGTCCGGAATCCTATATAACTAAGAAAACACGCCGTTAACACGCGTAAAAACATATTATTGAACCTTTAATTTTCATGTCTTGCTGAAAAAAAATGTTTACAGGTGCCTAAGTTACAGGTGTCCAAAAATAGAAAATTTTCAATTTTTGAGGCGTAATAACTCTTAAAAAGGGGGCGCTACCAAAAAAATTTCTAAGGAAACTCTTACTAATTCTAAAAGTTCTTCCTTGTCTCAAAATTTCAGGTTCCTATCTAAAGGCGTGCCGGAGTTATGAAAAAAGAAATTTCATGCAAAATGTGGTTTTCAAATAACGGTAAATTTAAATAGTAAAGTTCAAAATATTACACAATTTTGATACTGTTTTATATTTTTTGGTATATCTCTATTAAATACTATATTATCGTGTAAATCGGTACTGTCATTTCTATTTTGGTTTATTCGTTCGGTACGTCGAATTTTTTCAGTTCCAAATTTTTTTGCTAAGCTTTAGATTTTCTCTTTACAAATTTCTTTATTTATAAAATCGATTGGTTTGCACTTAGTCGTTGAGTGTATGGTATTGTAGGTGGTTATAATTTTAAATATCTTATTATCTATTTCGCCATTTGTATCGTTAGTTTGCTCAGTCTCTAAAATTCTTAGGTGTTCGTTTAAGGTGCGATGTAGTCTCTCAACGTCTGAATTTCCGGTTTTATTTCCTGCTGTTGTCCTGTGAAATTCGACTTTATTTTCATTTAAAAATTGCTCCACCAAATCATGGGTGATACATTTTTTATTATCTGATACAAGTTTTCGCATTTTCCCCAAATACATAATTCTTTCTTTTATGTCTTTCAAAATTGATATCCATGTTGTATCTTTTATCTTATGAATGGTGGCATATTTCGAGAACTTATCTGTCGTAGTTAAGTACATAATGTTCCTATATGGATTATGTCCATAATCCATATAGATTAATGTTCCATGTGGATTATGTCGTTGATTTTGTGGGGAGACCCTGTAATTTTGAAAAATAGTTTTGGAGGTTGTCTGTCGTGCTTAGCTAAAATACAGGTTGAATAGTTTTTAATAAATTTGGTTATCGCGTTAAGCATATTTGGAAAATAATAGATATTTTTTATTTCTAAAAATACTTCATTTATTCCCCTATGGTTCTTTCTAACGTGCTCTTTTTTATAATTTCGATTTTGTCGTTTTCGTATGTAATATCTATTACTTTAACACTAGACTTTAGGATTTTTATGTTCCTATTATTTGCAAAGTAACGGCGATATAAATTTCAAATATAGTTGTATGTCTTCACAGAAAACACACATTAATCCTTTATCAATTATATATTGCTTCATTTTTTCTAATAGGTTGCTATCAGTAGTAACATAAATAAAGTTTTGGCATTTCTTGTTTATAATTTTAGTAGTATATTTATCTTTATTGCTAACAATTAGGTATATTTGATTTTTAAAGAGGTTAATTGGTTTATCAGTAATGGGAATGTAATCTAATTCATCTTCGGCTGCACTATGTATAGTAGCATCAGTGGATCTAACTTCCACGTCAAAATCGAGATTTCTAGAATTTATTTCATTCGTAAATTGTAGAAATGAGTTTTTTTATTTGGTATTATTGTGTCTTGGTTGTTATTACACCGAAAACGACTGAGTCCATCCGCTATAATGTTATCTTTCCCTTTGACATAACTAATGGTAAAATAGTAGTCGTTAAATTTAATTTTCCATCTCTGAACTTTCATATTAGGCTCTTTTAAATTATTTAGCCAAACAAGCGATTTATGATCCGTTTGGATTAAGAATTTTTTGCCATACAAGTAGGTGTGAAAATGGTGGCGCACACAATTGCCAAAAGTTCTTTTTCAACTGTAGAATACTTTGTTTCATGGTTATTGAAAGTTCGTGAAGCGAAAGCAACTGGGTAGCTGTTTTGACTTAAAACTGCACCCAATACAAAATTAGATGCGTCGGTAGTTAAGGCAAAAGGTTTTGAAACTCAGGATTGACGAGAATGGGATTAGATATTAAAAGTATTTGCAGCTTTTTGAAGGCCTCGATATATTCCGGATCGTTTTTCTTAATTTTTTCATATTTTTTTAGGCTTAGGAGAAGCGGAGAATATCAGTATATCATCTGAAGAGACGACACAGATTTTGTTAATGAAATCTCTTAAAATGTGGTTCATTAACCTTTGGAAAGTAAATGTCGAATTTTTTAGGCCAAACGGCATTCGGGTAAATTCAAAGTGCCCGTTTGCTGTTCAAAAAGCTGTTTTACAACGTTCGGCTGGATGAAGTTCAATCTGATGGGATCCTTTGGCCCAGTTTTCCGAAATATATGGCATTGGAAATTTGTCGTCAATAGTGCTATCATTTAGCTTACGATAGTCTATTACAATTCTCCATTTTTGCTTTTGGGAATTGTCCATTTTCTTAGGGACTACCCAGATAGGTGCATTCTATGGAAAACTACTATTGACAATAATTCCCTGCTTTAACATTTCTTTAATTTGGTGCTCTACTTCCTCTCTGTGAATTTCGGGATACCTATATCCTTTCGAATAAATTGGTAAATAATTTTTTGTGATGTTTAACTTCGCTCGTAAAAGATAGTTTATTATTCTCTTGATAAAAAACATCTTTAAAACATCTCAAAAGTGAGTTTATTTTGGCAACGCCCTTGTTGCTTAATTACGCGGCGGTGTTAATTTTAAACTTATTATTAACTTGGAGCTCACAACCAAAAATTTTTAAGGGTTCGGTTTTGTTACTATTTTCTAAATAATTATTCAGAAAAAAGGGAATTTTAGCATTTGATGTTATAAGTAAACGTCCCTTATAATTTACAATGGCGTCTAGAGATGCCAGAATATTATTGCCGATAATTCCGTCCAAATAGCTTTTGAACAGCAAACGGGCATTTTGAATTTACCGGAATGCCGTTTGACCTAAATGGAATATTCCCTAGTTGTTTAAAGGAAGCTGTGATCATTCCTTTATTTAAGAAGGTTACTCTGTTCTCTGTTACCAATAATTTCAGACCTATTTCTATTCTTTCATCCTTATCAAAAATATTTGAAAAAATTAGAAAAAGCAGTTCTTATCTTGTTTAAATAAATTAAGTTTTTTCAGTAATTCTCAATTCGGTTTTTTGCAAGGCAAATCTACTGAGGATGCTTTACATAATTTTTGTTCGGAGGTTTATGAAGCGCTAAATAATAGTTTATGCTGTTCTGCTTTGTTCATAGATATAACTAAGGCCTTTGATCTTGTTGATCATAATATTTTATTATATAAGATTTATCGAGTTGGTTTCAGAGGTTTTATTCATGATTTGTTTAAGTCATATTTAAGTAATAAGTTAGGGTGAATGAAATTTTTAGTAGGATGACTATTTTAAATTCTGGTGTTCCCCAGGGCTCAGTTTTGGGCCCTATCCTCTTCTTAATTTACATCAACTCCTTATTCCAACAACCGTTCAAGGGGAAACCAACTGCTTTTGCGGATGACACTGCTTTTAACTATGTTGGTAAAAATAGTTTTGAAATTGTTGAGCTTATTAATTATGATTTGCAAATTTTAGGGAATTGGTTTTACAAACATAAATTTATTATTAGCGAAAAAACTAAATACATGAATTTTAGTATTTATTTCCCTCCAGCATTTGATTATAATTTAATATTTCACTCAGCTAAATGTATTAATTCTGCCTCCTCTATTTCCTCTTCTGATTCTAATTGCTTTTTGATTGAAAGGGTTGATTCTTTCAAATATCTTGGTTTAATGATTGATTCGAAATTTAACTGGTCTGCTCACTGTCGGTATTTAAAAGATTATTGTAATACTGTGATCATACAACTTTACCATGTTAGTTTGCACAGTTCAAGTAATATTGTATCTATAGTTTATTTTGCTCTTCTACACTCTAAACTACAATATGGAATTGTATGTTGGGCGGTTCTTACATTAATAAATTGCTTCCGCTTTTAGTAAACCAAAAACATGCAGTTAGGTTAATTTGCAAAAAACACCGGTTATCACCAAGCTTAGAGTTATTTAAGGAGAGAATGATACTTCCATTAAGAAATCTTTATATCTATAAAACATTAAAAGTTTTTTTTATTAGATCTTTATAGTTTTTTTTATTAGGAATCTTAATACGAAATATTCAAGTGCCTATAATTTGAAAAGTAATTCTAGTCGACTTGTTCTCATTCCTAGGTCTAATAAATCTCATTTTTGCAATTTTATAGTGTAACAGCACCAAGAATTTATAATAAACTGCCTGAGTCTTTTAGGAATGTTAATTCATTATCAAAATTTCTTAAAATTACTAAAAACTGGTTACTTCAACTAAACTATAATGAAGTCGAAAATTTGATGAAGGTAAATTCTTAATCATTTTAATCTTAAACACTGTATGTACACGTAAGAATGAATCATGGTTTTTTTTTTCTCTACTATTTTAATCCAGTATTATATCGACATTTTGTATAATTATAATTTTTAATTTTTGATTTTTTTTCTTTTATAAAAAAATTTTTATAAAAATTTAATTTAATTTGAAATTTAATTTTAATACTTTTTATACCCGTACGATAGGATCGGGTATAATAAAATTACTCCTCCGTTTGTAACACCTCGAAATAAGCGAGCTAGATATACCTTCAAAGGTATGGATCGGATCAGAAAAAAATTCTAAGACTTTTGAGCCATGTCCGTCCGTCCGTCAGCACGCTAACTCAAAATCTAAGAAAGCTAGAATCTTGCAATTTACACAAAATATTCTAGAAGTAATTTGTAGGTTCCCTATTTTTTTTGGTTGAGTTTGGACCAAAACTTAGGGTAGCTCTCGAACACCTAACTTTTAGATCCTCACATTTTTTTTGAAATAGAGCTTTGAAATTTTAACAGCTGATAGATCTCACAAAAATATTAATTTTATTTTTAATAACTTTTTTTTGTAGCCCCACCCGTTACGGAGCTACAGCTCCCCAAAGGTTCAAAAAAGCTCTATATTTAAATTGTTATAGCACAAGTTGTATGAAGTAAATCTTCATTTTGAAAACGCCAGACGATTATTACTTTTATTAGCTTTAAAAGTATATATACAATAAATATATATTTGTGGCATACGGTGTCTTAATTTACCGTTATGCGAAACTAAAATTTTGCAAAATCCTTTAACCCTTCTATCTTCTAAACGGTTTAATTTGGAAACTTGAAATTTTGACAAAAGTTAGATCTTTGAACATAAGTATGAGTCATTTCAGAAATTTTTTTTGTATCACCCCCCGTTTAGGAGCTGTAAGGAGTCAAAAACTGAAAATTTCCTGTTTTTAAACACCTGTAACTTGAACACCTGTTAAAAGTAATGTATTTGTAATGAATGTAATGAAAAGTTAAAAGTATTTGTAATGAACACCTGTTTGAAGTAATACAAAAAAATTAAAGCTTCAACATTATACTCTTATTTCTGTTAACAACTTTTTTTAATAATATAGGGTTACTTTATAATTGACGAAAGTGTTACTTGATTTTTTCAAATTTTCTAACAAATTTCTTTAACGAATTTTTTGCATTTTGTTTTACTCGATAATTTGAAATTGTTGAGGATATAATGCGTAGTACAAAAAAATGTAAATAAATAAACAACATAACGGTTGCTTGAAGAATTTTTATTTATATGATATTGTTATACATACATACTTATATAATATCATGTTTATTTACATATCGTATATGTCACTAGTGAATGAATGATAATAGTATAGATGTATATTATATAGCGCCGTATTTACATACATATATGTATTTTATTGTACTTATAAGAAATTATTCTGTCAATGGAATATTTAAATATAATATAATATAATATTTAAAATTATATTTACTATTTTGTACTAAGTAAATTTAATATACATTTACCGCGCTTAGTATTAAATGGTACTATAGAATATTTGAAAAAGTTTTGGATTGATAATCGTTATGTGGAAGGTTAGAATCTGCTTTTGAAGAATTTACATATAAACATATAGTTTGAATATATGTACAACCCATAGTTCTAGAAATTATAAAATTTACTCAAATTATTTTAAAATACTAAAATATTAAAAAAATAATATTGTAAGCAGAGTGAGAGGCTGTGAACATACTAACGGTTCGTACGGGTATCTAAGAGTTGACAAAGGCAACTGTATTCTTCCTCGTTATGTAATGAAATTAAATTTTTGAATTTTTTGAATTGTTATACTTCTCACAACTATTTTTTTTTTTTTTTTTATTACATAGTAATTTGTAACTAATCGTTCGCCAATCGTTTTTAAGCAATAGAACGATTATAACTATTTCTTTTCTTATTAATTTTGTTTTTAATTTTAATTTAATTGTTAGCCTTAAGTTTATACTTTATATAAGAATTGAAATAAAGAATAAAAAAAAAACATAATGGTGGAAAGGGAATTCTAAAAATTCCACGTAATAATCTTTTCTATTGAATATTTCAAACAAGGGAAATGTGCATTTGATGTTGGATTGAACGTTTCTATTAAGGACTTTGAGAGTTACAGGGTTGATTTCTGATTTCCATTTGGGACTACATATATTGGTGTTGATTATATTTATTTCGGCACCTGTATCTAAAATTAATTAATAATTGGTTTGAGTTTTAATTATTATACAGGGTAATTGTCCATTGGTTCAAAATTTTGATTTCTATTTTGAGTTATTCTACTACGATTATAATTGGAATTATAGTTATTATTATTATAATTTCTGGAGCAATTGGATTGCGTTTGGTTTGACCTATTAAAATTTTGTTGCTGAGAATTAAATGAATCCCGATTGTTGTTACTTAATTGAATATTTTGATTGTAGGTATTGTTTGCAGAATTGTTAGAAACATTTTGTCGGTTATTACTGTAATTGGAGTTATTATTATGATTGGAGTTAGAACGATAGTTCCTGCGGTTATTTCCAAAATTATTATATTGACTCTTTTGTACGTTATTTATGCCAGAAAAGTTAGAATATCCATTGCTTGCAATAATATTATAAGCGTCAAATAGAGTAGTTGGGTTTCTATTAATGATTATACCACGAACTGGTACCGGTAAGTTTTCTTTAAAAACGCTTAAGGCTAACCGTTTATTAATTTCTATTTGATTAGGATCTACATTATCTGTAAGAAGGTAAGCACTGTTAATTCTACAGAGTAAAACTTTAATTCTATTATAGCTTTTTATTGTAGTTGTACATCTAACTAAAGTTAATTCTTCTGTTAGTTTAGATATAGGCATTGATTCGCCATGATTTCTAATTAAAAGAGTTTTAAGTTGACTCCACGTTTCGGGTGTTCTGTTTATAAGTAGAGTGTTTTTTGCTGGCACTACAATTCTATCCTGAATATGTCCTAATAACAGTTTTTTAAATTGGTTTTCGGTCAGAGTTTCAATTATGGGAATAAAAGATTCCATTCTATTAATGAAATCAGTGAGATTTCTTTTGTCACCATCAAATGCTACAACCTGTGCTACGCTTTTAACTAATAAATTAAAGATTGTGATTTCTGGTAAGTTGTCCATTTTTCTAATGCAATAAAGAAAATTATTATCAAGAAGTATTTTGTTGATTAACAATGTTTATTTAAATTTTTTTTTTTTAATTTTAAATTCTTTATTTGAAATATTTGAAAATAATTTTTTTATTTTTTTTTTTTAAATTATGCAATTTAATCAATTAAACAATTTTAATTCCTATTTAATGTTGTAAGTTGTCATCAATTAAACTTAGTTCAGTTAGAATTTTTTTGTTCAAAATTGATTAAACAAATATTTTTTTTTTGCTTGTATACTAATTTATGTTATACGAAAAGTAAAATGTAAAATTCAATTTAAAGCTATCTTTTAATTTTTATTTTAAAAATTAGAATTTAAAAAAATTAAAAAAAAAACATGGAATAAAAGATATTCGAGAGAAGTCAATTTAATCCTAAAAATCTAATAATTTCCTTTTTTTTTTTTTGTTTTACTATTAATTTTATTATTTTAATCTTTTTTATTACAATTAATTTTATTCTAATTTCTTTTTAGCTCTTTTCTTTAGAAGATCTTGCTTAATACTAACTTAAACTTGTTATTTAAATTCTTCATTAAATATAATTCAGCAACGTGATTTTTTGTGTGAGAATTAATGGTAGTTTAAGTTCCCATTTAAATATTTTAAGGTGTAGGGTTACGTCTGATATATTTATGTTGTTATAAAATTATGTAACAATATATATACTGATTTTATTCAAATTCACAGTTGCAGTTTAATTTTTCAATAATAAAGTGAAAAGCATAAATAGTATATGAAATTGATCGTCCAGTTAGACGTAGATTTCGAAGACGAAAAATATCTCAAAGAGAGTTAAATGATACATGGTATATTGATCTTGTAGATTTGCCGGCCTATTAAAAAGTGAATAATGGATACAAGTTCCTCTTAACTGTTATCGACATATTTTCAAAATATGCATATACCGTAAAAGTTAAATTAAAGGCAGCAGATGACGTAGTTAAAAGTATGGAAAAGATTTTTAAAAGGGAGGGGAAGTCTCCAAAAAATACTCATTCTGACCAGGGAAAAGAATTTTTCAACAAAAAATTCCAAAATTTGATGAAAAGCTATAAAATAAATCACTATCATACTTATTCAGAAATTAAGGCTTGTGTTTGTGAAAGGTTTAACAGAACATTAAAGTCAATTATGTGGAAACAGTTTAGTTTACAAGGAAATTTTAAATGGATAGAACTTTTACCAAAACTAATATAATTACACAAAACACAGTACAATTAAGTTAAACCCAAAACAAGTTACACCACAAAATGAAAAACAAATTCTTCGTTCAATTTACAATTACCCTAAAATATTTAATAAGGGAAAATTTAATGTTGGTGATTTTGTTAGAATTGCAAAGTCTAAAGGTACTTTTCAAAAAGGATATGAACCTAACTATTCAACTGAAGTTATTAAAATAGCTTTTAAAAACAAGGCAGATCCAATTACATATAGTTTAGAAGATTATAAAAATAAATTAGTTCGTGGTGGCTTCTATGAACAGGCCCTAACTAGTGTCAAAGACCCCAATGCTTATTTAATTAAAACATTTTTAAAACGAAAAAGCAATAAAGTATATGTGAAATATTGCTTTAAATATTATTAAATATTAAAATATATGTGGCTTTGATAATAGCCATAATCAATGGATAAGTAAATATGATATTCTTTCATAAAAAAGTGTAATTAGAATTTATATAAAAGATTTTTTCTTAACTTTAGTGCACTGTTAAATGCAACAATGTTGTAAAAATGCTAATAGAAAAAATAAAAATAGAAAAATATTTACTAATAAAAATAAATAATTTAGGAATAAGTAAATAAAAAATAATATTCTTTCACAAAAAAGTAAATGATTTTTTCTTAACTTTAGAACACTGTCAAATGCTACAATGTTGCAAAAAATGCTATTTAAAAAAATTATAGTTTTATTATTATCAATTACAATTTATTACCTTAATAAACAACTTACTTTACAACTTTTTATTTTTAACTAGTTTTCTTAAGGATTTTTATTTCTAAACAATGATTATACAATTATTTAGAAGAAAAATTTAGTATAAATAAAGTGGGATCTTTCTTAAGATATATCAATTCAAATAAAGAGCTCAACATAATAATACAACAAGTGAGCAAAATGGAAAACACAGTAGAAATCTTCACCTACGCTCAAGAAATAGAGTCAACACAGAAATTGGCCACAATTAAACGAAAAAGAATAAGAACTCAACAAGAACTGCAAACACATCATAAACAACATCATCATCATCAGCAAGAATCACAACAGCAAGAACCACAACAGCAAGAACCACAACAGCAAGAACCACAACAGCAACAACCACAACAGCAGCAACCACAACAGCAACAACAAGAAATCATTTTTCTTCAAGAAGAAGAACCACCAGCAAAAAAAGCTTCAAAGAAGCTTCTAATAACAAAAATATTGAAACTTAAAAGAGTTTCTTAAAAATAAAGGATATGGAGCAAGAGGCTCTATATCACATAATAAAAATAAAACAATTCAAGACCATTTATGGTCTTAAGTGGGTCTTTGAGACCCGCAATTTAGTTATATTTGTACCTCAAAAATATACTGATATTTATGAGAATTCTGATTTTGTTAAAGAAATAAAAGAAAAAGAACATTTTGTATATAAAGATAAAAACTTAAAATTAAGTATTATAGATATAGCTGAGTCTTTTGGTAAAATATATGCAAATTACCAATAAACGATGTAAATTGGTTTGTAGTTATGAGTTTTTATTATTCATAAATAAATATGAAATTTAAAAAAAAGTATAAAATGTTTGCTTTATTTTTTAGATTCAGGTTTATATGTATCTAAATTTATAAAATTGATTTATTTAATATTTTTTTGGTAAAA
The DNA here is from genome assembly GCA_947095535.1 of Poecilobothrus nobilitatus. Lineage (NCBI taxonomy): Eukaryota > Metazoa > Arthropoda > Insecta > Diptera > Dolichopodidae > Poecilobothrus > Poecilobothrus nobilitatus. Next base: position 185,188,681 of record OX352772.1, read on the forward strand.
ACACAGGTATTTCATAAAAGAGCCGAGAAAAATTACATTATACATTAAATTTTTGAACCGGAATAAAAATCTCTACTTTCAACCTTGTAACATTCTTTTCTTTACAGATCGTTATGTATTTCTTTTATTATTTGAGATTTTGACATGATTTCTACACCATCTAGCTAGTTTTAAAAATCCAATTTTACTAACTAATATTATTTTAAATTAATTTGTCCTCTTATAGCACCATTCCTTATGTTAAAAACAAAAAATAACAACAATAGCATATATACTATTACAACATCATTTACGTATGATATACACGTATGTGCATATGAATTCATATCTGAATAATATGAATTTTTTATATTTGAAATATTTTGCCACACACACACAATTAGTGCTAGTTGTAGTGATGTTGTACCATACAATTTATATGTCCTTCTTTCTAATCAACTATAATAAGCTACGATGGTAACACTAAAGAACTAATTTTTGTCTCCATATAAAATTTGTATGGAAAGGTGTTCCAGAACTCTCATAGCTATACTACTATGGTTCTGTTATGAAAATGGGTTTTAGAAGTTGGGACTTAAACGAGAATCCATGATTACAGCTAGCACATTCCTTCACTTGGAATGTTAAATCATCTTCACAATTAGAAAAACCTCGTTTTATTTTTTTCGCTCTACAAACTGATCAACAAAATATCGGAGAAAATCTTCCAAAGGCCCTTCAATATTTAATCATTGTTATGATTCTAATTTAAAAGTATATTTAAATTCTCAAATATATCCATATGAAGATATGAATTTCGAGTTTTCAAAAAATCGTTATGATTTAGCGTATGAAGCATTCTCGAATTTTCGAAGTTCTTACTACAATCATCAAAGATTAGCACCTTTAATTTCATGGGAGAATTTTAAAAATTCATCTCCAATTTTTATAATTGACACCCGTTACCAAAATAAAGATCCTAAAATGGGTCCAGTTGATAAAAAATTGAATGAAAACTATCAAAAGAATTTCAGAAAGAACTGTCTCATTATTCATCATCGCTTAGTAAAGTTTAAACTGTTAACAGGTGAAGTAAATAAAATTATTTAAATTTCTAAATAAAAATAAATGATCTACAAAAAACAACGAAACATTAAAAAACTTGGAATCTTGCTGTATTTTTTGAAATTCCCCCATTTATTGATGGAATTTTTTTTATGATTGGATTACACTGTATAAGTTTTTTAACTTATAAACTTTATAAATATATTACATAAAAATGGAATACGTGATAATAAATTTACAAGGTTTTCGAAATAATAACAATAAATTCATTTTAAAAGAAATTGCTATTCTTTCATCAAATGATGAAATTCAACATTTTATAATAAAATCAAATTTAAAATTAATCATTATCATAAATGATAATGATTAATTATTTTTTTATTTCCATAAGTTTTCTAAATTCTTTGTGAAAAAACTCTTTACCTTGATCAGATTGAATATTTTTTGGGAGCACGTTTGAAAATGTTTTGCATGCCAAGTAAAACGTTATTAGCATTTTTAGTTTAAATTGGCTCAGCATAAGCATATTTCTAAAATATATCTATTACATATGGAAATCATAGCATATGGAATCATTTCTGCTAAATCGATTTGCCATATATCGTTTAAACCTTTTTGAATAAATTTTCTTCAACGAAAATTTCGTCTGGATGGTCTATGTATTTCCGATACTATTTGTACCCTTGACATTACGTCTGTGCCATTTAATCAGATTTTCCAATTCTATTTTATAATTTTCTATAGAGCAACAATTATATGTATCCGGTCCAGATGACGAGCTGTCATAAGCCCAAGGACAAAGAGCAAAATTAGTTCCGTATCAATACGTAAATTTTTCTGTTGTTGAAAATTCTTTAATGTATTTATACATGTGAAAAATACGTTGCTTATGCTCATTTAATAAGACGGAGGAATATGATTTTAAAAACTCTTCCACTTCTTTCACCATTTACATGGTTGCGGGACCATCTGGATGTGGAAAAACACCATTGGTATGTAACTTAATTAAAAATATTGACAGATTGATACATCCAAAAATTAAAAACATAAAATGGTGTAACCCAGAAATTTCAGCTATTCCGAAAAATATAGATTTTCCGGATATAGACTTTTATACCAGTATTCCGGAAAAGTTTAGTGAGAATGAAAATAAACCTACATTAATTGTTTTAGATGATTTAATGTTAAATTCCGCAAATAAACAGGTATGCGAACTTTTTACTAAAGGTTACAATTTATCTATTATATTATTAACGCAAAACATTTTTCATCAGGAAAAATTCTCACGAGATAATTCATTAAATTGTAAATATTTAGTGCTTTTGAAAAACCCTCGAGACAAATCACAGATTTTTCCTCTTGCTAGACAGCTATATGCGGAAAATATAAAGGGTTTCCTGAGGGTATATAATGAATCAACGTCAAGTCCAGATGGTGTGGTGGATTTGATACAAGACATTAGCGATTTGTTTCGTATTAGAACTAATACGTTTTCAAAAGAATATTGCATATGCTTCTGTGATAAGGGTGATTTGAACAACTGTCAAAAGTATAAAACGATTGAAGAAAAACCAACATATATTACATGTACTAGGAAAGTGCAACAAGAAGAAATTTCGTGAGAATATTCTTAAATATTGTGATGATGATATTATAAAAACTATTGCTGAAATTGCAATGAATATATTAAACTGCAATAACAAAATTTTACCAACACAAAAAGCAAAATTAAAAATGTATAAAAGCCACACGAAAAATATTAGTTTAATATGGTGGATTTTTACCAACTTTAATCAGAACTATATTATCTGGTGTAATAGGAAAATTGCTCAGTAAGACATAATGCAGCGATTGATTGCTATGCCACCAGAAAAATTTTCAAAATTTAGTAAATTATTCCAATATGATAAAAACTTGGATTTATTAGATCGAAAAAAGTTTTATAAGATAAAAAATTAAAACTATTGCAAAAATGGTACTTATATCGTCAACATCTCCTATGGAATTAACAAAAGACATGCAAAAAAATTACCAGAAAAGGCTAATAATCTTACATTTGATAAAGGCACTCAAACAAAATTCTTTTCTAAACGAAATGCATATAGAGAAACTGAATTACCAAATACAATTCAACATCAGATTTTTTACCATTAGTTACTGATGAAGTGTTTGAATATGATCCTAAAAAAGAGATATTTTATTTATTTATTTATTTATTTATTCATCTAATATCTCAAAAGAGCAATATTGCTCGTATAGAGTGCATTACATTAATTTAATAATCCAGTATTTTTATTATATAAACTACTTAAATCTAATACTAATTCAGTGCAAAACAAAAATAAATTCAAAATAGTAAACAACTTTAAAATTCTTAAAAAACAACAGAGAAAAAAAAACAAATGTGAAAATAAAAAAAAATATTGAATTCATAAAAAAAAAACAAATGAAAAACAAATAATGATGTTATCTATATAAATTATATAAAGGCTAATAAAATTATAGTAAAATTATAGTATGCAAGTATACTTTACAAAATATAACAATTTGCAAATGTTTATATATTTGATTAATTTTTTCTAACTACTGTATTTATTTAATAAATCACTTTTTATTCTTTTTTTGAATAAGTGGGTTGGTAATCTTTTGATGTTTGACGGCAAACTATTATAAGCTTTGACAGAAGTGCTAAATATTGGCTTTAAACCCAACAGGTTGTGTTCAGAAGTTATACGCATATGATGAGCTGTTCTGGTGTTGTAGTTATGTAAATCATTATTTGCTGTTAGAATTGTGTTCGAAAATATATTGTTCTGGATTATATTGTGTATATGACATACTTCCGACAAGTATTTATAATCGACTAATTTAATTAACTTATAGATACCATGAATTACGTCAGTTGGTGTTCTTCTGTTTAGTTGATATAAATTTTTTATAGCTTTATTTTGTACCCTTTGAAGAGCATCTAAGTTTTTTGCGCATCTAAGTTCATATGTCATTACACTGTTGAAAAGAGTAAAATAAATTGATGACTTTAAGTGAATAGGTGTTCGTTCTCCAATAATCATGAAAACTCCTGCAATTCTCCGGCTTCTACCTAATAGATTGTTTATGTGATCATCCCATGTGAGGTTTTCATCTATGATTACACCCAAGTATTTATAATTCGACACTTTTTCAATGAAATCATTATCGTAATAAATTGTTAAGTTGGTGTTTTTTGATTTCATTAACATATATTTCGTTTTGCTGGCATTCACAGTTAATTTATGTAAGTTCATCCAATTGTTCATTTTTTCCAGATCTTCGTTTATGGTTTTTTCCAAACCGGCATATGTATCGTTGCTAAAAACAATGATGATATCGTCAGCGTACATGAAAGCTTTTCCGTGTAATTTCAACCTAGTAAAGCTACTCACGAAGCAAGAAAATAATGCAGGTCCCCAGCAGCTACCTTGAATTACACCAAAATCAATGTTTTGTATTTCACTGCTTAAATTTTCATATTGCGTAAATTGTTTTCTATTTGTGAAGTAGCTACAAAACCATTTATATTCGTTTTCCGGGACTCCACATTCAAACAATATTCTGAGTAATATTTTCCTATCTACGGAATCAAAAGCCTTTCTGAGATCGAAGTAACACACACTTTATTTTTTTTACTTATCTCCTTCTGTAAATATGAGATGACATCGAATAGTGCTGTTTTAGTATTCGATTCTTTGGTAAAGAAATATTGATGTTCAGAAATCAAATTATTTTTCCTCAAGTGCAGTACAAGTTGATCATGTATATACGTTTCAATAATTTTTGCTAAGCTAGAGCTGATAGAAATGGGTCTGTAGTTACTTATATCATTTCTATTTCCAATTATTTTGTAGATAGCTATTACTTTATTGATTTTTAGACGATCTGGCATGCAGCTTTGTTCTAGTGACGCGTTTATTAATGATGTAATAGGTTGTAACAATTCATTTTTAAACATCTTTATTATTGCCGTTTTTATTTCATCTGCTCCAAAGCTCTCTGAATTTTTTAATTTCTTTATTAGAACTAGAGTTTCACTTTCACTTATTTTTTTAAACTTCAATTAATTATTGGTTCTAATACGTGGTTTATATATTGTCGAATGTTTATTTGCCATAGAAGCTCCGATGTTACAACAGTAGTTATTGAATTCATTAATTTTGGCATTTTTTTTGCCAATTTTGAAGTGTGTTAAAAAAATCACTCGTATTTCCAAACTTACTATCACCGTTCATCTCTTTTATTACATTCCATATTTTTCATGGATTGTTTTCGCTTTCACTAAATTTTCGTCGATCATATTCATTGCGTTTCTTTCTTTTTACTGAAGTACATTTATTTTGCTAAAATTTATATTTTTCTTTAAAATATTCATACGAAATATTTTCCATATATTTTTTATGCCAGTAATGTTTTTTCTTGATTAACTGTCTACACTTTTGATCTATCCAAGGCTTATTATATTTTTTGGTAATTACAAATGATTTTTCAACTGATGACATTGCCACGCAATTTTGTAATATGTTTACTACATTGTTGCAGATCTCAACGACATCACCTGTTGTTGTGTCAATATGACAATTGATTAAATGATTTTTCAAAGCATTTATGTTTGTTATTTTTTTTTATACTTATGTATTTTTTTGTTTACAAATTGATTAATACCCCTATAGATTTCAACAAATAAAGCTTTGTGATCTGATAGAGTTGTTTTCAGATATGTGAAATTAATTTTTCTGTTTTCTTTATTTTTTAGAACATGATCCAAACAGGATTTTGAAATAGGTCTAGTTATTGAGTCATCACAAATATGAAAGCCATTGGATTCTACAATAGTTCTGTAATCTCTAACATTCACATCATTAATATTTTTTAAATTAAAATTAAAATCTCCTATAATTAGTGTATTTTGTTTTAGAAAATTATCAAGATGCGAATCCAAGATAGAGAAGAAATTAATTAAATGCTCTTTATTATTACAAGGTGGCTTGTAAATTGCAACAATATTTAATAATTGATTTTTAGATCGAACATTTGTTGTTAATATACTATTATAATTGTCGCAAAAAGTGATTTGATTTGTGTAATTAATTGTGTTGTGAATGAAAATACCTACACCACCCCCGCGCCTATTCTCTCTACATCAAAAAATTTTCTTATAGTCTTTAAGATTTACTTGATCTACTTTTTCTTCTGATATCTGATATCGATTTAACACATTATGATTTACATGATGAAAATTCATTTAAAAAATTAGCTAAAACTGAAATGTTGAAAGATGAAAAATTAGTAGAAAGACCATCTATAAGATCTGATTATCTAATATTTGAAACACCAAGTGGTGATGTAATTACCGTTGCTGCACCATCTCCTGAAAGGAAGAAGTCCAAAACTAAGAACTTCATTGGGAACTTCATTCAACGACATTGAGCCTTTATTACAATTTTATCCAGCTATACAAAGATGTCGTGGTTTTGGAAATATATTCGGAAGTTTAATTCGTTACTTAAAACCAGTTTTTACATCAGGTGCAAATGACATAGCATCTGGTGCAAACATAAAATAAGTTGTAATTGATCAAAGCAAAGGCGGTATAAAAAATTTACGGAAATCAGTTTGAAGTCGAAACGACGAAAAAAGCAAAGTAAAACCTCCGTTATATTCAATTTAAATTGGAATGTATGCAATCTGAACTTTATCTTTTTGCATCATTACCCGTACAAACAAGTATTTTGCTTTCAGAAGAGGTAGCATGTAATCCTTTAGCTTCTTTAGAGGCATCGCCGTCACCCATTGAATATGTTTCGCTTGGGAATGGAGATACATATCGAGATTTATCCAGTACCTACATAAAGTTTAAAGTTCAAATATTAAAAAAAGATGGATCAGTTTAGAGTGCAAACGATAAAATAGGAACCGGAACTGAAGCAAGGGCAGCTCCGCAGTCCAGCGTAGTAAATAATTTATTACACTTTTTCATTAAACAATTTAATGTAACTCTAAATGGAAAAAACATCACTCCTTCAGATTCCTTATACCATTATAAAACATACATAACTACTTTACAAAATTATGGTACAGATTCCAGTCAAACACATCTGGGAGCATCTGATTGGGAATTGGATAAGCCGAATGTCAATGATTTCAACAATTCTTGTTCTAAATCAAGGCAAAAATCATACAACAATTCTGCAATAGTAGAACTAGTGGGAATTACATGTAGAGTTCTTCAATATTTCCAAATTACTTTTAAATAATGTTGACATTCGAATTTCTTTAGCATTAGAGAAACAAGATTTTTATATTTTCTTTAACGATGCCGATGAAAGCTATTTAAAAATTCTCGAAGCTACATTATACATGAAACATTTAACAATTCATCCTAGCATATTGATAGCACACAATACTGCACTGGAAAACGCTAACGCGAAATATTTTTATACTAGGAAAAAAAAACATTTACAAATCCAGCTCACACTTCCAACATATCATTGGATAATATATTTATAGGGCAAATACCAAAAACTCTTGTATTTTGTATGGTTAATAATGAAAATTGCAATGATAAAAGATCAAAAAATCCATACCATTTCGATCATCAAAATCTCACTCAATTTCAATTATATGTAAATGGAGTGCCTACACTAAACTCTGCAATTGAAACAAGTTTTACATCGAATAATCTTTGCAATTCTCGTGCATATTTAACATTATTTAGCGGAACAGGTATACATCATTCTGATAGAGGACATCAAATTTGAAAAGAACTATTTTCAAAAGGTCAGCACAGACCGATTTTTTACCATTCGTTACTGATGAAGTGTTTGGATATGGTCCCAAAAAAGAAATTTCAAGTATGGATATCGATTTAACATATTATGATTTGGATGATGAAAATTCATTTAAAAAATAGCTAAAACTGAAATGTTGAAAGATGAATAATTAGTAGAAAGACCATCTCTAAGCTCTGATTATCGAATGTTTGAAACACCAAGTGATGATGTAATTACCGTTGCTGAACCATCTCCTGAAAAGAAGATGACACTTAGACCGGCTGGTAGTGCAATTTCCTCCACTATACTTTCACAGTTTCTTGAAACAAAAAAGCGAGAAATAAAACCATGACTTAGAAGTCCAAAACTAAGAACTTCATCAACACCGGAATGGACAACATATAAATAGTACAACATTTTATGTTTTGGAAGAAGTTGACAAAGATGGATAGTCAAAATGACTTCTATAACATTGTAATACTGTTTAGTAATGATAATTTAACACTGTGTCCATAAACTTTAGCTTCTTTCTAATATAAATAACCTATTCACTTTGATTTAAGAAATGGAAATTGGAAAGTTGGTCTTTCAGATATATATCTGAACGATTTCCTACAAACAGAAGAATTTAACAAAGAGAAATGTCTATTGCTAATATTGGACAGTAGAATGTTTATGTAACAAACATTGAAAAACCTCTCGAAAAAATTAAAGTAACCAAATCTATAGGCTACACATATTATTCATATGACGATTCGGAATTACATTTGGATGATTGGAAGTTTAATTTTTTGCCAACGCTTATTAAAAATATAACTCCTAATGCCGGGTTTACTAGAAATCAAGTTTTCAAAGAATTTTTTAATGAAGTTTAAACATATATCTCTACTGCCAAAAATTATGATGATGTAATATTTAAAAAAGTGTCAGAATCTAACCGCGAGGACTTAATTCGAGTATCGCTGACTTTTGATGAAGATAGTTTCTATATAAAAGTTAATCAAAGTTATAATGTAAAAACATTACTAACTGAATTATTTCAACAGAAAAAAAATATAAAAAATTTCAAAATAAAATTACCTGAACTATTCAAATTAATAATAAAGATGAATTGAATGGAATGGTGATGATTTATTTAAATATAGTTCAATCATCTGTGTTTGGAAGTAGCAAAGTGCGGGCGTTGAGAGCTATCAACATAGAAGATTGTAGAATACCTAAAAATATTGAATTTGAAAATGTCCATTACATACCTATAGAAAAAATTGTTTTCAAACAATAGCGATTAAAATTTGCAACCAATACGGCGATGGAATAAATTTTGTTTCCAGTTACTATCCAACAAAAATTGTATTATACTTTGAAAAGCATTTATTGCCATAAAAACAATATAAATACTACTACTCAAATATGATATCATATCAAACATGGAAAGATATTATGTAAGATATTATTCCTCTCAAGTAGGTGGAGGAGTCAACGATATTGGGCCTTTATTACAATTTTATCCAGCTATACAAAGAGGTCGTGGTTTTGGAAAAATAATAAAGATGAATTGAATGGAATGGTGATGATTTATTTAAATATAGTTCAATCATCTGTGTTTGGAAGTAGCAAAGTGCGGGCGTTGAGAGCTATCAACATAGAAGATTGTAGAATACCTAAAAATATTGAATTTGAAAATGTCCATTACATACCTATAGAAAAAAATTGTTTTCAAACGATAGCGATTAAAATTTGCAACCAATACGGCGATGGAATAAATTTTGTTTCCAGTTACTATCCAACAAAAATTGTATTATACTTTAAAAAGCATTTATTGCCATAAAAACAATATAAATACTACTACTCAAATATGATATCATATCAAACATGGAAAGATCTTATGTAAGATATTATTCCTCTCAAGTAGGTGGAGGAGTCAACGATATTGGGCCTTTATTACAATTTTATCCAGCTATACAAAGAGGTCGTGGTTTTGGAAAAATATTCAAAAGTTTAATTCGTTACTTAAAGCCAGTTTTTACATCAGGTTGGGACTTAATTAAAAAGAGGCTGTAAACACAAGTAAAAATATTTTTAATGATATAGCATCTGGTGCAAACATAAAAGAAGCTGTAATTGATCAAAGCAAAGGCGGCATAAAAAATTTACGGAAATCAGTAGTTAACCACCTGCATTCGATGTATGGTGGAAGACAAACAGCTATAAAAGGACAAAGAGCTATAAAAAGACGAGCAGTATCTAGAAAGATACATTTGAAGTCGAAACGACGAAAAAGACAAAGTAAAACCTCAGCCCAGTGTTGTAAATAATTTATTAAACTCTTTAATTAAACAATGTAATGTAACTCTAAATGGAAAAAAACATCACTCCTTCAGATTCCTTATACCATTATAAAACATACATAACTACTTTACAAAATTATGGTACAGATTCCAGTCAAACACATCTGGAAGCATCTGGTTGGGAATTAGATAAGCCGAATGCCAATGATTTCAACAATTCTGGTTCTAAATCATACAACAATTTTGCAATAGTAGAATTATTGGGAAAATTACATGTAGATTTCTTCAATACTTCCAAATTACTTTTAAATAATGTTGACATTCGAATTTCTTTAGCATTAGAGAAACAAGATTTTTATATTTTCTTTGACGATGCCGATGAAAGCTATTTAAAAATTCTCGAAGCTACATTATACATGAAACATTTAACAATTAATCCTAGCATATTGATAGCACACAATACTGTACTGGAAAACGCTAACGCGAAATATTTTTATACTAGGAGCGAAAAAAAAACATTTACAAATCCAGCTAACACTTCCAATATATCATTGGATAATATATTTATAGAGCAAATACCATAAGCTCTTGTATTTTGTATGGTTAATAATGAAAATTTTAATGGTATCCAAAAAATCTATACCATTTCGATCATCAAACTCTCACACAATTTTAATTATATGTGAAAGGAGTGCCTACACTCTGCAATTGAAACAAGTTTTACATCGAATAATCTTTGTAATTCTCGTTCATATTAAACATTATTCAGTGGAACTGGAATACTTCACTGTGATAGAGGACATCAAATTTCAAAAGAACTTTTTTCAAAGGGTTATACAATACTGAATTTTGATTTATCATCAGATATTAATAACTTAATAAATTTGCTTGAAAAATTCGATATAGTTTTAACAAATGGAAAACTTAAAGCAGAATTTTTAACAACATTTGTATGAGGAAATACTCGACTAATTTATATTACCCGTTTGCAAGAAAATGAATACCCTTAAGATTTCAAAGGTGCTGAAATGGAATAACTTAACACATAAAATATTTAGAGGCGTTTATGCTCTTGATCAATTGCCAAAACAAGTTTCAAAACCTATTATTTTGGTGGTAAATACTGATATTTCTAATGAAAAGGGAACTAATTGGTTAGAAATATTTGTTCCAGTTGAAGGGTGTGCAGAATATTTTCATTCATTTGGAAATCCGCCATTCTACAATGAGATTATAAAATTTCTAGAAAATCAATCGAAATGTTTTGTTTTCAACAATAAGCGTTTACAAAGTAATTTAACATCTGTTTGCGGACATTATTGTTGTGTATATCTACGGATGCGAAGTTCCCGTAAGAGCATAAAATATTTTCTTAATTTATTCGACACATAATCCCAACTTAAAAACGATAAAAAAATGCAAAGAATATTTCGAAAATTTTTTTAAAAATGTGGGATAAAAACTATAAATACAAAATTCTAAAATAGAATTCATCAGTTAAACCAAGAAAAATGGAGCTACTAACAAAGTGAATAAAGTGAGCCAGCGCAGAACCTATTATTAAGCTATATTTATTATACCCTACACATTAAGTATAGGGTATATTAACTTTGGTATGGTGTTTGTAACCACCAAAACGAAGCGAGTTAGGTATAGACATGTATATATATTCTGAATCAGGATCACCGCCGGAGTCGATTTAGCGATGTCCGTCCGTCCGTCCGTACGCACGATAACTCAAAAAATAATGCTATCTTGATGAAATTTATACTGTAGGTTAACAATGACTAAGGTAAGGCGGGGATTGTAAACGGGCGAAATCGGACCATGCGTTCGAGTACCTCCCATACAACTTCCAAAACCTAATACGCATATTTTCGAAATTAATAAAGATAGAAACTTAAAATTTTGTACGAGGGTGTGTTTTTCTGAATCCCTGATATCCCCAAAATTTGAGATGAAGTGGAGTGGTTGTTCGGGTACCTCCCATACAACTTCCAAAACCGAACATGCATATCTTCGAAATTAATAAAGATAGGAACTTCAAATTTGATAGGAGGGTGCTGTTTCCTAAATCCCTGATTTGCCTAAAATTTGAGAGGAGTTGGAGTGGTCGTTCGGGTACCTCCCATACAACTCCCAAAACCGAACAAGCATATCTTCGAAATTAATAAAGACAGAAACTTCAAATTTGGTACTAGGGTGTTGTTTCCTGAATCCCTGATTTGCCCAAAATTTGAGATGAATTGGTGGAGCTGTTCGGGTACCTCCCATACAACTCCCAAAACCGAACATGCATATCTTCGAAATTAATAAAGATAGGAACTTCAAATTTGATACGAGGGTGCTGTTTCCTAAATCCCTGATTTGCCTAAAATTTGAGAGGAATTGAAGTGGTCGTTCGGATACCTCCCATACAACTCCCAAAACCGAACAAGCATATCTTCGAAATTAATAACGACAGAAACTTCAAATTTGGTACAAGGGTGTTGTTTCCTGAATCCCTGATTTGTCCAAAATTTAACATGAATTAGAATGGTTGTTCGGGTATCTGCCACACAACTCCTAAGACCAAACAAGCATATCTTCGAAATTAATAAATATATAAACTTGAAATTTGATATAAGAATGTTCTACCCTGTTGATGTCTCTAAAATTTGAGATGAATTGGGGTGGTGGTCCGCGCGCCTTCACACACTTCCCGAGACCTAACAATCATATTTTCGAATTTAATAAAGATAGAAACCTGAAATTTTGTACAAAGGTTTTAACAGCATTTATTTTTTTTAGGTTAAATACCTAACTAAAATAACTTATGGATTTTTAATTTAATTTGAATGTTTTAGGTGTAGGGTATAAATAAGTCGGTTGCATCGGCTTACTGTTATTTTTACTTGTTTTTTGGATAAAAAACAAACAATAAAAATTAAATTGGATTTAATATTGAAAATTTAGCTGAATCAATAATTTTCCAACGACAAAACAAAGTCATAAGCGAAATGAATTATTTGGAGTGATGTATATTTATCACGATTTTAAAAACAATCAAGCAAAATTAAATTCAAAAGGATTTTCGCTAACATTTAATCATGCAGAGCGCACTAAAAAACTTACATTGCAGTTAGATGAGTACACTCGTTTTTGTCTTATGCTGGACTTTATACAAGCAGTGATGTCATATAACAATGGAGCTGAACTAAATATACAAGACTATGTATTTAAATATTTTGAGAGATGTATTGAAAAGAATAAACTAAGTATGGAACAAGAAGATTTCTACATCCCAATGAATTTACACATAGCTCAGTGTAACTATTCCAGACAATTTTATGTAGTTTATGTATTATTTGAAATACCTATGTTTTTGTCAGAAAAATTATCTTGGCTAACAATAAATAAAACAAATATTTTTTAAAACCAATTATTTTCTTTTATTAAGTACAGAAATAAATTAATGCAATTTTTTACAGCACATCTTTTTAAATTTTCAGTATTGTTATGGTGAGGGGAAATGGTTGTGAAATTCCTTAGTTTCTGAAGAGATGGAATGCCGTTATCTAAATTGATAACTTGTACTGAACTGGAAACAAATTTACCTAAAAATTCCGTTTTCTGGTACCCCTTTACGTAAACGACATCGAAATAATTTAAATGTTCCTTCAAGATATTTTTAATTCCTGAATATTCTATAAATCCATTATCCCAGTCAAGACCATTTATTCGTGTTTTATTGAATTCATTCTACTGTTTAACATCACTATTTAACTCTTCGAATTTGTAAGGTGCTTTAAACATAAGCAGCATTGGTATCAGTGATCTTTCAGCTATCAAAGCAAATTCTTTCAAGAAATATTGCTTAGTGTTTCCAACAATAAATTGTAGATCAGCTACTACTTTCCTACTGCTCATTTTGTTTTTTACTGCATGAAAATAAAATAGCAGCCTTTTATTTATATCTGATTCCACCAATTATGGTGGGGCAGTTGTACATTGTACACAGTGGGAATTTTTTTTTAATAAAAGAAAATTAAATATTATACATAAAGACAGCCCTTGATGTACAGTCAATTAAAAAACCATGAGTATAGTAGCTATGACCTGCAGGTTTTTCTTCGCAAAAATAATAATCAATGTTTAATTGAAAGAATTAACTTTTGTAGGTGCAGATTCATTAATATCAATATTACGCGTTTTCAAATTGCCGTATTCTTTGGAATTTTAATTTTGATATAAAACCAAATAGCGAACCTGTAAAAAGCAACCTGAAATTTTTAAAAATATTTAAAAGTACAATATTTGAATTCTTTTATGTTTTATTTATTTTTAATTTTTTAATTTTGGTACTAGACCAAAGAGCGAACCTGTAAAAAGAAATAAACCTGAAATTTTTAAAAATAAATAAAAAGAACAATATTTGAATTGTTTACGTTTTTTTTATTTTAAATTTTTTAATTTTGGTATGAGACCAAAGAACTAACCTGTAAAAAAAAAGGAACCTGAAATTTTTAAAAATAAATAAAAGAAAAATAATTTAATTTTTGTAATTTAATATTTATTTTAATTAATTTATTTATTTCTAATTTTCCGCAATTAAATCGAAGAGTGCCATATTCCATTTGACGGTATCTCTCCCTGTAAATTTAAATTTAATTTTTTTGGAGCTGAGCTCTTGCAGCTCCTGCTCCGTTGTTACCTTTTTTGAAAAACGCTCTGGCAAAAAGAACGTTATGAATTTTTTCTTTGACGGGTCCTGCACCTTTACCAAAAAACTTTTTGGCCCCTTTTGGTTTTTAAAAACCACCAATTTACCACGTCGTACTGCACGCTCACTGTAAGTGCATCGATTGCCTGGTACACTTCTTGTTCTCCTCTTCCTGTGGCAATTAAATTATTTAAGGAAGACTAAAAATAAAAACAAAAAAAAAAATCATATTATATTTTTTAAATAAATTTATTATATTTATTATTTTTTATGAAAATTTATTATATTATTAAATTTTAATTAAGAAGTTTTACTTACCATAGTTAATGTATTACCAATTATTGTATGAAGTATGAAGAAATTATAAATTTGTAACCCTTATATATGATTTGAGCAAAGATATTAATTTTCCCCACCTGAATTTTGTTTATTATTTAAAAATAAAATTACTATACTGAATTTTAAATTAGATTTTTTATCATTAGACAGCATCAGAAATACACGTAGTTCCTTTAGTCATATTAATGCATAATATATAATATAAAATTAATGCATAATCGCGATTAAATTTTTTATTTTTTATGAAGAATTTGCAACTTTGTAAAAATATTAATATTTCTTGTGACGAAATAAATCTTTTAAAATAAAAATAAATTAATCGCAATTTGTGCACAAAACGATAAAAACGTACGATATGAACCTACCACCACTAGAATCATCAGCAATAGCTAAATGAGTGCATTCAAGACAATTTCAGTTCAATTATTACGAATATTTGTGTATTGGTGTGGATATTCATAATATTACATTTTATTGTTCCTACTTAAAAAAGGATGTCACTATTCATGAATTAAGGAAAAACTGTGAATGGCTAGGAAAAGAGAAAGGTTTAGATGGAAAAAAACGGTTTACTGTAACCTACATATATAGAAAAATAATGGCAAGTAGTAAAAGAATAGGAGTAAGTAGTAAAAGAATAGGATACTAATACTATAAACTCATGCAAGTTTTGCTTCGATTTATCTAAATATATTTTCAAAATAGTAATAATTTATAAGATATAAAGCAGAAATTCTGTTTGTTTGTTTGTGCCCTTTCATGATGGTTTTATGGTCCGAAAAAAAACCTGCGACAAATTCTTATGAAGTTCCGTTCACCCATTTGGGCAAGAGAGCCGAACGAAGTTCATTAAATTTTTCTGTTGTCCTGCTTAAACGGTTTGACCAATTGAGATGAAAATTTACAATAATGTAGCTCTTTACCACAGGAGCTCAATGAGTTGATTTGGTTACGATCCATTAACCCCTTTCGGCACCAAGGTCAGTGAAGTTTTGTAATTTACTCTGCTGTCGCGCTTAAACGGTTTGACCAATTGAGTTAAAAACTTACAAAAGTGTAGCTCTTTACCACAGAAGCTTACTGAGTTGATTTGGTTACGATCCATTAACTTGTTTCGGCACCAGAGCCCAATGAAGATTTTTAATTTCTTTGTTGTCCCGCTTAAACGGTTTGACCAATTGAGTTAAAAATTTACAAAAGTGTAGCTCTTTACTACAGAAGCTCACTGAGTTGATTTGGTTACGATCCATTAACCCGTTTGGGCACTATAGCCCAATGAAGTTTTTTAATTGGTTTGTTGTCGCGCTTAAACGGTTTGACCAATTGAGTTGAAAATTTTTAAAAGTCTAGGCCTTAATCACAAAAGCTTTCTGAGTTGATTTGGTCATGAAGTTTTTCATTTTCTTTTGTTGTGCTTAAACGATTTGACCAATTAAGTTGAAAATTTTTAAAAGTGTAGGTCTTTATAACAAAAGCTTTCTGAGTTGATTTGGTTACGATACATTAACCCGTTTCAGCACCAGTCTTCAGGCCATGAAGTTTCTCATTTTTTTTTTGTTGTGCTTAAACGATTTGACCAATAAATTTGCACAAGTATTGAACCTTGGCACACAAACACATTCAATAAATTTTGTCCTGATACATTAACACATTTCGGCATGATAGACTGTTAAAAGAAATTTTTGTTTCTAATTGGTGTCTAATTTAGCAGGATGAATTTATGGTTATAAATAAAGCCTGTTACAAAAGGTTTGTTAACATTTGTTAACCCATTTCCGCACGAGCACTTATTAAAAATATTCTACCTAATTTTTTGTACTGTTATTATTATTAAAAAGATATTTCCAACACTCTTTACTTTTATCTATACTGTTTCAAATATTCCATAAAAACCTTTCAATGCAAATTTCTATAACAGTAATTAAAATAATCTTATTAAGTATCTTAAGAATACCGTGTTTAAGTCTTAACAACTTAACATTTTCGGCCGTTGTTAAAAAACAGAAACAATTTCCTACTTACATAATGTTATCATTCAGAAATGCATTACGTACATGTGGTCTGCCTATATAAGATGCATGTGTATAACATATTTCCTATAAAATATCATAGAAATATGTACATATAGTATGTATAATGTGGGTATATTTAAAAATACTATAACTATAATCAATTAAATTAGAAAACATATTCATATTTCTGTACAGTATTTAATCAAAAATAAGTACATACATATTTTTAAAGATCAGAAAACCTTATATTCTTATCCATATACAATTTTCACCCATATTTTTAGCATATCAATTTGCATATCATATCAATAATTAGAAAAAGTAAACGTAAAAATATACTGGTTGATTTATAAAGGTAAAAAACAATAATGTGTTTTTACATTGAAAATATGTTAAACAGAACCTGAGATGTACGCATTTAAAAAGAAGTTTTTTCAAAATTTGAAGAACTATCGGGGCTGTAGGATCTCCATTGTGAGGGTAAATAAAAAAGTTGTTCTACAACATTACTCTTTTAAGAGACCTATGCATAGTTAACATTTCATTGCTCTTTATTAAACAGTGAAGTTGTTCTACAACATTACTCTTTTAAGAGAGCTATACATAGTTAATATTTCATTGCTTTATTAAACATTATATAAGTTTTGTAAACAGACTAATAGGAAATTTTTCAAAATGTGCTTAAAAGGATAATTCACAAAAACATGAAGTGACATTACTTACGAAAAAAAATGTATTACATTATGGGCTTTTATAATTGAAATACGATTTTATGTTTCGGTATTAACGAATATATTGTGAAAACTCACTTTGCCGTAATTGTCTACTCAATAGATTCTTGATTCCTTTAAATATTTTTTGTAGACGAATTGTCTCTAATTCTTCGCTCTGTTTATTCAATTTAACTAAATGTAATAAAAAATAGAATATTAACTACCAGCATCTGCAAATGCATAATAATAAGTTAACTGTATTATTTAAATTATATTAACGCAGAAACAAAAGTTAATAATTTTTATTTCATAAAGCCAATAAAATACTCCGGTCAATGACGGGTACTCTGCTAATAATTTATAAAATTTACTAAGCATATTCATTAAAGGATGTTAAATAAAAATAAATAAATAAAAACTATTTTGTTTTTTCTTTTTATATAAAATATTTAATTACAGCTCTCTAACATATTTTCAAATAATGTTAATTGCTTCTTACTCTTTTATATCCAAAAGGTAGAGAAGATAAATCATCAAAAAATTTACGTTTTTCTGATTTAGCCTGATATTTTTTAATTTCCGGTACCGTAACAACCTCATGTTTTTGAGTGCACCGGATATTGTAAGAAAATATGTTGATATTTGTGTCATTCAAGTTGAGTACAGCATCTTTAATTGAATTGAAATTAACTATTGAAAAGCTGAGTAGTTAAGATTAATTCCTTTGACTTGGCGGATTATCTTTTCTTTTTCATCTTTAGTACTTTAAACTTTGTAAGCATAATTTTTTGGCCCACGACAAACTCTGTGATGTAACTATTGACTCCATAGCTCATCAGTCATATCACCAATAAAGTTCTCTATTTCTTTTTCATATTGTGATTTTTTACTTATACATATGACCGAATCTGTATCGCAATATAGTACATCATCACCACGAGTCTGCGAAAGACTTCAGGCCACTCAGCCTGTCCTCCTTTCATTTAAAAACTATGGAGCGCATTTTGGATTACCAGATTAGGCAACGCTTTGAGGGAACTCTAGTATCGAAATCCCAACATGCGTACTTAAAAGGTAGGTCCACAGAAACGGCTCTTCATGAAGTGGTCAGCACGGTTGAACACTCCATTAAGTACAAACAATTTACCTTAGCCACCTTCTTAGATATCGAAGGTACTTTTAACAATGTCAACATCCAATCTATTGAAGAAGCTCTAACCCAGGCGGGAACAGAGCAGTTTCTGAAGCATTGGATTATATCCATGCTGAATTCCAGAATAATTCACGCGAAATTGGGAAACAGCAGTGTTACTAAATTAGTCAACAGGGGTACACCTCAGGGAGGTGTAATATCACCTTTGCTATGGCTAATGGTTATAAACAAAATTCTAATGATACTTGCTGAGGAAGGAATAAAGGTAGTGGCGTATGCGGATGATGAGGTGATACTAGTATCAGGCCAGTTTATATCCGTGATTAGTGAGATCATGAATAGAACTCTAAGCAAAGTTCACAACTGGGCCACAAGTTGTGGCCTAAGTGTCAACTCAGAGAAGACTGAAAGGGTACTCTTTACGACAAGATCCAAAATACCTACTTTTGTCCTACCGAAACTCAACAATTATACTTTAAATCTGACTACCAGCGCTAAGTATCTAGGCGTTATTCTAGACTCGAAGCTTTCCTGGAAATCTAACATCGAGCATAGAGTTAAGAAGGCTTGTGTTGCTCTCTATGCTTGCAATAAAACCATGGGGAAGAAATGGGGTATGCAGCCAAAGATGGCGCTTTGGACGTACACAGCCGTGGTTCGCCCAATCCTTACCTATGGATCGCTGGTGTGGTAGCCAGCGATGAATCGGAAAAACAATATAACAAAACTAAATAGAATACAGAGATCGGCATCTGTGGGCATCACAGGAGCACTGCGATCGTGTCCGTCTGATGCTCTGAATACTATTTTATTTCTTTTAGCCCCGGATCTATACATTAAGTATGTCGCAACGTGTAGTGCAGTTCGACTCAGAGAAACTGGGTGGTTTGCTACTAAACCATATGGCCACGGTAATGTTCTGGAGATATTTCCAAGGGACTTTATACCAACCCTGACCGACTACACTATTCCCAAAATAAACTTCGGGAGTAATTTAGTCGTAGAATTTCCGTCTAGAGCGGAATGGAAGGGCGGTAATGTGACAAAGCATTTCGATGTCACTATCTTCACCGACGGATCCAAGATGAAGGAAGGAGTTGGTGCTGGCATTTTCTCGGAGAAACTCAACATTTCAAAATTCTACAAACTCCCCGACACAGCTAGCATCTTTCAGGCGGAGATACTAGCAGTTAGAGAGGCTGCTCGAATCCTGAACGAAAACAACACACAAATGAGAACGGTCGCCATTTGCGTGGACAGTCAATCCGCGATCAAGGCCATTAACGCGAACATCACAACCTCTAAGCTTGTTAGACAGTGCCAAGAGGAAATTGCCCTAACAAGCGAAAGGTTAAACATAACCTTCTTATGGGTGCCTGGGCATAGCAATATTGAAGGGCATAGCAATATCTAGAACATTGTGGCCCACATACAACAAAAGGAGATCAATCGAGTTGATATCCAAATCCCGCATAGACATAGCCAGACTAGTAGCAATCATCACAGGCCACTGGCCAGTGGGCACGCATGCGGCCAAATTAGGACTCCCACACAACACCTCATGCAGGATCTGCAAAGAAGCAAACGAAAGTGAGAATCTAGAACACTTTCTTTGCAAATGTCCGGCCCTAGCTGGTACCAGACGTCTCTCACTCGGCAAGCCGTTCTTCCACAACCTCAGCGAGCTTTCTAAACACAAAATCAAAGAACTGATCTTGTATCTAAACCGCTCGGGTTGGATATAAAACCGCAAACAATCTAAAAACACGGGTCACATGAGTGCAGTGGTATCAAAATGGCGCAATCTAGTGCTAATTGAGGCCTTCAAGCAGCATCGTGAAGGTCACCACCATACCTACCTACCTACCTACATCATCACCAAGCTGCTGAAGATAATTATATAGTTTTAAACGAGCCTCAGAAGTCGTATGGATCATTTACTATCTTTGTTTTTTGTTGATTCTCTCTCTGACCAAAGTTTCCCCAAACAAAGTTCAGCATTAATTTTGCAAATGACCCTAATCCACAATTATGACAAATTTTAGAAGACTGCAGTTTTATGTTTTCATTTTTCAAGAAATCTTCAATGTATTTTTCTTTTTTTTCTTCGGTTGAACATTTACTGTGCCAGTCTGAAGCTTCTTGTTTCATTTTCAAAAAGTTATCCATCATTTTAGTAAATAATCCATCCATATTTCTCATTTTATCATATTGTACGACATTGTATTTCCATATTTCATAAATATTTATTATTTTATAACTCATTTTAACCGCTTTATTAACCTCATCAACTATCCATGTACTTAATAAGGCTCTTTCTTCATCTGAATGGGAACAAAATTCATTTTCATTTTTCTGAAAGCTGCAGCTTTTGCATAAGGTAAACATAAGTTTATCATTTTGTTTAAGCGGAAGCACAGGATGTAATAAATTTTCTGGTGGTAATGTTTCACATTTAATAAGCCCATCAGTATATTCTAAATTTAACTTAGAACACTCTGAATTTCTTATATAAATTTCCTAAATTTCCTATATAGGTATTTCATTTTTTCACCGTCTTTGCATTTATAACTGCACATGTTATCTGTACGACCTCTATAAAATGCACCTCGTGGGTTTAATGAGGTACAATTTATTAAAGGATGATTGTTTAAGCATTCTGTTTCTGATTTGCTTAACTTTCTATGAAATTCACAATTCCACATTTCAATTACTTCATACATTTAAAAAAATAAAAATAAGTTTATGTCAATTTATAATAAGATATTAAAAGTATAAAATGTATACATAATGTAATTCCCTTAGTCTTTCTGATTTAGTTTATTCGACTATTTAATGTGTCGTCGGGATCATTTAGCAGCGAAATGTCCCTATTATGCTGCAGACAAATTGGATGACCATGAAAGTAGCACGCATGAAACTCAAAAACTTGTATAGTCTCCTCGCAATATCCATCTACTTTCACACCGCTTACCACAGCTTCTCGCCCTTTAGCTGCATGACGTATATTGTTTCCCCTTTTTCCTTCTTCGTAATCAACCAACGTAAAGCTTCCTTTGAATGATTGTCAGCATACTGTAACTATTCTTGGGGATTATTTCAATTGTATTGGATTTTAAAAAATTTCGTCTATACACAAGATTACAGGCTGATGCAATTATTGTTGCTTCAAGGAAAGTCTCAACATTGCATTCATCCAAAAATAATTTTCTAAATTTTAAACAGGCTTCTGTAGTAGAACGTTCTTCTACCTTCATTGCATTTAGTTTGCAATATTCAACAGGCGGCAGGGGTTCAATATAATTCTCATTTTCAGTTTTATTGAAATAATGCGGCAATTCATTTGGCAATTTTGATAACGCCATTGGAAAATAATTTAATGAATCTAAAAACTTAATATTTTCTAACATCATCAAAATTATTTTTATACCCCGCATTATAAGTTCTGGTTTCAACGACGTATTTTCCAAAATATGGTTCAATGTAAATTGGTGATCGTACGCTTGACCATTATGTGCTACTACGATTATATTTTTAAAAATTTTTCTTTGCGTTAAAATATAAGCTCGCTCTAATTTAATACAAATCGCTTATTACATTTTTTTTTCTAATCGTGATGCGAAATTTATATTTTTGACAGAAGAAAAGATTTTGCTCATGTAAACATAAATCGCATCGTTGTTCAAATATACAGAGGTTAGCTTCATGTTGTTTAATTTCTCCTATAGATTCTTCATTTAATTTTTTTTCCTGTACAATTTGTTCTTATCGACTTTAAAATCGTAAAATATATATAATATATCTCCTGTTTTTGCTTGCCGTACATCTGGCTGTATATAAGATAGATGCTCTTGATCCAAATGTGTTTTACAAATTTTACAAAAATATTCTCCGCAAAAATATTCTCCGCTGTCTTCTATTCCGCAAATGTGTTTTTGAACACTCGCTACATCTTATCACCGTATGGCATACACTTTTTTTTGAAGATGCCGAAGCCTTGTGATTATAGAGACATTGTTGTTGCTCTCTAAAATAACGATAACAATCTTTACTTTTGGGCATGCTGGAGATTGTTGAAACTGTGGGAATGTACCAAATCATCTGATTGTTTTTGCTATTGTACGGTATGTGACATATTTCACAATAATATGAACAACAGAATGCAGCTGTTAATGATATCACAACGTTGTAATGACCTTCATGATATAGGAGGTTCAGTCTTTTGCCATCACCACTTCCTTCAAATATAGCATCTCTACCTTTAGTTCCATATTCATAAACGACAATTTTATAATCTTTTAAATATTGCTGAAACTGTTGAAGCTCTGATATCCCACATCCGTTTTCTTGTATATCTCCTCCAGCGTTGTTGATGAGATCTGTGGTCATTTTTGATTGTAATTTACTGGTGTTTTTCTTGTTTTTGGTATATTGCGAATCTTTTTCTATATGAGCTTTAGCAACTATAAGTGCCCGTGGAAGGCACAGGTTATCCTTGTTCCTACTTTACGTTTTGCGCATTCCTCCGTAAAGGAATTATAATTCCTATCTCGTTTTCCACGACCTTGAGGTAACCGCACAGTAGTTATCCCCAGGCAAAGTATCGTTACTTAATCGTGTAAATTATAATAAAACTAAATATAGTTACTAAAAATATATATTTATGTTTAATACACATACCTTCGCAATTACTTTACAAAATTTTACTTATCATTTCCCAAATATCCTCAAATTTAACTTTGGCAGCGTCTCTGAAATTTATCCAACCAGGACCCCGCTCTTCAAAACTTTTTCCACAAAAGGTTACACCCACTTTATCTGTGGATAAAATGTGTTTGGTGCAATATGTTATTACTTCATTTATAGCCTCCTTTATCCAGACTATTGGCTCTGCATTCTCTGCCACCTGTTTTAGTTGAAATTCCATTTTCCTTCCTCTTACATTAAATCTTTTAATATTGGTCATGTGATCCTTAATAATGTTGTAGCGGTCGTTCAATTCGCCCAAGGAAGTCGAAACGCTGGCCATATTTTTATATTGTTGAAGTAATAGTTTCTTAGACATTGCAATACTTCTTTTTCGTTTGATGGTTAGTCAACAAATTGTGATTGGAAATGAGTTTATTCTGAATATATATTCACAGTAAAGCACAAAATTTGGAGCTGGAAATTTTATTGACATATTCCAAAGTATACTTTGCAACAATGTAATTTAAAAAATAAATAATGAATTTTAAATGTTTAATTAATTTAATTAATTTCAAATAAAAACATTCCAATTTATTTTTAAAAGTCACTATTCCTATTATTTTAATTGCAATACAAAGAAGTTGACACTTTCGATAATTAATTTTAATTGCATGCATATTCTACTTTTTAAAAATTACGATTTTTATACTATTTAATTTCAAATTAATTTTAAAGGTCAACACATTAAATTTTATTTTTAAAATCACGATTTCAATACAAAGTAGTTATTATATAATACATAATATATTCAATACTTTCATTTTATAATGTTTTAAATTGTATGTATTTACAATAACTAAAAATTTAATTCACATTATACAAAGTAACTAGCAGAAAATTTACCAATTGCTGAATTTTTTTCCATTTGCAAAATACAAAGTAGTTAATTATAATAAATCAATTAACAAAACATAAACTCATATCAAACACCTGCATTTTTTCTTTAAAACAAATTTTTCTGCTTTAAACATAACAATTAATCACTAAATTCAACTGTTTTTTTTTTTTTTCTTAAGATTTTATACATACAACCTTTACTTTAAATTACTTAAAATTAAGACACATAATATCAAGGTCGATACCTGCATTTCATATATCATAAATAACAACTGCCTTTTTGTGTCAAAAAAGTTTTCAAACTAACATTTTAATAATGCAAAAAAAAAAAAAACACCTCATTTTTCTACACCTGTTCTTAAATTTCGTTCTACAATAACAAGTACTTATAAATCAATAAATACAACTTTTTTTTCTTTTTTTTTCACGATTTTATAAATTACATAAAACTAAGATACAATATCAAGGTTAATACCTGCATGTTAGTTAGCTCATAAATAACAACTGCATTTTTGTATTAAAAACCTTTTCAAACTAACATTTTCATAATGCAAAAAAAAAATTCTACACCTCATGTTTCTACACCTGTTCTAAAATTTTCGTTCTACATAACAAGTAATGGTTTTCCAATTTGAGTGATATGATTTCTTTTCAAAAAAAAACATACTAATTGTTAAGAAAATTCAAATGGTTTTTATTTAATGTGAAGTACAATCGATACAATTAAGTTCTGAATAAAACGTCATTCAAATGGCCTCCACGACTACTTTGGCAGGAGCGAATTCGATGTACCCAATTTTCGAGCACTCTTTCCACTAAATCAAGTCGTATATCATGAATAGCACGTTCAATATTGAAGTATAAAGCTTGAAGAGAGTCTGGTTTATTGCTAAAGACCAATGACTTCAAATAAGAAATAGTCTAATGGTGTTAAATCACAACTTATT
This sequence comes from Poecilobothrus nobilitatus, assembly GCA_947095535.1. NCBI lineage: Eukaryota > Metazoa > Arthropoda > Insecta > Diptera > Dolichopodidae > Poecilobothrus > Poecilobothrus nobilitatus. Next base: position 185,214,268 of record OX352772.1, read on the forward strand.
GAAGGCCATTCAATGTCACAATTTCTTGAAATAATCGAATCTCCAAACTTTTCTCGTAATAATTCGGTTATTGCACGTGCTGTGTGGCACGTAGTCCCGTCTTGTTGGAACTAGATGTTGTCAAGATCAACTTCTTCCAATTTGGGCCTTAAAAAGTTGGTTATCATCGATCTATACCGCTCTCCATTTACAGTAACGATGTTACCAGCTGCATTTCGAAAGAAGTAGGGACCGATGATTCCACCAGACCAAAAACCATACCAAACTGTCAATTTATGTGAATGTAATGGTTGTTCATGAATAATTTGTGGATTTTCTTCGCACTAAAATCGACAGTTTTGTTTATTTATCGCACCACCAGATGAAAGTGAGCCTCATCGGAGAAGGTGATTTTCTTAAAAAAATCGTTATCGTTTTCAAGTTGTTCCAAGACAAAATCAGCAAATTCACGACATTTACGGTCGTCCATGATGAAATTGTAAGCATTACTGAATACAATGAAAAAAAAAAGACAGATCATGACTGATCATGATACTACAAATTGCCGAACGTCACTTAGAAATCATATCACTCAAATTGGAAAACCCTATACCTATAAAAACATTTCAAACTATTATGCAATTATTCACTATAAACAACTTTTTTTAATGCACACCCGCCAACAATATTCCTTAAAAGTTCAAACACTTTTGTCGTGAGCTCATTTGCATAACTTAATAACATTCCTATGCACAAACGCCAACAACATTCCTTTAAAGTTCAAACGCCTTTGTCGTGAGCTCATTTGCATAATTTTTTCCCAGGCCAAGTTGCCCCATTACCTACTGTCGGCTCTTAATAAACAAAATTGTATGTCTGGTTTAAATAATAGGCGCACATATAAATATAGTAAGAACATTCCTTACATTAAAATAAAAAAATAAAAAGTTTTTTTTATTTTTAAATCTTAAAATTACAGAGCATCTTTAAAATTGAAAAAAAAATTTTGCATTTAAAGGAATTAAAAAAAAAAACTTGTGCCTTGTGCCTTGCTTTAAAAAAGTGTAGAGTAAAAAAACAAAAAAAAATTAAGATTTAAAACAAATTTTTTTTAACATTTTAGTTTTAAAAGAAAAAGAATTAAAACTTTTATCTTGCTTTTTGGTTTTATACGCAAATGTAAATGTATAATTTTGCATTTAAAAGAAATGAAAATGTGTAGAGTAAAAAAAAAGTAAGACTTCAAATTTTTTTAAACATTCTGGTTTTAAAAGAAAAAAAATTAAGGCTTGTTTTTGTTATTGTTAAAACTCGTATATTAAGAGTATAAAAAATCACTAGTTATCTAGTCAAAGCAAGGAATTGAAATAATACCTGTTTTATTTAATGCACGTGCGAATTATAATTTTTTACTAAAAGTAAACAAGAAACAAAAATCTCTTTTGATTTTTGGTCGTTAGTATAAGAATGTATTGTAAATTTATTAAGATTCTGAAAAATGTAATGATTATAAAAGAAATCGAAAGTATAGAATTGTATATACTTAGTATATATATGTAAATAATGTCTACTTTTAAATGTCAAATTTTTATTTGTTTAAATCTGTATTACATTCTTAAAAATTTTAAATTAATATACAAACAAATAGAAATGTACAAATTTGAATGAATACTATTTTTATTTACTTATCAACACGTGCTTTTTTCTTGTTATATCCATACGGTAAAGAACTACGATCTTCATTAAATTTTCGTTTTTCCGATTTGGTTGATATTTATTTATTTCGGGAATCGTAAGTACATCATGATTTTTATTTCGACGAATATTGTCTGATATGACGTATGTGTCTGCACTATTCAATGAATTTAAAATTGCTTCCTTTATGTTAGCTTCATAACTAAGAGATAATCCTTTAACTTTACAAACAATTTTTCTGTATTATCTTATCTTTTCTTTTTGAGTCTAACATTTAATTGGCCACCTAGTTTAGCTTCTTGTATAAATTTGTTCATCATTTTAGTGAATAAACCATCAATACCATTGCAATTGTCATATTTTACTGTTTCGTACTCCCAAAATTCATAAATATTTAAAAGATTATACCATTTTTCAATTCCTTTTTTAATTTCATCAATTACCCAAGTTGCTAGTAATGCTCTTTCATTGTCTGCATGTTCACAGTATTTTCCTTCATATTTATGAGAACATAAATTTATTATTTTTTTGAGCAGGCATCGTCTCCAATATAAATCTTTGGATGGTTTATGGGAAATTTCCGTCGTTTGCAAACATATGGGTATAAGGAACATACATCTATGTTTAATTTTTTCTCCTTGTTTACATTTATAATTTGTATAAGTATTTCCCGTTCTTCCACCATAAAATACATCACGAGGATTTAAAGGAACTAAATTAATTAATGAATGATTCTCTAAATATCTCATATTTTCATTGTGTCTCATTTGCTCGCGGAATTCACATTCTCACATCTCAATAACTTTATATCCACATGATTTTATAAATTCTGATCTCATTAATGTTTTTTTCATATCGTAGATTCAAAGTATCGGCAGAGTTATCATCTAATGGTAAATCCCTCTGGCTTGTTAAACATTTTGGTTGTTCATGATATTGATAATAGCAACAGTAAAATTCAAATATTTCTTTAGTCTCTTCGCAAAATCCATCGACTTTAACATTTCCGATTTGTTTTTCTTTTCCATTAAATACACATTTCAAATCAATTTTTCTCAAATCTTTTTCCCAAATAAGCCATTGCATGGCAATTTTTGACTGATTGTCTTCCATCCTATATCCTTTTCTTGAATTAAATTCTGAGTTTCTATTTTGTTCATACCACATTAAAAATTCATTACGCTCATCTGCTTTCATTGTATTAGATTTATAGTATTTAATTGCTGGAAGTGTGCCAATGTAATTTTCATTTTCCAATTTATTAAATAGATGTGGAAAATAACCCTTTTTCAAATTGATCGATAAATTAAAAGATTTGGTAATTTTGCCAAGGCCATAGGAGAGTACTTCATAGAATCAATAAATTTAATATAACAATAATTAACTTTGGTTCAAGTACGGTTTAAAACATCTCAGTTGAACCCACACATAAACTTACAACATGTTCTTTTATTTTTGTAGAGTTAATTTCTTCTTGTCTTGTTTCTAAATCATAAAATATGTAAATGCAGTTTTAAAAATTTACTTTTGTTTTGTCTTGTTGAACGAAGCATTTATGGTTTTCAGGAACATGATTATCACACATTTTATAAAAATATTCTCCACATAAATCAGTTCTACAACTTTTATGAGCTTTAAAACAAGATTTTCATTTCCTAATTTCTTCACAGATGCTTCTATATTTTGAACTGGAAGCCTTATGATTGACCACGAAATGCGCGATTGCACTGCATACATAAAATATTTTTAACATTAATTGAACAAGCTGGTGAGTTTTGACAGCAAGGGCAACTTTTCGAACATCGTGTTTTTTTTTCTTAGAATACGAAATATGACATAGTCTCCAACTTTATTTTTAGCTTTTAGAGAAATTTTAGAGAAATTTTACATGTAACATTTTTTAAGATAAATTTTTCGTTTTTCTTAGAAATTTTTTTAAGGGGTAATTTAGTTGTTCTATGTTTAATGGAACTATAGGTGTTTAATAAAGATTGCAATATATTAATCCATTTGTAGTTTCCTTGTAAACTAAATATTTTCCACATTAAATTTTTTAAAGTTCGATTAAAGCGTTCTACAATAGATGCTTTCATTTCAGAGTAAGTATGATAGTGATTAATATCATTCTTTACAACAAAATTTTGAAATATCGAATTGAAAAATTCTTTACCTTGATCTGAAGGAATGTTTTTAGGTAAGTTTTTAGCTCGTTTTATAATTTTCTTTAAAGCTTTTAAAACATCACTACCGGTTTTAGTTCTAATTCCTTCAGCATAAGAATATTTAGAAAATATATCTATAACAGTTAACATATATTTAAAACTTTTGTTGAATTTTCCATAAGGAATCATTTCCACTAGATCAATTTGCCACGTATCATTTACTCCTTTATGCTTGATTTGCCTTCTAAGATACCTTTTTCTGGCTGTTCTATGTATTTCTGTTACTATTTGAGATCTTGACATGATTTTTACACCATCTAGCTAGTTTTAAAAATCCAATTTTACATTTCTTTATTTATATACTCTGAAAACTTTGAATTTTGACTGGGTGCTACAGTGTATAACACGATTTAATTCATTTTTAATTTAATTTTGCTAAGACATTTTACAAAAAATAGAACCTGATTCAACAACATTTCCATTTACTGAGGGGACTGCAATAGTCAATATACAAAATGAGATTCAAGTTGATGAAATTACATCTACTGTAAATGAGGAGGAATTAATTGAAACTGAAGAATTCATACCATCGTTTAAAGTTTTAGAAGAAGATACAGAGGAGCAACAAATTTGGGAAATAAATAACTAAGAAGGAGATCTTGGCTATTTTGCAGAATTTTTTAGAAATAATTTATAGCCTATAATAATATTTGTATAAATGTATATGTATCTATAAGTATGTCATACTAAAAAACAAATTAAATAAAATTTAAAAATTTTTTCAGTTATTGTTGTTCTTTACTAAAATATTAAAAATTTTATTTTCTAGTAGTACAGGTATTTCAAAAAACAATCTAGAATAATTGCATTAAACGCTACAACATTGTATTGGCATATATATTTCTTCGTGCAATTTCATAACATGTTTTTCTTGATACATTTTTATATATTTGATTCAGCATTTTTATTGTGTATCATTACAGCTTGAAGAAAATCAATTAAATTGTAAAATGTATCAGCTTCGTCTTTGTTAATGCTAAGACATCGGCCAATAACCATTCTTAACCCATATCTTTATTGATTGTTTCGAGTACCTTTCATACAATTGCTGATAGAATTTACACCAATCACGAATTTTAAAATAGCTGGCTTTTTTCCAATACGATTAAAAATGCAAGTCGCTACAAGAGATTCTGTATCAAAACCAACAAGAACTTTTAGTGACTTTTTGATTTCTGTTGAAAAAATATGTATAGCTCAACATCAAATTTGTGTTCGAACCCTGATCTTCAATTACTACGTTTTAACTAAAGCTTTTTAATATTAATTATATTGTGAGGTACACAAGATTATTAAAAAATTAAATTTCCAAATAAACAGTAAACCGTAAAATTAATCAGATTGTCGTTTTCTATATGATTATCTTTGTGAAACTGATTCAAAAAAGTTTTCATACTTAAACCAAAACATCTATACCAACCATAAACGCAATAGTATTGTCCACATACATCAGAAAGAATACCCTGTATCTGCTATTATTAAAACTATGTATTGATTTTTCTAGTATTTCAAAATTTCCAGTTTATCTGGAACTCCACCATACGATTTAAAATATTCTGTGCAACCATGCTTTGGAATATAAAGGGCAAACCAATGCGTTTCCAGATCTTTTACCTTATCAGTGTTTACAATTAAAAAAGTTGGTTTTTCTATTATTTTTGGAATTTTGTCTAAAGCAAAAACTCTCTTAAAATATTTGTTTGTAAATTTGTTACATTTTAAAATACTATAGTTATTTCTAAAGTGTTTATGGCTCAAACTGACTCAAATCATACACTACACTTATTTCATTAATGTGGTATAGTGTGGTATATTATCTTTATTAATTTTATCATTATGTCCAGTTCCAAAAGATTAATTTTCAAAAGTTTCATTTTCGTACTCCAACATTTTTATATTCAGGAAAATGCGACTGAGGTTCCGTATCTATATACATTGGTTTTGCACGAGTTTGAGTATCTTCTCTTTCCGTAAATTTTACTTTCTCCTCTTTATTTCTAGGAAGTACTCTATTTTTGTTTCTTATTTTAAATAAATTTTGTCTGTATAAATACCATTTTTGAGTGTCCGTGAGATGTTTATTTAACAATATTTTTTCCATATTTTTATCCAATTCATTAAGTTCGACGTCCGCATTTTGATTCATTTTCTTATAAATTTTAAGTTTTAGAATTATCATTTTATTAAATGTTGTATTATTCATTTTATAAAATTTCCGATTATCCCTGATAATACTGCAACAAGAAGTGTAGGTAAAAATGCACCACGTTGAATAATGATTTTTCTTTTGCTATTTATAGATTTTTTCCGGCCAATGAGTGATCTTAATCCCTTTTTATACTTTCGTAATTGGGTTGTTGCTTTTTTACTCAAATTGCAATTACCTTTTAAGATATTTAAAGAGATTTCGCACAATGTTTTTATTACTTCAGAGTCACAGGATTTTATAATTACTTTCTGGAATTTTAGTTTATAGGTTATTAATAAGTGCAATATATGACGATTGATTTTCAAATGTTTCATATTTTTCCCTAAATTGTTCCAAATGATCTCTCGTACAGTAACACAAACCTTTTCCAAGTATATCACTTCTTAATCGAAATATATCATTAACGTCTTGAGTAAGATCTATTAATATATAGCCGTAAGGAACTGACGTCACATCATTTTATACTTTTTCAAATGCATTGATTTGAATGGGATATATTTGGCGAGCTAGCGGTAATATCTAGGATTTATCTCTTGGATTTTTGAAGAGTACTAGATATTTACAGTTAAGTGATATTTACAGTTAAGTGATCTTTACTTTAATTACAGTTAAGTAAAAACATTTTGTGTTACAAATATTAGAGATAAATTTCTATGATCTGACCCTCTAGTAAATAAATCACATACATACTTATGATGAGAATTTAACATCATATGAACGATAATAATTAACAAAGGTTTTTGATTATCATTAAAGTCTAGTATTACTATAAAGTAAAGGAATAAAAGTTAATAAAAGAATAGTATTACTATATTCTACATCTTTGATGTATTTTGGAGCGGAATTTTGGTCTAGATTACACCAAATAATTCTATTAATAAGTGGTTGTGTATTTTCTTTTTTATATTTTATTAAATTACGAATGAAAGTGGTTTTACCACAGCATGATGGACTCGCCACCATCATAGTAAACGGGTGAAACAGCATAGTTGTATTAGTTAAAAACTAACTCTGCTAACCTATCTATAATATAATACACAAGATGTTAGCGAGACCTTGCCAACATGTAAAAAAATATATTTTATATCTATAATAAAACAGTAAACTAAACTGGCAATGATGATATTTCTGTATATTTATTTAATAATTTAAAATTTGATTACTAGAGACACAAATCTTTGACTCAAAGTATTATCAAGAGACACAAACCGTTAATTAAAAATATAAATAAATTTAGTAAATATTATTACCAGAGACCAAATTTTTCACTAGAAGTATTATCAGAGACACAAACCGTTCATTAAAAGTGAGTACAGTCAAAAAAGGTGAAGTACATACATAAAAAACACATTTTCAATAAAAATAAATTCAGCAAATTTTTAATTTTTAAATTTGACCGCCACATCCATTATGAACTGGTCGCAGCGGTAAATTAAAAATAAATTATTAATCTTCTGTTGGCGTTTTCAATCTTTGTTTTGAAAAAAATAAAATTAAAACACCTGAAAATGAAAAGAGCAAAGTTTATAGTAAGTCTCATATTTATAAGAAAAAAATTATAGGCCGATTTTATTCTTGATTTTGTTTTCATTAGTATAAAAGCTGGTAAAAACTTCGTAACAGACTTTAAAATAGTTTTGTTTATTTAGGTTGAAATTTAGATTTTTAACATAAAACATAACATAAAATATTCGAAATTTTTTTATTAATATAAAATTCGGCAGACCTAAATATTTATATTTCATAACAGAAGTCTGGAACTCACCAAATATTATAGAAATGGATATTTTTCTTAGAAAAAAAAAAACTAACATAGAAAATATCATTTTAGAAGCCTTCTCTACAAAAGATTCATAATTTTGTACTAATTTATTATTAGACCATTAATAATATTGTTAGCCGTGGAAAAAAATAAGATTTATTAATCAGATCAGATAATATAATACCAGGAATTAATGATTGAATTTCTGATAATATACACAATATTATACACACAAGATGTTGGCCAGACCTATAATAAACCACTCACACTGAATGTAAACTGAACTGGCAATGATGATATTTCTGTATATTTATTTAATAATTTAAAATTTTATTATCAGAGACACAAATCTTCGACTAAAAGTCTTATCAGAGACACAAACTTTTACTTTTTAAAAAGTACTTTCGACACAAAATTTAAAGCAAATTTTTAATTTTTAAATTTGACCGCCACATCCATTATGAACTGGTCGCAGCGGTAAATTAAAAATAAATTATAAATCTCCTGTTGGCAGTTTTCAAATGACTCTTTGTTTTGAAAAAAATAAAAATACTCTTAACAAAATTAAAAGACTTGAAAGTGAAAAGAGCAAAGTTTATAGTAAACCTTATATTTATAAGAAACAAATAATAGGCCGATTTTATTCTTGATTTTGTTTTCACTATTATAAAAGCTGGTGAAAGCTTCGCAGCAGACTTTAAAGTAGTTTTGTTTATTTAGGTTGGAATTTTGATTTTTTAAGCTGCATTTTTGATATTATAATTTGATAACATTTGATAACATAAAATATTCGAATTTTTTTATTTTATTCGGCAGACTTAGCTAATTATATTTCATAACAGAAATCAGAAACTTACTAAATATTATAGAAATGGATATTTTTCTTAAAAAAAAGAAAAAATAACATAGAAAATATCATTTTAGAAGCATTCTCTCACAATAGATTCATAATTTTGTACTAATTTATTATTAGACCATTAAATTAAAATGCTGTCGAAAACGACCCTCACAAAAAAAAGCCCTCAAAAATTTATGAAATTTCATTATCAGATACATGAATCTTTTATTAAATATACCAAAGACCTCTTCCAAAGTACATTTAAATAAAATAAATTTAGCAAATTTTTTTCAAGCAAAAAAAAACAAGTAAAAGTAACAGTAATGATGTAGTATTTATACCCTACACCTAAAAAATTCAAATTAAATTAAAAATCCATAAGTTATTTTAGTTAGGTACTTAATATACCTAAGCTAAAAAAATACATGTAATAATCCCTCCCTTAATACAGGTAGTAAGGGAGTCAGTATGATAACGTAAATGTTTTTGAATCTATAGAAATTGTGCAATTCCACAGAGGATTTTCTAGTATTTATATAAAAAGCTCTTTTCCCGAAGTGAATATAAATGTAAATTTAGTTATTCTATGGAACATTCTTCCGTAAACCTTCAACATGGATAATCAAATTGTCGTAGTTGACCTACAATTTTTAAAAGGAAATAAAAAGCAATATTTTCTAATAGAGCTGGCTATACTAGACAAAGGAAGTTTAATTCCTACTGTATATCACTTCAAACCACCATACCCTGCAGAAGAACTTAGGCAAGAGGGAAATTATAATAAACAGTATAGCGAAAAGAAAATAAATGGACTTAAATGGAATAACGGTTTAGTTGAATATTTCGACTTGAAACCTATATTCAAATACCATTTAGAATCAACTGAAAAAATTTGTGTTAAAGGAGAGCAAAAAAAAAATTTTCTTAAAAAGTATATTGACAGCGTTAAAATAGAAGATCTAAGCAGAGACTTACCGTCATTATCAGAGAAAATTTTAAATCAAGATGTCCTATACACTATACAAACACCAGTTTCAGATGTGCTGTAAAAAATTCTTTTAATGTCTATATGCATCTCTTAAAAGAAATATATCAAATTAAAATTTTTCAAATTATATATATATACAGAATTAGATTTCAAAAACGTGTACAAAAATTGGATTTCACTATTTCTACAATCTTAACATTTGATCATCGTAAAAACTTTTTCAACTCGGATTTCTATAAAATTGTAAAATATTTCCAGTTAAATAAAAAAATTATGAACATGTAAATAAATCTGTTTTACTTTTATATTCTTGTTTTCAAAATAGATACCAAATGCAATTAACCTTATGACTTGGATTTTTTGTTTATTCTTTGCAGATTATGCAATATACAATGAACCTAAGCAACATGTTAATCGTTAAGCATTCCATAGCTTTCAATTCCTATTTGTCTTTTTTTCATTCATATTTTTTCACATTCTTACAAACAAAAAATATCTTACACGACACAGTGACAATAATTATTAGTTTTTTCTTTCCTCTTCTTTAAATACTTAAAGTAGTAAAAAAAAAGCAATACAAATAGTTAGGTACATCTAAAAACGCATAATTTTCTTCAATGGTCTGCTAGACAGAAAAACAAGTTTGCACTTTTTCTTTATGAATTTTAATGATGCGTTTAAACTTTTTTTGTTTTTTTCTTTTTACATTTATCAACCATTTTTTTCTTTCTACTTTTCATATGCGCCTATTACTTAAGGCAAGTATACATGAATAAGAAGTAAACCTGTACCACGTTATATATTTTTGATTACCTGTTTTTTTTTCTGTTTATTCATTTTTTTTTCAACATTCTTCCATAACAATTAATTAATGGTTTTTCTTTCCTCTTCTTTAAATACTTGTCATAAAAAAAAACGAAAAAAAAAGAAATAAATTCATCTCAAAATTGTAAACATAAAAAAAAAAAAATTTTTTCTTATTATTTCCATGTTTACCTATTACTTAAAACAAGATGTACAATCTTTATAAACAACTAGACTTGTCTGGTGGCCACCGCCGCCTGTCTGATATACTTTTAAGACATTAAACTACTTCCTGTCTGACCTAATTAGGTTTGACCTACTTCCGGGTGACCTTGACCTACTGACCTGTCTGGCCCAAGTGCCTACCTATCTACGAGAATAATTCGAGGTATATCACTTGCATTTTTTTGTCTTTTTGAAAGTTTTCAAGTTGCATGCAAAGCAATTTTTATAATATTTCCATCATTCGTTGGCTTTTTTAAAGTCTGAACTTCTGTTTTTGCTTCTTTTATAACATTTTTCAATGGTGTTTTTCGGTTTTGTTGTTGTTGTTGTTTTTGTTTTTTTACAGTTTTCTTTTTTAACTCCATACCGAATTTAACTTTAGCTTTCATAGACATAAAAAAACTAGTTCAAATTATTCAAAAAAAAATTTTACTAACTTTTTACTTAAATCTTTTTCACTAAGAACTCAATTAAATTTTACAAATCAATCAAATCAATATGTTTATTGGTATGATCCTAATGAGTTAGTTAATAGATTAAGATTTTTAATTGCATCAGAAACAGCTGGTAGCAATAACAATGAAATTGTATCTTTAATTGAAGAATTGAGAGAAGCAAATATAATTCAATAACATTTTACATTAACAATTAGTAAAAATCAAAATGCGCCTTGATAAGTTTGGACGCATTATGACTTCATCAACTTCTAAAAAGCTACATACTCAAGGTCCTCCAAGTATAGGTTTCAAATTAACTTCCGAAGGAAATTATGATTTAAATAACAAAATTTTATCAAATGTTCAAGAACCTGTGGACGGAAATGATGCAACAACGCAAACATTTGTGAATAATCGAATTTTTTTTCACAAAAAACTATAACAAAACGAGATAAGAGAAATGTTTATTCATACAGTGACAGCAGTGTCTATAGAACTTAAATGAGCAGAAGAAAAATTAAGAATATTAGAAAAAAAAGATGCAAGATAGATTAAAGAAAATCCAAATCAAATTTTCTGTAATGTTAAATGAAAAATTTTCAAAAAAGAATGATTTTATTGAATTGGAAATTAAAACACCAATTGGATTTATTAATGCACTACTACAAAACGCTGAAACATAATAATTCAAGGAATTGTAATTGTGAACATAATTGTGATTAGTTTTCATTTAACTTCGAAAATGGATATACATTAAATCGGATAATCTTAAAAAAAAATTTATGAGGATAATATCAGGATATTTTACTAGAAGAGCATTATGAAGAGTTAAAAAGACATTTCAAATTTTTGAAATTATTTCAAAATTCTATTCAAATTGAAACAAAAGAGTATGGATATCATTGGGATATATACATCAGATAATATTACAATTCTTCCAGATACTTGTTCATTTCATTCAGCAGAAAACTACACGTTACAATGTTCCAAACTAATGGAATTATATAAAAGAATAGAATATAAGTTATAATAAAACTATACATACTTGTAAACTGTTATACAAATAAAATATAAATTTTATAAATTTTATAAGGATATAAATTTTAATATATTGAACATTTATTGTTTGTTCTTTTTTTGTTATAGATTTTATTTATAAATCAGGGAAAGAGAGGTATGTTTTAATTAGTTATTGTAAAAATGAGTAAGGATGAAGTTGTTTCGGTTGGCATGATTCTTCAGTTTCTGAAAATAGCGATGAGAAGGAAGATGATATTTCAGCTACTTCTAGCGATATTTCAGATTCATCTGAAGAGAGCCAAAAGAAGGAGGATTATAATGATGAAAATGATTATAAGTGTCAAATTTATGGTAAAACCTCAAATACATATATTATACAAATGGAATACAGCATATAAGTTAGCTCGACAAAAATATTGGGAAGTTACAGCACTGGATCGCCTTAGATTTAATCAAAAAATTCAAAATACTGATATTATTATTTCTAAGATTCTAGATAGTAATCATCGGGAAATCATTTTCAATCAAAGATTTTCAAATTAGTTATATAATAATTACTTTATTTAAAAATGAATAAAAGAGAGGTTGTTGAAGAACTTCATAAGCATACGCGGAGAAATTTTAAACGACGTAGAGTTATAATGAAAGGATTTTTATTTTTTTTTATTTTTTTTACGAGGGACGGTGGAAAACATCAAAAGTCACTCAACGGAACTGCACGAGGTTCCTCTGAGTAGTGTTGGACTCTAACCAACCAAAACCACCCCCTTTAAAACCAAACTATAGGATTGGTTCTTTAATACATAATAATATAATGTACAGCTTGGTTTTGGGGAAAAGGATGGAGGAAGGATTACGTGGGTGTTTGAATATAGGAAAATTGGGATTATGGAGGATGAAGGGAAAAATTTAGATAGTTATTTTGAAGAAAGATGTTAGTGTTCTTCTTGAATTTCGATATATCGTACACAAATGAATTACCAACTTTTGGGAACACATGTGCGGGCATAAGGTTCCATAAACGCGACGTGCGCATGACAAACGAATTTCCGAATGCTGTATTGCGCCATCTTGCCAGTTCGACAGTATATGGGTGGGCATCTGTTGCACTCCTCGATTTACGTTGGAAAACTTTGAGTGGAGGCATCAATTGTTTTATTTCTTTAGAACAGGTGTTCACTCCTACAAGGTATCTATAAAAGAGGGTCAATGACCCATCAGTACGGCGATGGCAAAGTGGAGTGAGCGTTGAGGTAACACTGGGGTCACCAATAAAGCGAATAGCTCTGTTTTGCACTTTGTCGAGATAACCCAGCGCTGTTTGGGGCGCTGCTGCAGCCCAAATATGTGCGTTATACTCCATTTTCGGCCTAATGTACATTTTATAGATGTTGAGAAGATCGGAAGGAGAAAAGTAAGCTTTACAGCGGTACAAGAAACCTAGACATTTAGCAGCATCTTTAGCTATACCAAAAATATGATTTGACCAGGTCAATTTCTGATTTAACTCGATGCCCAAAATGTTTAAATCTGTTGAGTGCTGCAAAGCTTCACCCTGAAAAGTCAGGTTGGGTGTAGTAGTAGCTACTTTACGCGAGATTAAACAGCATTACCTTTTTTTGGTGTTGAAATCAAAGGTAAGTCATGAGATCACCGGTTGAACGACGGGCTCTGAACACGTATTGTCGATCATGAAGCAAACCTCTACGATCCAGATATTTCAAAAGCGTCTGGTTTACTATTTTTTCCATTACTTTGGAAAGAACCGAGGTGATAGCAATAGGACGGTATATTTAGAGGGATCGCTTTTATTACCTTTTTTTGGAATTAGGAAAACATGTGCAACCTTCCATTGGGTAGGGTGAATACCCGAAGTAAAGGAAAGATAAAAAAGGTTCCGTAGAGGTTTTGAAATACTTGAATAGGTATTTTTAAGAACCATGGTAGTGATACCATCTGGACCGGCTGATTTTTTTGCATCAAGATTTTTCAAGATTTTCATCACTGCTCTTGTCCTAAAGTATATTTTACCGAAGCAGTAGTCAACTTCAGGAACAGATGGTGGCTTTAAAGTTGACTGAGGCAGTGTCCAGTTGAAAGAGAACTGCTTGCCAAATAAGTTCGCTTTCTCTTTGGAATCTGACACAATCATGTTATTAATATCAACAAGCGGAGGAAAAGAAGACCCGCTAGCGTCCTCTTTTTAACTTTTTGCAAATGACCAAAAGGATTTGCTATTCTTAGGCATGTGGATAAGTTTGTGTTTCAACTTTAGGTTGAATAAGAATTTTTGCCTGTTGATAACTCTCTTGCACCTGTTTAGAACCACTATATAGTTTGCTCTGAGAGCCTCCGACCTATTGTTTTGATACAGTTTAAAAGCCTCCTCCTTTTTAAAAATGGCTTCACTGCAAATGCAATTGAACCAAGATTTGGATTTCCGTTTAATAGTTCTCATGGAATGAGGAATAATCGCATTTGCAGCAAAGTCGACATTCCTATCGCGGAAGCACAATGACCAATCAAAGGATCTGAAAAAACTGTTAAGACCCTCCCACTTCGCATGGCTGTATCGCCATACTAATTTCCTCGGAGGAGTCCTTCGATTGGTAATTGGGCCTACCCGGAAACTTGTTTTAACTAAACAATGGTCGGAGCCACCCAGGGGGCAACCAACTGAAACCACATATTTTTCACGGTGTGTGGTCAGGAACAGATCCAAAAAGTAGCTTTCTTGATCAGCACGATCCGTGATCCTAGTGGGATTTTCGACAAGTTGAGAAAGATGGAAAAGAGATGAGAATAGTTCAACTTGTTTCCCAATTGAGTTTTGACTCAGAGAAGTGTTACTAGAAAAGTGAAGCCAGTTTCTATTATGAATATAGAAATCACCCGCCAGAACAATTTCAGTTCCTGGATATGAATCCAAAATTTCATTGATCTGGTTTGAGAGATTTTCAATTTCCACAACAGTTTCCTCTTCACTTGAGTTAGGTGATCTGTATAAGAAACAGAAATGTATGACTTGCTTTGTAACAAGGATTGTTATCCAAACATAGTGGAAAGTTGGGCTAGGACATTTGAATTTATTAAGAGTGTTGAAAGCTGTGTCATTTTTATAATAGATGGCGATACCTCTTTTAGACACGAAATGTGAAACGCGTGTGTAGCCAGTAATATTAAAATTATCATTCTGGCCGTTAACTTGAGTTTCAGATAGGGCAAGAATTGCTGGTTTGCTAGAATTTAAATGGCAAGTGACGGCATTGAAATTCGTCTGTAAACCGCGTATATTGCAGAAATCTACATTAAAATTAGTAATTTTGTAAAATTTTAAAAAACAATATAAGTGAAAATCAACAAATTAAAATTTATAATTAGATAAAAAAGTGAAATATCAAATTAAAATTTAAATTGATAAAGAAACAATAAAAATTATAAAAATTATATGTGTACGATATGAATACCGCGAGCTTGACAACACAATTTTGTTTGTGAATTAAATTAAATTAAATGTTTGCCTTGAATGTGCAAATGATTTATAAAACGTACAACAGTTTTTAGCATACACTGTGAAGTGACCTTATTAAACGCAGTTACAACCGCAAACACACCCAAAGCAAACCTTACGTGCAATACAAAAAAAGAAAAAAGAGCACGTTATAGCAAATAAAAGTTATTAATTAATTAAGTTGATATTTACACACACTATTATAAATAATAGTAAAATTTACAATAATATTAAACTCTTCTCAAAATCTTTTATAATAATGTAAAAGTAAATTAGAATAAGTAAATACCACCAGAAATTACAAATTAAAATTACAGTTTAAGTTATGGTGGTATTGACTATTGAGAAGAGAAGAATTGGAACACTGACATCTATCTACGGGATGGAGTGAGAAGGATATTGTTTTTGCTTTGTTTACAACTAGAAGATGTTAGAAAGAAAAGAACAAAAAAAAAAAAATTAAAATTAAAATTAATTAACAATTGTAAACAAAGCAACCGCGCACATTGAATTAGAAAAATTTAAAAAAAAATAAAATAGAATAAATTAGTCAATTTTGAATATACTAAATATTAAATAAATATGAAAAAAAAAAAAAAACAAAGAAAAAAAAAAAAAAGAGAAATTAAATAACAAAAAAATAAATAAATGTGATATTAAAAAAGAAATGTGTTATTAAAAAGAATGTTTATTAAAAAAGCAAAAAGAAAGAGTACTTATCTTACTGCCGCCATTGGGAGTGCAGCTAAGGTTTAAAACGTGTTTTATATTTATTTTGCACCTTTTACTTTGCACATAATTAAAATTAGAACAAAATAAAAAATATAGATAAAAATAAAAAACAAGTGAATTTATTAGTTAAATTAAAATTAAAATAAAATAGATTAAGTTAAATTTAAAAATTGAGTAAATATTATTTATATTTTTAATTATTCGTAAACGATGTTGTCAAACCGACGGTCAAACCGAATCAATGATCTGATGATCTTTGGCAAGCTGATTTAGTAGAAATGGGTTTATATAATAAAGAGAACAAAGGTTTTAATTTTTTATAAACTGTCATTAATACCTTTTCTAAGTATGCATGGACAATCCCTATAAAAACAAAAACTTCAGAGAACGTTACAGAAACAATACAAAATATTTTTGTAAATTCTAAAAGACAACCTCAAAATTTACAAACCGATGATGGAAAAGAATTTTTTAATAAAATATTTCAAAAATTAATGCATAAATATCATATAAATCATTATTCAACATATTGCACATTAAAAGCATCTATTGTAGGACGTTTTAATAAAACTTTAAAAGAAAAGATGTGGTAAGAATTTAGTTTTAACGAAAATTATAAATGGTCTTAATTAAAATATAATTGATGAACTAGTTAAACAATATAATTATAGTAAACATCGAACAATTAAGAAACATAATAAATGAATGAATAAATGATGAATAAATATAATGCTAGCGATTTACTTAAAAATGTATACAATCATATAACAATAGTTCCACATGCTAAATTTAAAGTGATTGGTGATTCAGTTTGAATAAGTAAATATAAACATATTTTTGAATAAGCTTATACACTAAATTGGACAACTGAAATATTTAAAATCAAGAAAGTTCAGAGTTACGAACCTTGTAACATATTTATTAGAAGATTATCAAGGTCAACCAATACAAAGAGGCTTCTATAAATATGAACTATTAAAAGCTAATCAAAAACATATATACTTGTTTGATAAAATTCCTAAAACTAATGATGATAAAATGTTTGTTAAGTGGTTAGGATTTTTTACTAATCATAATGCACGGATAAATAAAAACGATGTATTAAAAAAAAAAATTTTTTTTATTTTTATTAATTTGCAATTACATAATATATTATTTTATTTTATTTGTAAAAGTGATGAAATTTCCATTTGATATGATGACTTTTGTTTTATTGACCGCAAACCTAAAACTGTATATTCAGATTTATAATCTGTATCCATAAGTGGAAGTGATTCTACATCTCCAGTATCTGATATTCTGATATCTGATATCTGCTAAAATTTCGCGATATTCAAAGCATTGAATTTTGAGGAATTTTGTTTGAAATTACTATCATATGCACATTGGACATGTATTTCTTTATCAGCAGCATATTCTAATTTAAAATGTCTGTATAATACATAATCACTATTTATTATTCAACCTATATTACGTTCTTTTAATATCAGTTCTTGTCTAAAAACTTCAATGGCTTTATCTATAGATAAATATTGAGGATCAAAATCAGCTTTATCTCCAAATAAATAATCATCAGCTTTCAAAGTAGTTTTTGGTGTGGATATAGTTGTACTAATTGACGATACTTTGTTTAATTAATGAGAAATCGAATGTTATAAATGCTGAACTGATAAATTTATTTTAACGGTTTCATTATTTGGTTCCGGTTAACAAGTGGTTCCGAAAGCTGATTCATCTAATTGGACATCAGGAATTGGGATTGAATTGGTTTGTATAGTTAACAAACTGAATATAAATATGATATATGATATCATCGTTTTATAAAAAATATGATCTCCATCAAAGGTACACGAAATCATGATTTGTTAGAAGTTAAAAATATATTACTTATACTTTTTATTTTCTCGAAATTTTTTTTTTATGTACAAACTTTACTTGACTTATAATAGAACACACATACATAAAAAGTGGTAAATAACGATCTCTTCCATCTGAAAAAGCTTCCATATAATCTAAATATTCCTCTTTTAAACTTTCAAGTAATTTTCTTAAATTAGTTAACATATCCCCAATTTTTGATTTATTATTTTTTTCATTATATGTGTTTTCTATAGATGTTATAAATATAATTCCATCATCAAATCGCTTCCTTATCATAGACTTTTTCATCTAATTTTGATTTTCTTCATATTAATTTTTTTTCATGGAAAATGATTGAATTTGTTCTGAAATTCTTATCTTTTGGTAATACATTCGAAATATTTTTCTCAATTAACTCCCAATCATCTTCTTCAGCAAAAGGACAACCACATCCAAACTGTTGGTTACTTGATTTTTGATGGATGATTATATAATTATACCAATAATGGAAATATCGCCATATAATACCATATACTTACTTCAATTTCTATATGTTGCCAATCGAATGGAGATAAAAATAATTTATTATTTACTGACTCACCATTTCTAATTTTTAAAATGTAAATCATGTAAATGTGTACATGTATTTTCTCCCTCTTTTGTAGTTAGATATATCACCAAAAATTCGTTGAATATTTTCCAATTGATTATCTTGATTGAAGCGCCCATTTGCGGCCACAAATACAATATTTATAACCATGTAAAATGTTACCAACCCAAAACATTTTGATCTTCTCACGTGCTAAACTTACCGTCTTATGATACTTTTTAATCTTAAAATTAACCTTTTATTCAATTTTGAATAATATATAAGCTTATTAGAAGAAAAAAATCTTGTCTCGATAAGATCATAAGAAGCATGAAAACTACTTTTTCGAAATAAATCTAATATAAAACTAATAAAACATTATTTATGAATTAATACTAAGAATTAACTAAATCTTCTGTGGGTAGTAGCAAAGACTATACATATATAAGACATTCCAAGTAGAATAAATTTTTTAGTATAGAAAATAAAAATAAGGCTGTGCCCCAAATAGTCGCGACAGTTATCAATATGAAATTTATTCATCTTTTATGATATACTAAATTCGTTTTTTTATACCCTACACCTAAAGTATAGCGTATATTAACTTTGGTATGGTGTTTGTAACCACCAAAAGGAAGCGAGTTAGATATAGATATGGACATGTAACCACCAAAAAGGAAGCGATTTAGATAGGATCACCTCCTGAGTCGATTTAACGATGTCCGTCCATCCGTCCGTTCGCACGATAACTCAACAACTAATAAAGCTATTTTGATGAAATTTATATAGTAGGTTACTAATTACGAAAGGAAGGCTAAGTTCGAATCTGGACAAAATCGGTCCATGAGTTTGGATTTTGGAAGCTTCCGAACAAGCCCCAAAGCAAACGAGATTATCTCCAAAATCAACAAAGATAGAACCTTTATTTTTAGTACAAGAGTGTGCTGTTATGTTTCCTTTTCTATAAAATTGAAAACTGACATTTGAAAGAATTTGAACCATGGATTCTATTTTGGAAGCTTCCAAACGAGCCTCAGAACGAACGAGTATATCTCCACAATCAACAAAGATAGAACCTTTATTTTTAGTATTTGAGAGGATTTGGTCCATGGGTTCGGATTTTGGAAGCTTCCGAACGAGCCCCAGAGCAAACGAGATTATCTCGAAAATCAACAAAGATAGAACCTTTAAATTTTGTACAATGATGTTCCTTCCCGTTCAATTTATGTCTCTGAAATTTAAGAAGATTTTGACCATGGGTTTGGATTTTGGAAGCTTCCGAACGAGCACCAGAGCAAATGAGATTATCTCCAAAACCAATAAAGATATAACCTTCAAATTTGACAGAGTGGGGTTCTTTCATGTTTTATTTAAGTCTCTGAAATTTGAGAAGATTTGGTCCATGGGTTCAGATTGTGGAAGCTTCCGAACGAGCCCCAGAGCAAACGAGTATATCTCCACAACCAACAAAGATAGAACCTTTATTTTTAGTACAAGAGTGTGTTGTTATGTTCCTTTTCTATAAAATTGGAAACTGACATTTGAAGGAATTTGAACCATGGATTCGTATATGGGAAGCTTCCGAACGAGCCCCAGAGCAAACGAGATTATCTCCAAAACAAACAAAGAAAGAACCTTTAAATTTTTTACAATGATGTTCCTTCCCGTTTGATTTATGTCTCTGAAATTTAAGAAGATATGGTCCATGGGTTTTGATTTTGGAATCTTCTGAACGAGTCCCAGAGCAAATGAGATTATCTCCAAAAACAACAAAGATATAACCTTTAAATTTGGCAGAATGGTGTTCTTTCATGTTTAATTTAGGACTCTGAAATTTAAGAGGATTTGGTCCATGGGTTCCGATTTTGGAAGTTTCCGAACGAGCCTCAGAGCAAACGAGATTATCTCCAAAATCAACAAAGATAGAACCTTTATTTTTAGTACAAGAGTGTGCTGTTATGTTTCCTTTTCTATAAAATTGGAAACTGGCATTTGAAAGAATTTGATCCATGGATTCGTATTTTGGAAGCTTCCGAACGAGCCCCAGAGCGAACAAGTATATCTCCACAACTAACAAAGATAGAACCTTTATTTTTAGTAAAAGAGTGTGCTGTTATGTTTCCTTTTCTATAAAATTGGAAACTGACATTTGAAAGAATTTGAACTATAAATTCGTATATGGGAAGCTTCCGAACCAGCCCCACAGCAAACGAGATTATTTCCAAAACCAACAAAGATAGAACCTTTAAATTTTTTACAATGATGTTCCTTCCCGTTTGATTTATGTCTCTGAAATTTAAAAGGATATGGTCCATGGGTTTGGAGGATATGGTCCCAGAGCAAATGAGATTATCTCCAAAAACAACAAAGATATAACCTTTAAATTTGGGAGAAAGGTGTTCTTTCATGTTTGATTTAGGTCTCTCAAATTTGAGAGGATTTAGTCCTTGGATTCGGATTTAGGTAACTTTCGAACGAGCCTCAGAGCAAATGATATTATCTCCAAAACCAACTAAGATATAACCTTTAAATTAGGCAGACTGGTGTTCCTTCATATTGGATTTATGTTTCTGAATTTTGTGAGGATTTGTTCCATGGGTTCAAATCTTGGAAGCTTCCGGACGA
The DNA here is from genome assembly GCA_947095535.1 of Poecilobothrus nobilitatus. Classification (NCBI taxonomy): domain Eukaryota; kingdom Metazoa; phylum Arthropoda; class Insecta; order Diptera; family Dolichopodidae; genus Poecilobothrus; species Poecilobothrus nobilitatus. The sequence continues at coordinate 185,235,764 of OX352772.1, forward strand.
GCCCCAGAGCAAACGAGATTATCTCCAAAATCAACAAAGATAGAACTTTTATTTTTAGTACAAAAGTGTTCTGTTATGTTTCCTTTTCTGTAAAATTGGAAACTGACATTTGAAAGAATTTGAACCATGAGTTCGTATTTTGGATACTTCCGGACGAGCACAAGAGCAACGAGCATAACAAAACCAACAAAAGTAGAATCTTTAAACTTAGGACAATGGTGTTCTGGCATGTTTTTTTTATGTTCCTGAGATGGATTCGATGAATTGGAGTGGCAATTCGGGTACCTGACACACATCTCCCAAGGACTAACAATCTTCGAAATTAATAAAGATAGAAACTTAAAATTTTTTACAAAGGTGTCAAGCATATCCCAAGAGGATGCCTCTTTTACGTTCCTGAAATTCGAGTTGAATAAGACAGAAAAGGGAAGAAGTTCAAGCAGCTGCCATAAAAACTTATGGATTTTTAATTTAATTCGAATTATTCAGGTGTACGGTATTAATAAGTCGGTTGCATCGACTTACTGTTACATGTACTTGTTTAAATTTTAAATATCCATAAACGTTTTTCTTTCCTTTCTTTAATATACAATCAGATACAATTTAACCTTGAATAAAAAAAAAAAGTTTTCTAAATAAAATAAATTGGTGTGTATGTACATTGTAACTTCGTATTGCTATACTAGGATAGATAATAATTTGAATACTGGTCATTTAATGTAGATTTTTGTAAGTAATTTAGATTCGACTGTGAGTTTTAAATAAATTTTATTTATTCTAGTTATATAATATTACAATTCATTAACATAAAATTTACAAATGTATTACAATAAAATAATTTTTAAGTTACAAAGAAGAGATTATTTATCTGCATGCTGTGCTGTATGTGTTATAAACTGAACGAACGAGAATGTATGTTAAATCATAATATTTAATCTGTAAACGACAGACATTTAAAACTCTTTTACTCAATGATTTACCAACCAATTTTCATTTTTTTTAGATGGTAAATATTCAGTACAGCCATCTTACAAGATCAATATTTTTCCAAAATTTTCTGATTTTCATTAATAATTTTCCATTTTTATAAAAAACTAATGTAAAGTATACACATATGTATCATATATTATGTATAACCTATACCTATAATATACATATTCAAAAACGACGCTCTTTTACTCCGTTGAATTTTAAATTTTGCTTTTTGTTTTTGCTTTTTGTTTTTTTTTCTAAATACATAAATAAAATTTTTTTTTGTTGTTTTTCTGATATTTTCATATCATCATATCATAATATTTAATCTGTAAATGACAGACATTTAAAACCCTTTTACTCAATGATTTAATAACCAACTTTAATTTTTTTCTTTTTAAATGATAAATATTCAGTACACCCATCTTACAAGATGAATATTTTTCCAAAATTGGATTTTCATTAATAATTTTCCATTTTTATAAAAAAACCCATATAAAGTATATACATATGTATCATATAGTATGTATAATCTATACCTATAATATTCATATTCAAAAAAGACGCTCTTTGATTCCGTTAAATTTTTGTTTTATTTTTTCTTTTCGATTAAAAATTTTAAAATATTGGTTGTATGGTAGGAGTAGGAATTTCACAATATAAATGAATATAAACATTCAGATTTTATTTTAGGTTTTAGTACAGCGGTATAGTGTGGGGTTATTAATAGTTGCTGTTTAATCTTGCAAGTTCGATTCAGTTCTGTTTTTTTTTTTTTTTGGTTTTTATTTTTCTTTTTTTTGGTTTTTTTTTTTTATATTTTAAACGAAATAAATTCTTACATATCACAATATCATCATAATATTTAATCTGTATTGATAGACATTTAAAACCCTTTTACTCAATGATTTACCATCTTAGGCTTCTTATAATATATATATAATAGGTATATATTGAGTTTCCAATACTCAATAAATCAAGGGCAACTTCTAAAAGATAATAATAACCGTCTTTTTACAAAAAATATCATTTGCAAAGAAATTTTAAATTCATAAAGGCTTTAATTATTGAAAATTGTATTTTTACATTTTAAATAAAATCATAAAGAAACTATACTGTATATACTGTATTATAATTGCTAATTAAAACACCTCGAATTTCGAGGGGCGGCCGAATACTAATATAATGTTAAGTTAACAAAAAGCTTCGTTATACTTTTTATTTTTTAAATAAAATGAAGTTTTTTTCTAGATATATGAAAAAATATACATGAGATTTCTTGATTTGTCACAGACAATTTGTGTATTTAAGTATATTTTTTTTTTGCAAAATAAGCTATATTTATAGCTATAATATATAAATATATTAATATAAATATTACTTATTATATAAATTTATATATAAGAGTATATAAAAATGTGTTATTTATAATGATTAAGTAACAAATAATTCGTCGTTTCAATTGAAGTAAACCGTATTGGCTATAATATATGAAGAAGGATTTAAATTTTTACTTTATAAATTTAAATGTATAAAATTATTAATTAACATATATTGGATTAATGTTAATTAGTTTAACTAAGTAGGTATATATGTATACATAAGTACAAATCATAATATTAATTTTTATACAAACTTCAATAAATAATTTTGTGAATTGCAACAAAATTATTTTGCACATTTATTATAATTTTTAAATATCTACCATAAAAACAATAAAACCATACAATAAATCTGACAAGTAGCTAATTGTTAACTTAACATTATATTTACATATATTCTCGTTTATTCGGTTTATAACACATACAGCAGAGCATACAGATAACTTATCTTTTCTTTGTATTTTAAAAATTATTTTATTGTAATACATTTGTAAATTTTATGTTAATGAATTGTAATATTATAAACTAGAATAAATAAAATTTATTTAAAACTAACAATCCAATCTAAATTACTTACAAAAACCATTAGCAGTATTCAAATTATTATCTATCCTAGTATAGCAATAAGAAGTTGCAATGTAATACACACCAATTTATTTTATTTAGAAAACTTTTTCTTTTTTATTCAAGGTTAAAATGTATATGATTCTACATCAAAGAAAAGAATGAAAAACGTTTTTTTGTTTTTTTTTTGTTTTATTTTTCAGTTTATAATGTTATATTCTTATATAAGATTTATTCTTATAACCTAATTTTAATAAGTACATGGCTGAATAATTTACATGCTCTCACAATTAATATTGTCTGTTTTTGTTATTATCAAATTATTTGATTAAAATATTTTGTAATATAAAATTTTATTATCTAATATCTCTTATTAATATTTAATTAGTTTTATGCTAATGAATTTATTGGAAAAATTTTTGTTTTAAAAACCCATTTTATTTAATTTCTCATTTATATAAAATCTTAAAACTAATTTAACTAACTCAACTTAACTTAATAGCTAGTTACGACTACTATCTAACCTACCTTAAATCTAAATTCTGCCAAAAGTGTGGTTTTCTATGATAAAGTTTTTCTTTTGCAGGTATATACATATCATACTTAAACAATTCGTTATTTTCAATGTTTAGTGCGTTTAAATTTGATGGTATATTTTTAATGAGAGCGTGTCTCTTGTAATGATACAAAATCGGAATATGCTTATAATTTTCTATATATTTATATTTATCAAGATAAAAGAAGGCCTAAGGAGGCAAAAACCCTGTTTTTAAGCAGTTATTTGATTATGTTAAGATTAATGAACTTTCGGTTGTTTCACTACTCCTTTGAATGTGGTTCCGTGTGAGTCGAATGATAAAATTATCGATTATAATTATGTTCGCCTTATCGTAAATAAATTTGTTTGAATAGAAATGCGCAAAACCTATTGAAGGCTTTCTATTATAATTTGTACAAGCTCTTAAACACTTGCGTTCAAACAATCTTAATTTTTCCATCGAAGAAGCACTAACATTATACCATATTGGGCAGGCATATGTTAATACTGATCGGATTAAGGTTTTGTAACATAGTAATTTTACTTTGTTATAAAGTGTTCTAGAAAAGAATAGTTTAGCTAAATTTATAAAGGCGATATTTGCTCGACTTATTTGTTTTTGAACGTGATGGTTGAAATTAAACAAATAGTTATAATGAACTCCTAAATATTTAAAACTTATGGAGTTTTTAATCTTTGTCTTGTTTGGAGTAAGTATATAAAAATCTCTCCAGCATGTTTTAATATTATATTTTACCTTATTGATAGTGTTCCTGAATAATATAGTTTCACATTTTTCGAAGTTTACTTTTAGCTTCCAGCGATTAGAATAATTAAGCACTTTGTTAAACATTTTTTGTAAAATGTGTTGTGCATCTCTAAGGTTATTACTAGCTGTATAAATTGTCAGATCATCCGCAAATGTTATGCTGTAATTAAGCTCTAAATTTTTATTTAGAGAATTCAGCAGATCGCTAATATATATGTTGAATAGAATTGGAGAATTTAGGGTTCCGTGTTGTAGCCCATTGGTTAATTGAAATTCTTTTGATAAATGATTATCAACCCCACATATGTTCTAAAAGTTTTACCTCTAATCATGTTATTAATCAGGAGCACTAGATGTAAAGGATATTTATATTTTAATAGTTTGTATAATACCATCAATCCAGACTGTATCAAATGCTTTTTCGAAGTCCACAAAACATGAGGCTACGACTTTATCATCATTTATATTTCTGCAAATATCTGATGAAAGTTTGGTCATGACATGTATTGTGCTGTGTTTATGTCGAAAACCAAACTGATTTGATGGTATTATATTTTTGCTCTCAGTTATTTTGACAATAAATCTATTTATGATTATTTCTAGGATTTTTCCTATATTAGATAAAAAACTTATTGGTCTATAACTTCCAGGGTCTGAAGCACTTTTTCCTGTTTTTTTTTTATTGTAATAGCATTCGCTTTTTTCCACTTATTAGGAAGTAGCTTATATTAAGACAATTGTTAAAAATTATTGTGTAAAAATTAATTATAGAGATAGGAAGATGTTTTATCACTATATTAGGGATTTTATCTATAAATTTCTTTTTATTTCTATTTTAGATAATCTATAAATTATCTAAAATTTGAGCATTGCTCGTTTGAAATTTTAAATGATCGATTATATTTGTGTTTTGTTTTTTATAAATTTTTTAATTTCATTAAACATGTTTTTATTATTAGATATTTTTATGTTTTTTATTCTATTATTCCAATATTTATTTATTGCCAGCTTTATGTTTTATTTTATTAAAAATAAAATTAAAAATAAAATTTTATTTATTAAAATTTTTTTATTTCTATTTAAAAATTTAAGTTTTAACGCACAAACTACTAAACATTTAAACTTATTTAAAGTGCTATCTTTAATTACTTCGAACTTTAATTTATTTTTAATAAGTATTGCAGTTCCTCCCCCTAAAGTAGCTTCAGCCCTATCATGTCGGATTAATTTATAACCCTTTATTTTTATACGAATAGATTTATCTTGTTTCGTTTCACACAAAGTTACCACATGTGAACCTCTAAAAAATTAATCAGTGAAAGTTGTTTAAGATTCGATCTACAAGAGTTTACATTGATAGAAAATATTTTTAATTTTATTTGTTGCAAATTTTCAATCATGCATAGATTCAAATAAGAAATCTACCCTTGCGGATTGATTTTGCATTTCTTTTTGCAGAGTCTTAAATTCAATAATCATTAATAGCTAAAAATATTGTCTCTAAATTTATGTTGTTAATGTTATTTGCATTTTTATTATTAATAAAGTTATTATTGTTGTTGTTATTGGAAACATTTGCATAAGAACAGGTGTTATTTACTAAGCTGTGAAAATTTTTTGTTTTATTTATTGTATTATTAATTTTATTTTGTTTACTTATCTCTAATTCATTAAATTTTTGTTTATAAACCGGACAATTCCTATAAGATGCAGGGTGACCTGATGTCTTGCACAAAATACAGTATAATTTTTCTGCGGGGCTCTCCTTTTGTATCGTATTTCGTTTTCATTACTAAAAGTTCATTTTTAATACTTTCATTATTTATTATTTTAATATTTTTTTTACTTGAATTTTTTTTTTATTCTGTTGGAAGCCATCTTATGCTTTGGCTTTTTATAATATATTTGTGCACTCAGAGTCAGTAACCATGCGGTATTTTATACCGCATGAATATAAAAAGTATAATTTTGCACTATTTATTTATTTTTGTTTAAGTTTCTTTCACTTGTTAATATTAGTTAAATATGTTTTATATGTTTATAAAATATTATATGTTTAGCCCTTGTTAGCTGCGATTAAAAAACAAAACTACACTTGCGATTTTTTACTAAGCTCGTATATTTTGCGTCTTACTCGTTTAAGAGGTCAAATATGACTCCAATGAAAAACGTTTATATATATTTAAAATTTTAAAAAAATAACGAATTTAGTATAACCAGAAATTATGTATATATAGATAACGCAAGTAAAACAAAAAATCTCTCACAATTTTTTTTAATTTGTACTGCCCCAAAGAAAGAGAAAAACATTGAATTAAAAAAATGAACATATTATTTTTGCTTGTTCTTTCTCATTCTTCATTCTTCAAATTTATTTATTTTATTTTTCTAACGAAAAATCAAACAAGTCACAATGTAAAGGTTTATTTTTATTTAAGATGTTATTGGTATGTGTTGTCTGGTGTTGTGTTAGGCTGTTAGATTTATTTTTTTTTCTATTCATTTCATATATTTTATGAATAGTTTATATTTTTTTTTATTTTCAGTCACTTTACTATTTATAAAAAGAAGTAACCAAAAAAATGATTAATGAATGGAGGGTATAGAGTAGTACAGCCAGCCATATATATATAGATACATGTATATATGTATGTAGATGTATATGCATATTAATTTTTTCTTTGCTTAGAAAATTTTACATTTTATAAATACACATCGAAATGTTAACCTCTGAGCGTAAATTTTTAATTTCTTTTTTATCAATTTAGGAATTTTGTAAACAGATTATAAATAAGGTATGTAAGATTAAAAACTCGTGTGCTGTATAAAATTCTATACTGGATGAAAAAATTATAATTTTATCTGAAAACTTTGACCTAATTTAATTTTTATTGATGCTATATTTTAAAAAATGGGAAAAAGCCGAATTGAAGTTTCAAAATAAAAAAAAAGCCTTGAATTCAATTAAACGTTCCATTCGGCATAAAAAACACTTGTAAAACAAAATTTTAAGATAAATATATACATTTTGAAGTCCATATATCAAACAAGCTGCTATCCTTTGGTAATCTGTAGAGCCTTCCATTAAAATTCAGCCTACTAGTTTTGCATGTGGCGCAGGGAATCTGATTTTATATTTTGAAAAATTCTAAACAGAGGATGAATATATTATACGTTCATGCTAATGAAAGCCAAATAGATGGAAGAGATAATAAAAGTATGTAGATAAATAAAAGAGTCAGAAAAATAGAAATTTTTAAATATAAGATTAATTATAAGATTTGCATTTGCAAATTAAGTTAATGAATAAAATAATTGAGATAATCAAATAAATTTGGAAACAAATTCTAAACAATAATAAAACAAGGTAGAATGTAAACCAACGGTTTTAAAAGCGCGCATTTCCAAACTCAATACAAACTGTTTAGAATTTTGACTTGCACAAAAATTTGAAAATTTCATGTAATAAGAAAAAACGTGAAAATAGGACATTTTTGAAATTTTGAGGGGCTGTAAGTCCGGAATCCTATATAACTAAGAAAAGCCGTTAACACACGTAAAAATATATTATTGAACTTTTAATTTTCATGCCTCGCCGAAGAAAAATTTTTACAGGTGCCTACGTTACAGCTGTCTAAAAATAGCAAATTTTCAATTTTTGAGGCGTAATAACTCTTAAAGATGGGGTGCTACTAAAAAATTTTCTGAGGAAACTTATACTAATTCTAAAAGTTCTTTCTTGTTTCAAAATTTCAGGTTTCTATCTAAAGGCGTGCCGAAGTTATGAAAAAAGAAATTTCATGCAAAATATGATTTTCACATAACGGTAAATTTAAATAGTAAATTACAAAATATTGCATAATTTTGATATTTTTTTATATAGATAATAAAATTTTCGATCTTCTGGCGGTTTTAGATTGTAAAACTATTACGCAGGGCCTGAGAAGTGAGATATATACATCTAAAAATGGGACTTTTTTGCAATTTTGAAGAGCTGCAACTTTGGAACCCTTTACAACTAAAACAAACCTTTAACATACATAAAAATATATTACTGTAGCTTTAAATTTTATGTCTTGCAGAAGTAAAATGTGTACAGGTTCCTAAGTTACAGGTGTTTAAAAATAGCAAATTTTCAATTTTTAAGCCCTCATATCTCATAAACAGAGGTTGGTCCAAAAAAATTTTTTGAGCAAACTTATACTAATTCTAAAAGTTCTTTCTTGCCTCAAAATTTCAAGGCTCTATCTGAAAGCGTGCCGGAGTTATGAAAGTAGAAAAATCATGCAAAATTTGGTTTTCACATAACGGTAAATTTATATACTAAATTTAAAAAAAATTGTATAATTTTGATATTAATTTACAAAGATAAAAGAAATACCTGTCGAATGACGTTTTCAGATTGAAAAAATCTTAAGCAGAACAGAAGATATATGCATTTAAAAATGGGACTTTTTCAAAGTTTGAGGGGTTGTAGCTCCGTAATCGGAGGGGCTACATGAAAAGGTTATTCCAGAAAATTATTTTTTTTATGAGACCTACCCATGGTTAAAATTTTTTTTCTCTATCTTTAACGGTGTACAAGTTTTGTAAACAGACGGACGCACGGACGGACGTACGGACAGAGTGAAACTAATAAGCACATTTTTTCAAAATTTTTTTGGAAATGTGAAAAAAATGTTTTCTTACTTTTTGAATAGAAATTATGTTCCAAATTCTTGATTGATGAATGATTAAGAACAAAATAACTTGTGCATTATATATTTCGCATATGTATATGAACTTAATTTTAACTTTTTATTAAACTTGTAAAACAACTTTTAATTTTTCACTTCTATAAAAAAATTAACTTATTTTATTAAAAAAATCAAATTTAAATTTCAATTTTCTTTATAAATTTCTTACGTTAAAATTCTTTTAACCCATAATGTCAGAAACTATATTTTGAAAGATAATTTTACAAAAAAAGCATAAGCCACTAGGGTTAACAGTCACATATTTTATTTTTTCATTTTAAATAAAAACTACTCATGCATTTTTATTGATATAAAAAAAAAAATATTAAATTCTAACGCATACATAGATAAACATTATAGACACTTGATCAACACATAATCAGTCCATCCAAAATAGAATACTTAAGAAATCAGAAGTAAACTTTTTATATAGTGTTACCATGTTATAATATATAATTATTTGATTTACTTCAATTTTTAAATATAAAAGATATTAAAAACTCTTTATGCGAAATTGTTTGATTGAAAGAAAAACGTTAAAATATGTTTTTTGCATTATTTTTTAAATAAATAAAATATTTAAAATTAAAAACAAAGAAATACAACCAAAATTATTGATAGACAACTCTTCTAACCAGTTTTGAAATATAAAAACACAAACATTATAAATAGATTTTATTATACCATTTGTAATAATAGGGTATTTTCAAAGTGCTTTCTTTTTTTCTTTATTTCTAATTATAATTATAAATAACAAAGTAATTTTTGAAATATTTTAATTGTTTACGACTTTAGACTAAAGTTGTGTGAAACGAAGAATACATGTATTTAAGATTTGTTGTCGTGTATTTCTGCTAAATTTGAGTACTACCTAAATAGTTTTAAAAATAGTTTTATAATGGTAATTAATCTAACAAGGGTTTCGAGTTGTACAAATTATAGGTAAAAACGAGGAAGAATACAGTTGCCTTTGTCAACTCTAAGATACCCGTACGAACCGTTAGTATGTTCACAGCCTGTCACTCTGCTTACAATATTATTTTTTTAATATTTTAGTATTTTACAATAATTTGGGTGAATTTTATAATTTCTAGAACTATGGATTGTACATATATTCAAACTATATGTTTGTATGTACATTCTTCAAAAGCAGATTCTAACCTTTCACATAACGATTATCAATCCAAAACTTTTTCAAATATTCTATAGTACCATTTAATACTAAGCGGTAAATGCATATTAAATTTACTTAGTACAAAATAGTAAATATAATTTTAAATATTATATTACATTATATTTAAATATTCCATTGACAGAATAATTTCTTATAAGTACAATAAAATACATATATGTATGTAAATACGGCGCTATATAATATACATCTATACTCTTATCATTCATTCATCAGTGACATATACGATATGTAAATAAACATGATATTATATAAGTATGTATATATATCAATATCATATAAATAAAAATTCTTCAAGCAACCGTTATGTTGTTTATTTATTTACATTTTTTTGTACTACGCATTATATCCTCAACAATTTCAAATTATCGAGTAAAACAAAATGCAAAAAAATCGTTAAAGAAATTTGTTAGAAAATTTGAAAAAATCAAGTAACTCTTTCGTCAATTATAACGTAACCATATATTATTAAATAAAGTTGTTAACAGAAATAAGAGTATAATATTGAAGCTTTAATTTTTGTGTATTACTTCAAAAAAATTTTAACAGGTGTTCAAGTTACAGGTGTTTAAAAATTGGAAATTTTCAGTTTTTGACCCCTTACAGCTCCTAAACGGGGGGTGATACAAAAAAAAATTTTTGAAATGACTCATACTTATTTTTGATGATCTAATTTCTGTCAAAATTTCAAGTTTCCAAATTAAACCGTTTAGAAGATAGAAGGGTTAAAGGATTTTGCAAAATTTTAGTTTCGCATAACGGTAAATTAAGACACCGTATGCCACAAAAATATATTTATTGTATATATACTTTTAAAGCTAATAAAAGTAGTAATCGTTTGGCGTTTTCAAAATGAAGATATACCTTATACAACTTGTGCTATAACAATTTAAATATAGAGCTTTTTTGAACTTTTGGGGAGCTGTAGCTTCGTAACGGGTGGGGCTAGAAAAAAAAGTTAATAAAAATAAAATTAATATTTTTGTGAGGTCTATCAGCTGTTAAAATTTCATAGCTCTATTTCAAAAAAAATGTAGGGATCTAAAAGTTAGGTGTTCGAGAGCTACCCTAAGGCTTTTTCCAAACTCAACCAAAAAAAATAGGGAACCTACAAATTACTCCCAGAATATTTTATGTAAATTTCATGATTCTAGCTTTCTTAGTTTTTGAGTTAGCGTGCTGACGGACGGACGGACGGACATGGCTCAAAAGTCTTAGATTTTTTTTCTGATCCGATCCATACCTTTGAAGGTATATCTAGCTCGCTTATTTCGAGGTGTTACAAACGGAGGAGTAATTTTATTATACCCGATCCTATCGTACGGGTATAATAAATACTTAACATAATTTTAAAACTTTAGTTTCAAAAAAAATTTCGTGAATCATACAAATGATATGGCAATATTGTCTTTTATTCAAATGCATTCTTCTAAAAAGAAGTTTTAAAGTTTTTGAAGAAAAAAAAAAAAAATTAATAAAAATATTTATCATATATGTACCTATATATCTAAAATTAAAATAGAATCAAATATTCACGAGGATATTTTTTTAAAAGAACTATTGAGAAAGAGAAAAAGGACATATGAAAAAATTAGAGAGCAAATGGGGCACTTGAAATCTGAAAAAATTTCGAGAATTGTTATTGACATTTTTTGTTCTGCTTGCGTTATCTATATATACATAATTTCTGGTAATATCCAATCTTACAACCACCAACCAAAACCTTTATTATCTACTCTACACTTTCAGCCGTAAAGTATGCTATTTTCTTCAGAATTACCATCTACTATCAGCCTAAAAGTATGCTATTTTCTTCAAAATTTTCTCTACTCTTCATGTATTAGAATTACCAGGGGCTTCGGTAGCCTAGTGGGTAGGCGCGTGGCTTATTAACCGAAGGAGTGTGGGTTCGATCCCTGCACAGGTCGTAAGTGTTTTTCTTTACATACCCCCCTTACGACCAAATATAATGTAAATATATAGTATATAATATAAACAAAATAAATAATATTAGTATATAATTTAATAATAGTATAAAAACCTATAATGGCCTTGGTAGCCGATGGTTCAATAATATTGCATTACATTTATGTATGCAATGTTAATATAAATAAATAAATAAATAAATAAATAAATAGAATTACCAAGGGGCTTCGGTAACCTAGTGGGTAGACGTGTGGTATATGTATGCCGAAGGAGTGTGGGTTCGATCCCTGCACAGGTCATAAGTGTTTTTTTCTTTACATACCCCCTTACGACCAAATATAATGTAAATATATAGTATATAATATAAACAAAATAAATAATATTAGTATATAATTTAATAATAGTATAAAAACCTATAATGGCCTTAGTAGCCGATAGTTCAATAATATTGCATTACATTTATGTATGTAATATTAATATAAATAAATAAATAAAATAGTATAAAAAACCTATAATGACTTTGGTAGCCGATGGTTCAATAATATTGCCTTAAAAATTATGTATGTAATATTAATATAAATAAATAAATAAATAGGATCACCAGCGTTCGATCCCTGCACAGGTTGTAAGTGTTTTTTTCTTTACATACACCCCTTACGACCAAATATAATGTAAATATATAGTATATAATATAAACAAAATAAATAATATTAGTATATAATTTAATAATAGTATAAAAACCTATAATGGACTTAGTAGCCGATGATTGAATAATATTGCATTACATTTATGTATGCAATATTAATATGAATAAATAAATAAATAATTAGAATCCCCATTGCTCATCACTCCTTGCAATAGGATCCCCATTGCTCATCGCTCCTTGGAATAGAACCCCCTTATCCTAACTAATCCTATTAACTTACTATTATTTCCATTAATACTACTATTTACTCCATTAATATTACTATTTTTCCCCATTCACTCACCACTAATGACATTTACTAATATCATAACATATTAAACATTCCCATTAATCTTAATGTCTATCAAAACCCACTAACAACATACTAAAAACCATTTTCCAAGACACTAAAAACTAATCAAATCCTATTAAAAATCATTTTCCAAGACACAAACAACTGTCAAGAACTAGTCAGCTGATTTTGACTACCGCAGAAACCGTTTTATTTGCAAAAAAAAAACACTTTCTTCTTTTTTTTTATTTACATATACTATATATATTTTATTACACTATTTATAACTATATTACAATTTACTAATAATTTATTTTAATTTTTTTCATAGCTCAAACTAACTGGTTTGTAATATAGAACTCTAATGCCGCGTGTTTTCTTATTTTGTTCTATATATACCTTTTTATGTAACGTCACGCATTATTAAGGTATATATGCATTACATTTTTATTGTTGAGAAAATATTGAAATCAATATAAAACGAGAAAGAATACAGTTGCCTTTGTCAACTCTTAGATACTCGTACGAACCGTTAGTACGTTCACAGTTTGTCACTTTGCTTACAATATTATTTTTTTAATATTTTAGTATTTTAAAATAATTTGGGTCAATTTTATAACTTCTAGAACTATGGGTTGTACATATATTCAAACTATGTGTTTCTACATTCTTCAAAAACAGATTCTAACCTTCCATATAACGATTATCAATCCAAAACTTTTTCAAATATTCTATAGTACCATTTAATACTAAGCGGTAAATGTATATTAAATTTACTTAGTACAAAATAGTAAATATAATTTTAAATATTATATTATATTAATGCGCACATAGTATATTTATATTGTTATAAGTATATCGCCATGCATTGCAATATTTCTTTAAAAATATTTCCATTCATAGAATATGTTCTTATAAGTACAATATAATACATATGTATATGTATGTAAATAGTATAAAAACCGCTATAAAACGGCGCTATATAATATTCATCTATACTCTTATCATTCATTCATCAGTGATATATACGATATGTAAATAAACATGGTATTATATAAGTATGTATGTATATCAATATCATATAAATAAAAATTCTTCAAGCAACCGTTATGTTGTTTATTTATTTAAATTTTTTTGTACTACGCATTATATCCTCAACAATTTCAAATTATCGAGTAAAACAAAATACAAAAAATTCGTTAAAGAAAGAAGTAACACTAAAGAGAATCAAGTAACACTTTCGTCAATTATAAAGTAACCCTATACTATTAAAAAAAGTTGTTAACAGCAATAAGAGTATAATGTTGAAGCTTTAATTTTTGTGTATTACTTCAAAAGAATTTTAACAGGTGTTTAAAAATAGGAAATTTTCAGTTTTTGACCCCTTACAACTCCTGAACGTGGGGTGATACAAAAAAATTTCTGAAATGACTCGTACTTATTTTCAAAGATCTAACTTCTGTCAAAATTTCAAGTTTCCAACTTAAACCGTTTAGAGGATAAAAGGGTTAAAGGATTTTGGAAAATTTGAGTTTCGCATAACGGTAAATTAAGACACCGTATGCTACAACTATATAATTATTGTATATATACTTTTAAAGCTAATAAAAGCAGTAATCGTTTGGCGTTTTTAAAATGAAGATATACCTTATACAACTTGTGGTATAACAATTTATATATAGAGCTTTTTTGAACCTTTGGGGGGCTGTTGCACTGTAACGGGCGGGCTATAAAAAAAAGTTATTAAAAATAAAATTAATATTTTTCATAAAAATATTAATTTTATGGTAATATTAATTTTTCTGTAACCCCACCCGTTAAGGAGCTACAGCCCCCCAAAGTCCCCAAAAATCTCTATATTTAAATTTTTATAACACAAGTTCTATAAGGTATACCTTCAATCTGAAAATTCCAAACGATAGGTGCTATTACGAGCTTTACAAGCATGTATATAATAAATATATACTTGTGCTATATGGTGTCTTAATTTACCGTTATGCGAAACTGAATTATTTCAAAATCCTTTAACCCTTCTATTTTCTAAACGGTTTAAGGTGGAAATTTTGACAGAAGTTAGATCTTTGAAAATAAGTATAAGTCATTTCAGAAATTTTTTTTGTATCACCCCCCGTTTAGGAGCTGTAAAGGGTCAAAAACTGAAAATTTGCTATTTTTAAACACCTGTAACTTGAACACCTGTTAAAATTTTTTTGAAGTAATACATAAAACTGAAAGCTTCAACATTATACTCTTATTTCTGTTAACAACTTTTATTATTAATATAGGGTTACTTTATAATTGACGAAAGTGTTACTTGATTTTTTCAAATTTTCTAAAAAATTTTTTTAACGAATTTTTTTCATTTTGTTTTACTCGATAATTTGAAATTGTTGAGGCTATAATGCGTAGTACAAAAAAATGTAAATAAATAAACAACATAACGGTTGCTTGAAGAATTTTTATTTACATGATATTGATATACATACATACTTATATAATACCGTGTTTATTTACATATCGTATATATCACTGATCAATGAATGATGAGAGTATAGATATATATGTATAGATGTATAGCGCCGTATTTACATGCATATACGTATTTTATTGTACTTATAAGTATTTTTAAAGAAATATTGCAATGTATGGCTATATACTTATAACAATATAAATATACTATATACGCATTAATATAATATAATATTTAAAATTACTATTTTGTACTAAGTAAATTTAATATACATTTACCGCTTAGTATTAAATGGTACTATAGAATATTTGAAAAAGTTTTGGATTGATAATCGTTATGTGAAAGGTTAGAATCTGCTTTTGAAGAATGTATAAACATATAGTTTGAATATATGTACAACCCATAGTTCTAGAAATTATAAAATTCACCCAAATTAATTTAAAATACTAAAATATTAAAAAAATAATATTGTAAGCAGAGTGACAGGCTGTGAACATACTAACGATTCGTACGGGTATCAAAGAGTTGACAAAGGCAACTGTATTCTTCCTCGTTTTTAATTGGAAATAATAAAATCAGAGTCAGCGCTTTTTTACTTTCTTTTCAATATAAAAGAGAATAGAACTAGCACAGTGCTAAATACAATGCGTAATTCCATAAATCTAAGATCAGTATATTTAACGTCAGTTCCAGAACTTGAAATTGTTACAATTGTTATGAATCTTCATAGAAATTCAGCTCCAGGGGCTGATAAAATTTCTGTAAAAATTCTACAAAAATTGATACATATTATCAAGAATATTCTATGTAAAATGGTAAACTCATGCCTTGCAAATGGAGTTTATCCAAAGTACTTAAAACAGGCCGTCATTGTGCCAATTTACAAAGGTGGACAAAAAACGGATTGTGGAAATTATAGGCCTATATCTCTCTTAAATTCAATTAGTAAAATATATGAAAGAGCTATCAATACAAGAATAAGATCATTTATTAAGCAAACTATTAACTTCGATTTGAATCAATATGGATTTATAGAAGGAAGTGGTACAGATTCTGCTGTGTCGGTTACAATAGACCAAATTCATGACGCATTAGATGAAGGGTACTGCGGAAGGGATGTTGCGGCAATGTTTATTGATCTAAGTAAAGCATTTGATGTTGTCAATCATGGCATGGAATCGTTACTGGGCCCACTTCTTTATTTATTATATGTAATGAATCTTTCAAAGTGTAACCTGGTATCAAAGTATAAAATTTATGCAGACGACACAAATTTTGTATGTAAGGCTAAAACTTTAAACCAACTAGAAAATAACCTAAATAAAGATATGGAAGTATACGATGATTGGCTGGATGGTAATGGTCTCTGTATGAATCCCAAAAAGACGTATTATATTGTATTTAAAACACCTAGAAAAAGATATTGTTAAATTACAATAAAAGCAAGAGGGGTCACGGTAGAACGAGTTCAACATGTGAAATATCTTCTGACTATGACTATAGATTATAATGACTATAGACTATAATGACTATAGATTAAAATCTTAAATGGGATAAACATATTAAACAATTAAAGAAAAGCATAATACCGAACATCATGGCAATCAAAGCCGCCAAATTAATTTACAACGGGTACATCTTGTCAAAAAATCATTACAATATATGCAGTTGGAGTAACAGTACAAAATTCCATGTCAATCAAATGAGTATGATAATGAAAAAATCGTTAAAAACATTATACAAATTGCACCCTAGATTGAGCACAAAGAAATTGTATGTAACCACAAATTAACTCGACATAAATCAGTTAATATACTTCGAAAAATGTTAATATGTGTATAAAATAATAAACAAGAAAATGAAATCTTCATTAACAATTATAACAAGAGAAAACGTGCACAACTACAACACTAGATATAGAGGACATCTTGTGGTACCTAAAGCAACTACAACTAAGAAGCTACAAAGATTAAAATACAGCGCAATAAAGATGTTTAACACTCTACCTATCCAACTAAAACGTAGCCAAAACTTACATGAATTTAAACATAGCCTTTTAAAATATTTAAAAAGTTTTAGAAATTAACTATTGTTCAAGAGAAAAAAAAAAAATGTAATGTGATTTATAAACTTTCAGTTTTTAATATTAATTTAGATTTAGTTTACAATTTAATTTCTTATATACAATTTTTTTTTATGTAAATTGTTTGAAATTAATAATAAATAAAAACAAAATTTTTCAAGTACACGAACTTGAAAAGGTTTTTTACTTTTAATTGTTTGTTCGTAATATAAGAAAGGTAAAAAAATAAGAACAGTATTTTTTTATATTAGAAGTATTCAGGAAAGTATTATATTATACTTCTCGCATTAGGTTTTGAGAGTTGTTTGCGTTGCCACGTATAACATTTTGTGTATTCTATTTGCGGTGAAATCAGGTAAAATCACGTTATGTTGGAATTTTATGAATGAATTTTCGTATAACGCGCCGTTCAAATTAATTTTGCAATTTACGTATTTTATTAAGTAGATTCCCATTATATTGAATTTTAAATTATTGCAGGCTTGGGATACATTTAATTTGTTTACATTTTTAGTTATGATAATATCTGAATTAATTTCCTTTATTTCTGTTCTTTCGAAAGTTAGCTTTATGCATCTTCAAATTTTATAATATTAGCTACGCAATTACTGCATTTAATTTCAACAAGTTTTTTCTTTAATTTATCTTTTACATTATTGTTGTATACATTGCTTTTATAATCTATTAGAACAATATTTTCGTTAATAAATAAAGCTTTCTTATTATACCCATATGAACTATGTTCAAGGGTATAATAAATTTGCCATTACGTTTGTGACACCTTAAAGGAGTCGAGGTAGATATAGTGTCAAAGGTATGGATCGGCTCAGAATCGAATTCTGACTCGATTAAGCCATGTACGTCCATCCGCCCGTCCGTTTATCCGCACGATAACTCAAAAAATAAAGGAGCTAGGAGCAACAACTTTTGGTTGTGATGGTACCACAGGTTTGGGTAGCTGCCATACAACTTCTCTTTTTAAATGAAAATAACTCAGTATCTGTTGAAGCTAGCTATCTGAAATTTAGTGAAAAGGTGTCGAGTTACATGCCAACTAAAAGCTAGCCATCGAAGCTAGCCATCTAAAACCTTATAAATGATTATCAAATTTTATGGCAACAACTTCTGTAAAATTTAGTTGTGCTTGTGAAACATATACATACAACTCCACAATTTACATAAATATATCTCTGTAGTTAACGTCGGTACTAAAACATTTGAAAGATTTTAAAAGATGGTCAAGTTTTATAGAAACACGGTACATTACGTTCATATGGATATACCAGAGTTGACACAGTTTACTCTACCGCACTCTTGCTCATTTTTATTTGGAATTGGTTCTATTTGGATTTTTGAAAACAGTTTTTCATTATATTCTGGTATTTGTAATATAATGCGTACATTTCATGTTCCGCTTAACATTTTTTCAATCTGAAAACGCCATTCGACAGGAATTTTTTTTACCTTTAAAATAAAAATAAAAATGAAAATTGTATATTTTTTTAAATTTAGTATTTAAATTTACCGTTATGTGAAAACCAAATTTTGTATGATTTTTCTATCTTCATAACTCTGGCACGCTTTTAGATAGGAGCTTAACATTTTGAGGCAAGAAAGAACTTTTAGAATTTCTCAGAAAATGTTTTTGGATCACCCCTGTTTATGAGTTATTAGGGTTCAAAAATTTAAAATTTGCTATTTTTATACACCTGTAACTTAGGCACCTGTACACATTTTTCTTCGGCAAAACAAAAAAATTAAAGCTCCAGTAATATATTTTACGTGGATTAATGGTTTCTTTTAATTGTAGAGTTACAGCCCCTCAAATGCAAAAAAGCCCTATTTTCAGATGTATATAACTCAAGCTATACGTAGTAGTTTTACAATATAAAAACACTGGAAGACCGGAAATTTTCTTACCTTTATAACACAATATCAAAATTATGCAATATTATGTAATTATACCCGTACGATAAGGATCGGGTATATTAAAATTGGCCCTCCGTTTGTAACACCTCGAAATAAACTAGCTAGATCGGATCAGAATCAAATTCTAAGTCGATTAAGGTTTGCCCGTTCGTCCCTCCGTCAACAAGATAACTCGAAAACTAAGAAAGCTAGAGTCTTGAAATTAACACAAAATATTCTAACAACAATTTGTAGGTTCCCTATTTTTTTTGGTTGAGATCCGACAAAAACTTCGGGTAGCTCTCAAAAACCTAACTTTTACGTCCCCAAATTTTTTTTGAAATAGAGCCATGAAATTGTAACTGCTGATAGATATCATAAAAATATTAATTTTATTCTTAACAACTTTTTTCTGTAGCCCCACTCGTTACGAAGCTACAGCTCCCCAAAGTTCGAAAAAGCTCTATATATAAATTGTTATAACACAAGTTGTATAAGGTTTATCTTCATTTTGAAAATGCTAAACGATTACTGCTTTTATTAGCTTTAAAAATATATATACGGTAAACATATACTTGCGGCATACGGTGTCGTAATTTACCGTTATACGAAAGTCAAATTTTGCAAAATACTTGATTCTATCATTCTATCTTGCAAACGGTTTAGGTTAGAAACTGGAAATATAGCGAGAAGTTAAGTCTTTGAAAATAAGTATGAGTCAAATTTTTTTGTATCGCCCCCCGCTTTGGAGCTGTATGGGGTCAAAAACAAAAAATTCCTTATTTTTAAACACCTGTAACTTGAACACCTATCCAAATTTTTTGAAGCCCGTTTTTAATAATATAGTAACCCTTGGTAACCCTTTTTTAATAATATAGGGTTACCTTAAAATTGAAGAAAGTGTGATTTCATTTTTCTAAATTTTTTAAAAAAAATTTTTTAACGATTTTTTTACATTTTTTTTTACTCAATAATTTTAAATTGTTGAGGATGATGCGCAGTACAAAAAAAAAATTAAATAATTAGAAAATATAATGGTTGCTTGAAGAATTTATAAGAATGAAGAATAGATAATCGTAATGTGGAAGGCTAGAATCTGCTTTTGAAGAATGTGTAAACATATAGTTTGAATAAATGTACAACCCATAGTTCTAGAAATTATAAAATTCACCCAAATTATTTTAATATAATAAAAAATGAATAAAATAATATTATAAACAGAGTGGCAGGCTAAGAACATACTTAAATTTACCGTTATGTGAAAACCAAATTTTTCATGATATTTCTTTTTCCATAACTCCGGCACGCTTTGAGATAAAAACTTGAAATTTTGAGACAAGAAAAAACTTTAAGAATGAGTATAAGGTTGCTTATGAAATTTTTTTGTGCCACAGGGGGTTATTAGAGCTCAAAAATTCAAAATATTTACAAATTTTTCTTCGACAAGATATAAAAATTAAAGCTACGGTAATCTATTTTTACGTGCATTAACAGTTTTTCTTCGTTATATAGAGCTTCGGATTTACAGCCCTTTTTGTCGCAATTCACAATCCTAAATATTTTGTATTATATTTTGAAATATGCGCTTTTAAAAACTGTTGGTTTACATTCTGTCTTGTTTCTATATGGTTTTTTAATAACTCTACATTATAATTTATTTGGTAGATTTTTTGCATGTACTGAATTTCGTCTGTATAAGTTTGTTTTTGTAGTTTCCGTTGAAATTATTTAAATATTGTACAATAAAATTGTGTTGTGAATTTATGTATTTGGTGATATTTTTGATTTGGTTGGATTTCGTTGTTTATTAGGATTTGTTCGTTATTTTCTGTTATTAAGTTGGTATTATCCTTGGTTAAGCTTCTAATTTGGATTTTATTTCGATTCCATCGTAGTAGTACCTAAGACATTAACAAGGTAACGTTTTTGTCTTTGGTGCGGTCTTTTATATTAATTATTTTCTATTCTAAAGAATGATAATTATGTATGAGCATATTGTACGAGTAAATTGGAGTTATAGGGTTTGTTTGATATCTTATCGATATAATATTGTTGTAAATTATGTCTTTGGATATTCTGGTATGTAATACTTTTTTTATATTGATGGTATGTAGCATTTTTTTGTAATTTCTTATTATTCTGACTTCGCCTATTTTTATAGTTGTGTAACCATTGTTGTCATTTAAATTCTGCAGTTCAATTGTTTGGCATTGTACTTCGAATAGTTGTAGAACAACAGCTGTATTGTTAGGAGTAACATCTTGCCCTGAAAGAGAAATAGATTTCTTTTTAGAATTTTTTTTAGGTTTGATTTTTGATTTTATGGTGGGTACGTTGATGTTTTGAAATTTCTTTCTCTTTTTAAAGTTTGCTTTATGGTACTTTAAGCATGACTTTTCATCTGTCACATGGTCGTCGTCAATTTTTTCAATTTCTATTTTTCTGAATTTAGAATGGTTTCTCCGAGTGTCTTTGATAAATGTTATGTCAGTCCTTGGTTCTATCTCAATTGCTTGCCTTTTTTATTAATAGAATTTATAGTTCTTTCTTTTACCTTTAAAATGCTATTATAGATATCTTCATACTCTGTGTCTTTTATTTTCCCATTTATGAAATCATTTGGCTTAACGTTCGTGAATGAATGGATTGTTATAAGCAGTTATTGTTCTTAATATTTTCTCTTCTACTGTTTCAAGGTCAACTCTATCGTCATGTTTAAGTAATCTTATATTCTCGTTAATTGTATTATGAAGTCTTTCAATGTCCGAATTCGATATGTTGTTGTTGTTGGATATATAGTGAATTTCAGTATGTTGGTTACGCAAAAATTCTCTGAATGGAAGGGTCTTAAGACCCAGTTAATTTTCGGCTACAATCTTTTGTGTGTATCCAACAATTGACAGATATTGTAATATCGCTTCCTTAAATTTGCCCAAGGCCCAAGTTCGTGAATTTATTTTGATTGCTTGTGCAAACTTTGTGAACTTGTCGATGAAAGTTACATAAAACGTTTGATCTAAACTATAGCAAACATCGATATGTACTATTTGGTTGGAACGTGAAGGTGTTTCCGTAATTTTAAGTTTCGGTTTAACGGGTTTTCTATCATATTTTTCTATGCTACAGATTTCACAGTTGTTTATAAACTGCGAAATTCTGTCGTATAATTTAGGGTTATAGTATTTTAATTGCATCTCGTTAGAAACCTCTACAATTCCTCTATGGTTGTTTTTGAGATGTTCTTCTTCTATCAATTCAGCAAGTTTTTCTTCGTCTATAATGTCTTCTAAAATTTTGCAACACTGGCGTTCTTCTTCTTCGGTGCTATTCATGCAGGGGCTGAGTAGGATGATATATTTTTCCTACATATTTGAGATAATTAGGTAGCAATTTATGTTTTCCATTAACAACTATTTTTTGTTTTACGCTTAGCCACCTTAAGGTGTTCAATATGAAAATTCTAGGTGTATAGTTATTTACTTTTAAAATGCATCTCATTTATTTATTTTGCAATTTTTGTAATCTATTTATCATACTTTGATTTGACATGAAAATAATTGAAGAGCAATATTCATAATGTGGTTTAATTATTACGTTATAAAAATTTATTGCACAATTAATTGTCATATTTTTCCTAATTTTTGAAAAAAAAAAATTTTTTTTTGCTATTTTCTTACATGTATAATCAATATGAGCATTAAAATTTAAATAATCATCTACAATACCTAATACTTTATTTCACTTACAATTTCTATATTTTCATAAATAACAAATTAAATAAAAACTTAATTATAAAAATTATTGAGTTTCTATTTAATTTGTTATTTATGATCATGCATTTGATTTTATCTATATTTACCTTAAGCTTATTCATTTCAAACCATTCACCAAAATTTTCTAAGTTTAAGTTTATCTTATTGATACATTCATCAACGTCCTCTCCAATTCTGTAAAGAAGAGCATCATCCGTAAAAAAATATTTCGGCAAAATTGATACAGTTTTGAATATCATTTATGTATACCAAAAATAAAAATACTCCCAGAACAGATCCTGTACCACAAGGATATGTTTCTAATGAATGTGATATATTTTCATTGACTTTTGTATGTTGCTTTCTATTTGTTAAATATGACTAAAACCATCTCATTTCAATTTGAGAAACTCCATATTGTTGTAACTTATTTAGTAAAATTTGCCTGTTTATTGTTTCGAAAACTCTGCTTAATAACTCTGCTTAAATAAAATTATTTTTTGTTATAAATAGCTTGTTCGAATATCCATTTCTTATAATTTTATACTTTTTTCATTCTTCGTTACTATTAATAAAAATTGCTTTTTGGTATTGTTTCACTTTTTTCCTATTTATAATTTTCAACTCTTCTGTATACCATTCACAATTATTTTCCGAAACTGTTTTCTCCCTAATAAATTCATTTAAAATTGATAATAAAGATGCACTAAAAATATTAGCCTTTAAGTTGCAATTTGTAAAATATACTGTTAATAGATTACTTTGACAAATTTTTGTTCTGAATAAATTACCATCATATTAAATGTACTTCACTGTCTTTTTTGAATCCCTACTATTGTTTTGATTTTTTATACTAATACTTATGGTTTCGTGATCACTTACTTTCAATTGATTATCTATAACTGTTCTTACATTGTATTTGTTGTTCATTATAATAAAATCAATTAAAGTTTTTGAATGCATGGTAATTCTTGTTGGTTGATTCATTATCTGCTTGAAGCCATTGTCATTAATTATACGTTGTATTTGTTTTTTTGGAGTATTATTTGCTAGCCAATTGATGTAAAAGTCCCATAATAATAACTTCTTCAGTATTTTCTCCAATATCTTCTAACCACTTGGTAAAATGTTTATAAAAATTAGCCTCGTTATTCAGATATTTCGGCGATCTATATATTACCCCTATATATATATAATAACTCTATTTATATATTTAATTAATGTGGTGGTTGTTTACTCAATTAATTATTGCCAACAATGTGACTCAATACCAAAATTAGAATAATTAATTATTTCATAACTCGAACTTTTTTTTAAATAAATTGCAGTACCTCTAGTATGTCTGGATATTGAATTTAATCTTATAATACAATAATTATTCATATAAATCAAGCTATAATCATCATCCTTATTTAAATGTGTTTCCGCAAATGCAATAAAATCATATTTTATTGGAATAAGCAGTGTCTATATATGATCATAATTATTTATTGTTCCTTGTATATTTAAATAAACACCTTCAGTATTTTTTAGTTGCTAATATAATGTCTTTTTCTTCTCATTATTAAACTTTCTTAAATATATAGGACATTTCATACTTCTAGAACAACTACTTCTTCAACATTCAACTCTTCAATATCCAAATTAATCTTCATTCTTAAACAATTCCCATATTTATGTTTAAGTTCTGCACAATCAGCTGCTTTGTGTTAATTTGCACCACATTTAAAACAACAATCGCCATTATTACAATTTACAGCCTTATGATTAAAGCCATAACATTTAAAACATCTTAAAACTTTTAAAGATTCATATACTTTACAACGATTCCATTCAATATTAAATTTCCCCGTTTCCATTATTTTCTTAAATGCACCCCCATCGATTTCAATCAAAGCATTATAATAATATTTGTTTTTGTACGACTCATAAACTTTTAAACATTTTATAATATTAAACTCTATACATTTTGCTTTCGTATTATATCGACCCCTCGCTTTCGTATTATCCCCTCCTGGGTTAGCTGGTAGTAGCGCAAGCATTGCATTCATACCATCTACGGCTTTCTCGGGTTCGATTTCCGATGGAGGATACTTTCATATAGCAATTAATATTAGCATAATTCTCATATCAAGTAACTTTCATATATATATTATAACAAATTCAATTCATATCTATAACTCATAGATACAATAATCTTTAAATAACCCTCATATCAGAATAACCAATATACATAGCTATTTTCACTTTATAAATATAACTCAAAGATATAATAAGTTGTCAATAATTAATAATTCAATAACTCAATATAGCCCACACATAATTTATATTCCTAGCAAACACTAGGATCGGTTGCAATAGGCCAATCCCCTGTTCAGCATAAATTGAAAAGGATTCAAGAAACGGAAGCAAGAAGCTTCGGATATAATAGATTTGGAAATACGGCAATGACCTTTGGCATGAATATAACGACACGAGAAGGACAATGGAATGTTAGGACAATTAGAGAAGATTCCAGGCTTGCGCAATTAGAGCAACAAGCGGCTGCATAAGATAGACATATTAGACATAAGAGAGCTAAGATGGAATGGAAGTGGTGAAATGAAATCGGCAAAAAAACAACATTCTTCTGTAAAGCGGCAAAGAATCCAGAGGAGAAAATGGTGTTGGAATACTAATTGAGAAAACCATAGTTAATACGCTAATCTCATGGAAAGCCGTATCAGATAGAATTATTACGGCTCGGTTTCGCGGCAGAGCCAGACATGTTTCGGTCATTCAATGTTACTCCACAAATGAAAGCGCAGAAGACGACGAGAAAGATGATTACTATAGCCAACTAAACGGTGTATTAAGTGATACCAGCAGAGGCGATTTGGTAATCCTGTTGGGTGATTTCCACGCGCAAATTGGAAGCAACAACGTCAACCTAGAAAACACAATATGGAAACATTGTCTGGGAATACGTAACAACAATAGTGATAGACTGGTAGAATTATGTCAAACCAAGCAGTTGGTCATAGGAGGCACACTGTTCCCTCACAAATATATATACAAATACACATTGGTCTCACCTGGTGGTAAAACAGAGAACCAAATTGACCATATATGCGTGAGTACAAAATGGAGAAATTCATTGTTACCATTGACCTGGAGATTCGGCTAAGGCGTAATACTACCAACACGCAGAAGTCCAAAGCCAAATTAAACTTAGACCAGCTCAGAAACCCAGCAGTAAAATCTAATGTCATAACGGCTATCCAGCAAACTGTATCAGAGAACACGCAGCAGTCTTGGGAGGAAAAATCTAAAGTGATACGACAAAAATCAGTAAACATCCTAGGCGAGACGATGGTCTACCAAGTGAGATACTTAACTCAGATCCACGATCATCAGCAGAACTCATCCACCCGCATATAACAAGCGCTTGGGCATCAGAAACATTCCCATCATCATGGAAAAAAGGAATTATTATCAAAATTCCAAAGAAAGGTGATCTTTCTGACTGCAAGAACTGGAGGGGTATTAGATTACTGAATACGATATATAAAATCATCACAAACATTATTTACAATAGACTCCAAGAAGAGGTGCAGGACGAGGTGCTAAGAAATGCAGGAAGAGGTGCTAAGAAACGAACAAGCTGGCTTCAGACCGGATAGAAGCTGTCTCGATCAAGCCAACACACTAAGAATAATAGTGGAGCAATCACACGAGTGGCGATCACTGCTGTGTCTGGTCTTCGTTGACTTTAAGAAGGCATTCCACTCCATACAAAGAGAAGCCATATGGAAAGCCCTTGCGAAGTGGAATATACCAAGGACAATCGTGAATATAATTCATGATCTCTATGATAACGCCAAACTCTCGGTATCGTACAGTGGAAACATCAGTGATCCATTCACAACGAATGCTGGAGTCAAACAAGGAAGCCCTCTATCGCCACTGTTATTCACAATTGTCTTGGATAACATAATGAGAGAAATCAGTAATGGATGGCGTCCATTAGTCAGATGACAGCAATCTCTCTGATTTCGACTACGCTGACGACATCTGCCTCTTGTCCAACGAGCCAAGCTGAAACACAGTCAAAGCTAAACCTTCTACACCAGGTGGCACGAAAAAGAGGGCTCGAAATAAACATTAACAAAATTAAGGCAATGTTTGTAGACTTCCCAAGCAACACCTTCATCATGCTGCAAGGCCAACACATAGATAGCGTAGACGAATTCTGTTACCTTGGTAGCATAATAACTCCTACAGGTCCTAGTACCACCTGTACAAAATACAAAATAGAATCATCAATGCAAGGTCAGCATTCGGGAGATATGGAACATTATTTGGAACAGCAAGCAAATATCTAGAAGAACAAAAATTAGGATATTCAACTCCTGTGCTAAAACGACTCTACCATATGGTAGTGAGTCATGGCTGCTAACGAACTCCATCAAGAATAAGCTGCAAGTCTTCATAAACAACCTAAGAATCATATGCAAAATTTTCTGGAATAGAATCAGCAATAAAGGTCTATGGGACTTAGCAAATGAAGAACCGCTAGCAAAACAAATAACCAGGAAAAGGTGGAAATGAATCGTGCACACATTGAGGAAAAATGAAAATGACATAACCAGAGTTTCACTATGGTGGAATCCACAAGGAGGTTCTAGACCTAGAGGTAGACCAACAATGACGTGGCAAGCGCGCTGTCCTAGGTGAAATAAGCAGATGCAATTTGTCTTGGATTTGTCCATGATTGAAGAAAAAGCGTTAAGCAGGGAAAATTGGAGACTTCAAGTGGAAGCCCTATGCTCCTTAGTAGGGTAACAGGAAAAAAAAATTGCGTCGACTACTTTTTCTTTAGAAATTTCTTCACTCACACCAACAATTGTGTTTGTGTTTTTTTCTTTTGGTTTTTGAATTTTATAGTGCGTTCTCAATTTTTTTTTATAACCTCTTCTACTTTATTAATTGAATCTTTATTTGCACAAATAGCTATTGCACCTTCATTTTTTAATTCTTTTAAATTTTCAATTTCAATTTGTAATAACGATGGATTAATTATTGTTTTTATTTCATTTTTTGTAATTTCATTTTTCTGATTAATAATAAAATCAAAAGAGTTATTATTATTGTTAACTTTAAACTCTCAGCATAGCTTAAACTTCCTTTATTTTTGTTTACAATTTGTTTTTGGTTCTTTTCTCTTTTATTTATTTGCTTTGACATGAATTTTTTCTTTTATTTTTATATATATTTTTTTTTCTTATTATTTTTTTCTTTTTTTCTACTTATTGCAATATGATAGTGCTTATAAAAAAAATTCTCCATATTGTTAAGGTATTTTTTTTTCTTTCAGATAAGTTGAAAATAACATAAATTTCTTTATATACTTTTATTTGCAAACTAATAATTAAAGATTTGAACAGAAATAAAAAAAATTAAAACAAGCTCACTTTCAAATTTAAAGGTGTAAATGCTGAGTGAATTCTCTGGATCAAGAAACTACTTTGACTTTTTTTGAAATGATGATGCTCTGGTTTGCTGTTGCCCTTTGTACTCTCTCTGACTGATGGTCACAAAAATTCTTTTATTTTCACAAGAATTTCAATTTATTTTTTTTATTAGTTTAGCTTTAGTTAATTAGTTTAATTAGTTTTATTTAATTAATGTTATTTATTAAAGTTCTTATTTATTTAAATATTTCTTTTTTTGTTTTATATATTTTTAAGTTCCCCCTTTTTTTTTACTTTTTTTTTTTTTATTTATTATATTATATGTTTTTTTTTTTTAAATTTTTTTTACAATTTTATTTATTAGCTTTTTATTATATTTTTATTCTTCTTATTTAATTTAATCACTGTTATTTGTCAAAGAAGATTTAATATAAATGTTTTTTTGTTTTTTTTTTTTAATTTTACCACTTCGTCTTGTAATTTATTATCACTTTGTACGCGTCATTAAATGTAAAATATAAATGTGAAAGTTTATAAAAAATTTTGCGTTAATTTTCTTAAATTATGGGAAGAAGTGGATAGTTATTATAATATTTCACTTGACACATCCTACCTTCTGTGCCAGTTTTATTTGCAAAAAAAAAACACTTTCTCCTTTTTTTTATTTATATATATATATTTTATTACACTATTTATAACTATATTTAAATTTTTTAATAATTTATTTTAATTTTTTTCGTAGCTCAGACTAATTGATTTGTAATGTAGAATTCTAATGCAGCGTATTTTCTTATTTTGTTCCATATATACTTTTTTTCAGTATATTAGAAGTATTCAGAAGTATTTGTGATCACATTTACAGGGTATGACATTATTAACGCATTTAGTTTGCGATTAAGATTTCAATAATTTTTTTTTTGAAAATGTAGATATTATTGATTTCCTTGATTTGAGTTGGTAGTTCATTGAAATGTTTCACGCAGTTGTAGAGACAATTCGCTTTTTGACTATCAGTTCTAAATAAGGATAGATACAAATTGCATTTCTTAATTCGATTTTTGACTATCAGTTCTGAATAAGGATAGATACAAATTGCATTTGTTGCGTGTGTAATAGTTGTGTATATCTAAGTTTCAATGAACAATAAAATTATGTTTTATATTATTATTTATAATCTTATACGCTAAAATATAACACTCACATTTGCAAATGTTCTGAAAGCTCAGATATTTTCTAGAGTAAATCAAGTTGGTAGAATGCCGTATTGATAAGTTCTTTATTATTTTAATTGCCTTTTTCAGTAGCATTTCAATCCTTTCCAAATAAACTAGAGGTGCTCCATTCCAAATATGGTTGATTCCTAGGATGTTGGAAAGAATGTAAGAATAATAAATAACAGAGAGGGTATTTTAGTCAAAAAATTTTTGCAATTTTTTTAGAATAAATAGATATGGAGAATTTTTTTTAGATAAAATATCAACGTGCTCATCCAATTTTATTTTTGAATTAAAATTAAATTACTAGCCCTAAATAGCTGTAACTCCTGACAACTTCAACTTTTGTATTTTTCAATAAAGGATCATTAAAAAATTTATTTTCAAACAGTAGTATTTTAGTTTTCTCTATGTTTAAAATCAATTTGTTTTTAGCAGCCATTTGTCAACAATTTCCAGATCCTCCAAAGTGCACTCCTCAACTCTTCTTCACTATTTCCGGAGTACTTAAAAGCCGCGTCGTCCGCGAAAAGCTCTAAATCTCATTGAAGGTTGCAATCTGCGAAATCGTCGTTATATAATTTGAAAAGATCTGGCTCCAATATTGAACCTTGTGGTACACCTTTTTTTATTGTTTCAGCGCTACTCAGCGTGTTTCCTATTCGAACACATTGCATTAAAAAAGATTCAAAAAGCTTTAGTTGACTTCAGGAAATATTGAAACATTACAATTTATGAAGCAGAATTGCATGGTTTACGTAGTCGAATGCTTTTTGCATGTCAATAAAGAAGCACGCAGTGAATTTACTTTTATCAACGCTTTTTGTTATGTATTCATTTAATGAAAGACATTCCGATGTTGTACTAGAATATGTTTTGAAACCATCATGATGTAGAATATTGTTATTTTCAATAAAATATGTTCGTCGTCTTAATTGTTTTTCAAAGACTTTAGAAAATGTGCACAGCACTGAAATGAACCTATAATTTAAGAGGTTCGTCTTATCAACGCTTTTATAAATTGCTGTGATAATAGCCTTTTTTAGGCATTCTGGGAGTTTCTAAGTTTCGAAATAATGATTTACAAACTTAACTAAAATGGGTGCCAGTCTGCCTGCAAATTTCTTAAGAAACCTTACAGAAATGCCGTCATGACCAGTTGCAGCAGATAATTCTAAATAATTGATTATATCATTAATTTCTTGTAAGTTGGTTCGATTTAGATTGAAACTAGAAAAAATATTACGTTGGAATCTATTTAAACATTCATAGTCTATATTTGCGATGGGTATATTAATGCTATATGTCACCGTTAAAAAAGTTTTATTTATAACATCTCAAATATCTTGTGATTCAGAGAATTTTGTTTGTCGTGATTAACAACTCTGATAAGATTTTTGTTTGTTTTCGGGTTAGTGTTGGTCATTTCTGACGTATATACGGACCAGAGCTTTGTTGGATTCGCGGGATCTTTTAAAATTTGCTCAGTGTAGAATGATGATTTAGCAGTTTTAATTAATGTCTTGACTTTATATCTGTAAGTTTTGTATAAATTTTCAATACGGTTATTTTCAGTATATTTTTTTTTGAATTTGAAATAAGAATACCGTATTTTCATCATACTGTTTCATCCGAATCCACACATTTTTTTAATAATTTTTCACCGGAATGGCGCTTGTGTTTTTTTTTCAGTTGAGAGCAGTTCAGTTCAGAGCTAGGATAGTTTGATCTATAGTTTCCCAGGAATCTAACGTATCCCAAATTTGATGATGAGAAAGCTCGTCATAATTTCGAACAATTTTCGATTCCTTAAAAATCTTTCTGATAGGTTTCAATGACAAACACCATCTGATGATCTGACAGATGAGTATCTGCTAAATGAACATGGTATTAGAAATTAACAATGTCAGTTATAAAGTGATCTATCACAGTACTGCACATAACATAATTCCAATCTTTGTGGCAAATTCGGTAGTTCTCTTGTTACATATTATATAGCCATTACTCAAGAGGGTGTCATTGTAACTCCTAATGTTTCTACTATTTTCGTCTAAAAGATTTAAATTGAGTCACCTAGTATGAACGATCATTTATAAATAGTGGTTAATTCATCAACTTTATTGTTGGAATCAGCAAATTTAGTTGAATTAGATCTATAGCAAGCTATAATATTGACAGTGTGTTTCAATAATTTGACTACTAAGAAGCTCGATTGAAGTTATTCTTCTTCAAATAATAACGTACTAACGTACTAATAGAGTTACAAAAATTCCAACTACACCATATCCATTTCCTCTATTTGAATAGTATCCAGTAAATCTTGGCAACTTAAAAAAATTATTATTTTCTACTTTGAGCCAGATTTCAGAAAGAACAACAACGTGAAAGTCGCAGTCATATGCACCTATTAAAGATTCAATGTCATATAGCTTATTACGTAAACTATGAATATTCAAGTAAATAATGTTAAAATTTTTTTTACAACTCGGTATAATAATTTGCAATGACTCTGTACTATGCTACACTCTCATTTCATCATCAATATTAACAGTAACCATTATGGTAAAAATATAAAATACAAGAATTGAAAAGAAATTGAATTATTTCATTATTAGAGAAAGCGTTTAATAATTTTAATTCTTCTAAACACGTTTTGCAAAAAATGAGAGAAAATGAAATAGCAGTATTATTACTAATAAAGTTATTAATATTTTTAGTTCTAGTTATAAAATTAACTTCGATTATAAAAATTAAATCGCATCGGGTTATGTAATAATAATAAAAAATCAAATAAATAATAATAATTAAATCGTATCCAGCTAACGTATAATAATAATATAAATGTAAATAATTTAAAAAAATAAGTGTTATTATAAAAAAGCTAGTTTCAATATATGAAACTATTGAGTGTTTAGTGTTATTTAGTCTAAGAATATTTTGTTTTTTTTATAAAAAATTAATTAAAATATAAATTAAAAAATAAATGTAAAAAAGAAATATAATAATTAAAGCTGTGTAATATATAATATCCATAAAACCTTTGTTGCCCAATATTCAACATATTTGTTCTCAACATTGTCCTCTTTAAATTAAAGTTCAATAGTTTCGTTCAAAAAAAAAATGTGAAGAACATAAAAAAATTTTAAGGGAAAGTATTGTGAATTAAACTTTTTTGAAATATTTTTTTGTTTAGATTAAGTATGAAAAAATTAATAATAAAAATATTAAATTTATAATCTATGATATTGTTTAGGTTAAGAATGAAAAACTTAATAATAAAAATGTTGAACTTACAATCTGTGATACTAATAATAAAAAAAATTAACTTAATTAAAAGTGCTTTTAATATAATTAATGTCATTAAAGAAAGAAATTGCATAAATCTTACTTTTTTCATTTTCGGAAATAAAAATTTTATTATTTTTAACCCAAAGAAATTTCCAATTCTTAGATGTTTTGATATTCTTAGCTTCCTTGTACAGCTTGGATTGAATAGGTGTCATATGATGGCGAAAGAAGATTTTTTTGTTACTAGCATGCCGTATATTCAGCTCAGTTGAAAACAGTTGTTTAAATTTTTTTCTTTGGTTCCCAAAATTCGCATTTGGACGTGTTGGATTTAAATTCTGATAGATGAAGATCGTTCGCTGTTTTGATATTTTTAAGCTGTTTGACATCCAAAATCTCCTCTACTTTGATCAGATTTTATTTTTCGATCAAATTCCAGGATTGTTTGCTTTGGATAATATAGTTTAGCAGGAGGTCCTATCAGAACTAAATTATTTTTAATTTGATTAACTTCGTCAGGTATGCCTTCAAGAGTATTAATTCTAGGTTCCAGCTTGTAATTTTTTTCCTCTCAGACGTTTTTTCAAATCTTCATTTTGCTTAAATTTTTCAAATTAATGGATAAATTATTGCGAGATATTGGTACGAAAGGAAATAGAAATAACATTTTTCGAGGTAAGGCTATTTTGATGTGGGGCGATTTTCGATAAAAATTACCAGTTACATGCTTCATCTTCTATTCTAATGCAAAATTGCATTTCCTTTTGGTCAGAATATCATTTGATTCGCAAATTTACTTTGATCAGGTAGAATTAGAAAGTAATATTCAAAGTTTTCCACAACTTGGTCGTAATGACATAATTGAAATTACAAATCATTTAATATGTACATATACTTTCATTAATGATATTTATAGTAATATTGCAGGCTCTATCCATACTACAGAAATTTTACAATATGTTAATCTTAGCATCAACAAATGATGATTTCGCTTTAAATAATAATCATATTTTGAATATTTTGTTGGAGAAGAGCATGTTTTCAACCGTTATGATATTATAGTAACGCCATCAATTATCACAGAGAACATAATATTATTCCTATTGAATACATTAATAGTTTATCTCCCATAAAGAGGTTTTCAAAAAAAATTTTATTGTATTGCTTATTCGTACTTTAAACACGGGTAATGTATTAGTGAATAGTACATGAATACGTATCGAAAGAATGCATCGAAATAGTATTGATAGAGAAATTTTAATTGGAGTTTCCAGTAGGCAACGTATTTTAATTCATTTAACTTATTCCGGTATATTGTTACCATTATTGTTTCCATTATACAGTATTCGATGAACTCAATTTCCTATAATACCTGCTTTTGACATTACTGTTAATAAATCTCAAGCGCAAATCTTTGATAAAGAAGGTATTCTTCTTTCACAGCCAGTATTCAGTCATGGTGAATTATTCGTTGCAGCCAGTAGAGGTGGCAAATTTGACTGTTTTAAATTCCACTTTTCATAGTACCAGGGTCAAGGACATTTAATGAGTAATGAACGCGTATTTACAAAAAATATTGTTTACACAAGGTTGTTGCGATAGGTTTTTCTTACTTACACGCAACTTATTTTTATTTACACGTTTTTCTTATTTTTATAAGAAAAATAAAAATAAATACAACAAACGCAAACGCAAAATAAATACAAAATAACACAAAACAAATAAAATTGTTAAGTAACTTAAAAGAACCGAACATGAAGCTCCAGAGATAAAATTCAATTAAATGAATACGACTTCAAGATATCTTATCTAAAAGAGAAAGAAAATACTGTCGCTGACGGTTTAAGTAGATTCGTTTCAGAAAATGAACATGACGAAAATTTAAACATTTTATTTAATAACAACGATAATAATAAAGAAATTAGTTCTATCAATGAAAATTAAATTGAAGTAACGAGAAAACTAGTAAATCTTTATAAAAACCAAATTTATTTATACGAAGGCTCAAAAGAGAAAAATATTATTAAAATAGTTAACAAAAAAGTCCAAAATCACGTTACTTTCAAAGAGAATAGTAACTTTTGTAACATATTGAAGACACTATTCAAAAACAAAGGGGTTATCTGTGTTTATTTAGAAAAGGAAGTTATTTTCATTAAATTTCAAAATAGTTCTGAACAATATTTTTCTAAAAATAAAGAATTGAAAATAGTCAACTCTAAACAAATCACCGTGGAAAAATTTATAATGAAATAAAACTAAAATGGTCAAACATATTGGAAACAATAACAAAATTAATTAATAATTGCGAAGTTTGTCTGTTGGTAAAACATGATATACACCCTGTGAAAAAACATCTCAAAATTAGTGAAACGGCTCAGAACTTCAACGAAATAATGCATATTGATATTTGGTTTCCTTATCGAAATGTGATGAACTTCACCACAATCGTTAAGTTTAGGAAATATGCAACTGTACATAAACTAGAGGGTAGAAACTGGATGTCTATTTTAATTTGGATGTTAATTTAGTTCTTAAGGAACGAATCCAATTTCCTTAAAAAATGAAAAACATTGTATTCGATAATGTACATTGTGTTTTACATAATTCCGTTGACTTATTTGTAAAAGAAAATAATATTGAATCACATGCTACTACGCCTGGTAGTAAAACAAGGAACGCCGATATTGAAAGACTTCACGCGACTCTTAAACCTATAATAACCTATAATAATACCATACACTAAACGACTAAGCTTCGTCCCATTGAAACTTCATTCAAAAGAATCTCTGCCGGGAAGATATTCGTTTATTCGCGAATCAGTTCGAAGAGAATAAAAATTCAAGAATCGAGCAACTGAATAAATCACGGGATAAAAACTTCAAGCTTTATGAAAATGTTGTCATAATCAGAAACATTGCAAAAAGTAAACCAAAGAATAAAAAATTAAGTAAATACACTAAAAATGGTTCATACATCATTGACACTATTACACAACAAAAACGAAAATTTAAACACCAAAAATAATAAAAATTAATTTTTCTTTTCTGGTTCTAGATATTTTCATCATAATCTCTTTATACCTAGTCCCGATTCTAGTAGGACAATTATTAGAAGTTAACAACATCAATAATGATCATGGTTTCGTTTTATTAAAATTGAATGAAAGACTCGTAGCAGACTATTACACAAAGTTCCTCCATATCACTGCCCTTAATCGGTATGAAGAAGTATGATAATACAATTGAAAACAACATACAATTTTTAAATATAACCGACAATAGTAATTATGAAATTTTTAATCGTTAACTAATT
Organism: Poecilobothrus nobilitatus; assembly: GCA_947095535.1. Classification (NCBI taxonomy): domain Eukaryota; kingdom Metazoa; phylum Arthropoda; class Insecta; order Diptera; family Dolichopodidae; genus Poecilobothrus; species Poecilobothrus nobilitatus. The sequence continues at coordinate 185,272,303 of OX352772.1, forward strand.
CTTGCCAAACATAAACTTAAAATAATTGCATCGCATGCTACCAAAGCGACTCGTATAAAGTATGGCCTATTAAACGTAAATTATACTGGTCTTAAATTCTTTTTGGGAAATATTCACTCCGAAGATGCTGAAGAAATTTCCAATCATTTACAAAATTTAAATGATAATACATTACAAATGACAGACCAATTAAATAAAGAAATTGTTATAAATGATAATTTAATAAAACATTTAGATGAAATATCCACCCATGGTAACACTCTACAACAAAAACTCAATAAATACCTAGAAAACATTACCATGACAACAAATAAAGTAATACTGCTCGTAGAAAACCCCAAATTACTGCTAAAAATTTATGCAAATATTAATCTAATTATTAGAAAATTAGAAAAAAATCTGTGACATACTTCTTATGAGCAAACTGGTCGCGTTACCTCATGACATATTTTCTGACGAAGAAGTCAATAAATTCAATATTACTAGCAATACCCTAACATACATTAGAAATATAGTAGTATGCTAATGCAAGATAATTCTTTGATATTCGTTGTTAGGATACTTAATTTTACACAAAAAAATTATTTTGATTGCTTGGTAATTCCCTTCCCTAACCAATAAAAAGAAGAATTAGATTATGAAATTGAAACAGTCATTGTTAATAACAATAAATAAAATAAAAAGAAGTTTACAAAGGTAGCAATGTAATATTAAAAGAAAAAAACTTAAAAACTCATTCTGAGAACTGTTTGCGTAAAGAAACAGCTAACATTTGCAAACAAAGAATCAATAATTTAATTGAAGAAATTTCTAACTGAATAACTATTACAAAAAATTTACATATAACCCAACTTACACAAAATTGTTTACAACGGGCTAGTATCAAAGGTCAGGTAGGTATCAAAACAACATCATAAAATTTAAAAATTGTCATATACAAATGAATGATCTTTTATTTACTAATAAAATAGAAAACTTTATTTACTTTATAATGTGGGAATTACTTTACCAATAGTATTGTAATTCCCACAATTCTTGTTAATTATACAAAGTTAATTAATAATATAACATTAGAAAAAATTGATTAAAATTGAAATTGAACTAAACCATTTGCGCAGACTATAAAAAATAAGACCCTAAAGTGGTCAATTGTCTAAAATAAAATCCTGTAAATATTTATCTTTTAAAAATTAATCTTTTAAAATAATCCTATTTTTATTCTCAAGATAAAAATTTTCTTGAAAATATTATCTTTTTATAATTTATTCTTTCTAAAAAATTTTCTATAAACGAAAATTTCAACTAAAAATAGCATTTCTTTTCAATAATTATGACCAGCATTCATTCAAACGAAAATGTGTATTTAAATTTAAATAGAAAGAAAATATTACAATCTTGTGTACTATTTAAACATTATAAAAAAAAGATAAATTTAATAAATTAACATAAAATTATATATTATAATTAAAAGTTCAAAAAAACACATTCCCGTCCTCAAATCTGCTCAAATTTTTAATGGAATCTGCAGCCCATTAAAAATGAAGAGATTAACAACGTAACGATGACGTGAAGAGCTATCATCCTATTGGTCTCTTAAGTAACTTTTTAAAAATTTTTGAAAAAATAATTTAAAAAAATTAAAACATTTTGTAGAAGAAATAGATCTGCTTCCAAACGTTCAATTAGGATTTCGTGAGAAACACAATACCTTACATGCTTTAGTACATGTAAAAAATTAAGTCAAAAGCAATTTAGAAGAACCGAATTCTGTCGGTTTAGTATCTTTAGACATAAACTCCGCATTTGAGACAGTTTGGCATAATTTTCTTTTACACAAACTAATAAAGCTAAACTGTCCTGTGGTTCTTATTAAAATTATACAAAGCTTCTTAAATGACAGAAGTTTAAAAGTTTCTATATGTGGCACATCCTCAGATTGCTACAAAATTGAAGCTAGTGTTTCCCAGGGCTCAGTTTTGGGACCAATTCTTTACAATTCATGTAGTATTGAATATTACAACCTAATAAGATTTTAATTCACATTTTTATATGAAAGATTAACTCTTTTTATCATTCTACCCAAAAACATTTTACCATAACTAAAAAACATGAAGGACTAGGGTAACCAATGAGCGCTTCCTAGAAACAGGAAGAAAAGGGAAAAAAATTTGTTCACAAAAAAGATACCGTATATTTAAAAAGGTAGGAATATTTAATTTAAAAGAAAATTGAAAAAAGTGCAAATTGAAATTTTTGTTTTGTTTTAAGGACTCTGTACTCATATGAGACACCCTGTACTAATTATTAATATTTTATCCTAATGGTTACAGATCTATCTTTTGGGACTACAATGGTTGTTATAGATCTAACAATTTTTGAGATATTCACCGTTATTTTATAATGTAAAGTATGAAATTGCATTTTTAATTGTTGTTTCAATTTCGCATTTCTAACCTCTAGTGGTACTATTTACCAAGCCCTACCATACTTATTATATACCGTTGGAAAGGGTTGGTAAGGTTACAGTATAAAAATAATGTAGTTTATACAAAATTTTCGGTTTGAACTGCAGTATCTCAGAAACGATAGCACTGGTTAAGATGAAACAAGATAATAGTAGATCGCACAATGTTGTAAAAAAATTGGTTCCTGTATACTAGCGTTGACGAAAATATAACGGTTTAAGTAAAATACTATAAAATGTTAAGAAAATTTTAAAATCAATTTGACCTTTAAATGACCTTTAAGCCAAAAGTTATGTTTTATGAAATATAGGTGACATTACTAGTTACCGTTATGTAAAATTTTAAGGCAATCGGACAATGTACTTAAAGTAAAGTATATCCATAAATTATTTTAAATTTACGTTTAAAATATTTTATGTTTATTTAAACACATATAAAAAGTATATATGTTTTTGCCCGTTGCTCAAAAATCGAACGAATCTATGTAGTTTAAAATATAGCTATCTATCTACATAGTATATATATTGCCCTTTTTTGAAAGGCAAAAGTTGTTATTGTAGTTCCTGATGTGTAAGCGAGGATTCCTACCGCTTTATAGATATATTTAGTTTTACATCGGACTACCAATTTAACAAACCACAAATTATCATTATTATCAAAGCGTTAAATTAAATTAAAGTAAAAAAATCCTAAATTTTTAAAAACCAATCCTTTAAATTGAACTAGATATTACGCCAGGTATGCATATATTGTTAAGTGAGTTAATTTACAACTTTGCGCTTTTTTATTTATTATTTTAAGATTTGTAAGTATAGATACTGTAAAATTTAAAATTATTATATATAGGCATATACATATTATTTCAACTGAAACTCATAAAGTTTACATTTAATATGATACCTATTACTTTAAAATATTTTAATTCCAAAACTTACAAATTTTCAGCCTATGTATAGTAAATTTGTATAGTAAATTCAGCCTAAGTAGCCTTCTATCTATGAACCAACAAAAAAATAATCAAATATGTATTCATTGTTCAGTGAGCAAACATTTATTTCTGTTCACGTTTCACATATCGTCACATATATGCCAAAACAATGTACTTTTTTAACAGTTTTGAGTTAGGAATACCATGAAACGAAACTTTTTCCAAAGAACAATATGCCAAAACTACGAATGAATCTATCTGTAATACTATAATTTTAAGGCTCCGCGTCATAAGTTTGAAAAAACACATAAGTTCGAAAAAAATAGTCGTTTTTAATATTAATAATTTTTTAATTTTTTTTTTGAAAATTTTGGGAAAATTAAAAACAATATATATAAAATATTGAAAATTAATTTTCATTAACTAACTTTCGGCGCGTATTTTTCAATCAAATCAAAAATTTTTCTTATTTCTTGTTAAATTAATTTGGAAATAAAACAAAAATTTTTATTCGTATATAAAAACTTTGTTCACTTTTACTTTATTTAATCAAAAAAAGATCATCTCACAAAGTAATTGGTTAAACCACATAAAAGTGAGTTTAAGGACCCACACCGGCAAAGTCAATACCAAACTGTAAAGTACTAATTTGCGTAAAATTAATTAACCAAGCAAGAACCATCCCTATTAACAGATAAATTCTCTAGCACAAGCGTATCTTAATATATTTGTATCTAGTGAAAGACAGGACATAGACCCGCTAGGAGTCTCAAACAAAAAGAAAAAAATGGCTGCTCCAGGGAGTAACAAACAGTTCAGCTCACTGATAGCCCACAACCTAGGAAGAAGACAAACACAGCAGGAACAAAATCCTCAGAATATCCAATGCTAGGCCCAACCCAATGCAATAAAATTGACTCGGACAAAAAATTCCTTCAAGTGATTGCACTATTGGAATTAACAAGGCACTCGATGGCATATTTGGAATTAACAAGGCACTCGAAAAAGTGAGTAAACAATTTACTGCTAGGTATAACAGAAGAAGCAATATAATATTGGAAGCCACAAGTAAGATAGTAGCTGAGAATTTCATGTTGGAAAGGGAGCTGTTGGGGAAACCAGTCAAATTTGAATATATTAAGTCCTTGAACTACTCCAAAGGAGTAATATTCTGCTTCCCTCTTGCAAACAAGGAACAACCGGATGCTGAGCTACTAGAAGACCTACAAGAAGCCAACCCCAAGGCTGAAATCGAGGAAATTTAGATGTTACCGAATAGAGATCCAACCGAATTGCGCACCGTTGCAATAACTGCTTCCAGGAAATTAGCGCAGATATTCTACCCCAACGTAGAGAAAAATGCATCCTACCAAAATGCATAAATTGCAAAGATGATCCGAATTTCATGCTCATCCAGAAACTGTCCAACTTGCTTAAAAGAAAAAGAGGTACTGAGAATTAAGACAGACAGAATATGCACAGAAGGGGAAACTTACGCAATCCAGAAGCAACAGAACAAGCAAAGCTCCAACTATAACATGATCATCAGAGCACCATCCACCTCAGATATACTCACAATCAACACTGCAGCTACCAATGTCAAACAAACTATTTCAAACACATTATCGGAACTCAAAAATATGTATCCTTGCACAAAAACAAACACAGCCATACTAAATCAAATTATCAGAGAAACTTATACAAATTATTTCGCTAAAAAAACAAACCAGCCAAGCAATAACCAACAAAATTAAAACACAGAAAAAGCAAATCCAGAGAAAGTAAATCCAGACAAATCAAATACAGATGTAGAAATGACAAGCTTACAAATTCCGTTTAACCTAGTAAAAACAAAAACCCTCATAGTATAAACTGATATCCAAACCACACAACCGTGTTCAGGAAAAAGGGGATGCCGACCACGTACTCTTTCTAAGTAAAATCATAGAAACACTTTAATCAACTAAAGCACATAAACAGCAGTAACAACAAATCCACTCAAAATACACAAATGCAAACCCATAACTATAATAACCAAAACAACAACTTTAACATTCCACACAATGGCAATAATCACAACAACAACATAAATGACACAATAAACACTAAACAACTCAACCATAGATCCATTACAACATAACACTATCATTAAATCGAACATAGAAGGCCTCAGAGCCAACGAGCCCCAGCTGGAACTACTTATTGCGGAGTACAATCCACTGGCGATCGCTCTAGAGGAAAAAAATATCGGTAGTAATACAATAATGCCAACTTAAATCGCTTGCACCAAGTCTTGGCAACCTCACCGAGGAAAGTTGGTGGGACAGGCTTCCTGGTGGACAAAAGGCTCCATCATGAGCTCATCACACTAAATAGCCATCTACAAAATAGCTGCATAAGAACCAAATTTCCAGGATACAACTGAGATATAACAATAGTTAATGTCTATCTAGACCACCAAACCAACATCAGCAAGGCAGATTTAGACAACATCCTGCAGCAAATGCAAGCCCTCTGCTTAATAATAGGGTACTTCAATGCTCGCAGCCAAACGTGGGGTGACAAGCATACAACGCCAAGGAGTAAAATAGTCGAGAACTGGGTGATGGAAAGAATACAAGTGACACTTCTGAACAACTACAAACAAACCTATATCAGCTAAAGCGGATACACTTCTTGCCGGGACCTGCCTCTAGCAGATGATTCCATCGCCTATAATCTCCACTGGGATGCTGGTAGCAACTCAAAAGGCTACGATCACCACCCGATTATGATAAACCTGCCAAAACCGAAAAATAATCAAATGTGCAAAAGATCAAACTATATGAAAAAGAAGGCGAACTGGAAACTCTTTAGAAACACAGTGGAAAAAAATTTAGAAGCAGTTCCAGCATCTGCAAATGTAAATAACGAAGCGGCCGCAATAATAAAGGCTATCCAAACAGGGAAACAAGGGCAAACAAAGGTATACCCAGATCACGGGGTACCTTATACTCACCTAAACCGGTCTGGTTTAATAAGAAGATCCAGGAACTGCAAAAAGACAAAAAAAAATGGATTGTGTTCCAAAACACACAGAAAAAAGAGTATCTAATAGCACTAAAAAGAACCAACGCCATGCTGTGGCACGAGATAAGAACGGCCAGGAGAGAAGAATGGGTTGAATTCCCTAACAAATTAGACGGGCAAGACCAAACTAAAACCTGGAACAAAGCAAGGAGGATACTTGACAAAAGAGTCAGGAACCTGATAATTGAACAAAACGTGCAATTAATAACCGACCCCAAAAAAATGCGAACTATCTAGCGGCTAGATACGTGAAAACGCAAAACGCCACAGGATGCACCAACTCGCCACAAGACAACGTGCGTTACACATTCGAAGAACGTAATAATATATGCAAAAATCAACTGCGCCAAAGTCAGGGCGGTATTAAAAAACTTCCAGGTAACGACACCGAGTGAAGACAAAATTTCTTATGGCATGCTAAAATACCTAAACCCAACAGCCCACCAAAGACTCACCCAATTGTTCAACAAAATAATGGAAACAGGAGTCTACCCTCATTTTTGGAAACACGCAGTTCTTATCCCGCTCCACAAAGCAGATAAGAACCAAAACCACTTTGAAAGCTACAGGGTTATATCACTGCTACCAACGCAAAAGCTATTTGAAAAAATAATAGCTAAACGGTTATGTTGTCTAGTAAAAAATATGATGTCCGAAAATATTCACGGTTTCCGGCCGGATAGAGGTACCATGTCGATGCTTCTATACATGGCCCAAGAAAGAAGAGGTACCATGTCACATACATGGCCCAAGAAACACTAAAAAGGAAAACACACGGCGACATCATCTCATTTGACCTTGAAAAAGTGTTCGACAAAGTACCACTACGGACAATCACTAAGGTCTTATCAAGATGGATTGCAGGCGAAAAGACAACCAACATCATTGGAAGAATACTGCATACCAGGAAAATTTCAATAAAGCTAGGTGCTTTCCAGCAGCGGAAATATCAGCATTGGTATCTCCCAAGGGTCCTTACTTTCGGTTTAACTCTTCAATATATACGTTAGCGACCTCAGCACAGCCCTCAACGAGATGAAGAACATAGAAAGCTACATTTATGCTGACAACATACTCATCCAAACAAGGGGTAACTCAAGGATAGGCAAGGCGGCAATAAAAAGAGCTATAGGTGTAATCGAAAATTGGACCGAAAGAAACGGTGGCAGAATTTCACCAGAAAAAACAAAGGCACTACATTTATGCAAAAAAAGAACTTGCGATCCAGGCTCAATAAGACAGGATTATAATATACAAGGAAGAAGTCTAGATACTAGGTCTCATCCTAACACCGAAACTAAACTATACCAAACGCGTCATGGGAGTACAAAAGAGCATGTACAGAGCCAACAATTTGCTCAAGTACATATGTAGAAGAACGTGACGGCAAAAATAGATAAACTTGAGCAGTATGGTAAGTTAGACTACTGCCTTTCCATATACGGCCAGACCACCCAAAACAACCTGACCAAACTGCAAAAAGCTATCAACCAGACCACAAGGATCATAATAGGAGCCTTAATACCAACAAGCCTAGAGTCACTAAGCTACGAGGCGGACTTTCCACTTGTGTTTGAAAGAGCGAACCAGCTGCGACTCAAAAACATCACAAGAACACTATTCGCACCAAGACTGCCGCTTAAAAAATTAGCGTATGAGATCGCCGAGGACCCTACAAACGCATCTACTATACAAATGGACCGAGAAGAAATCTAAAACCTAGTGATCCCCCTCTGTCCAAACGAACACCAGCAAAAGTGCCACACTGGTCAAACTGGGACTTGAATATCCTAAATGACATGGCGACACTTAACAAAGAGACAACCACTTTAGAGGAATATCAGTGAAAATTCGCTGAGCATAGGGTTAAACACCACAGTATAACTGAAATATATACAGACAGGTTCAAAACCCAACACAGCGTCAGCTATGCAGACATTAACAACATAAAAGGCTCTATAATAATAAACAGCAGGAAGCTAGGAGTCAAGTTCACCAGAGTAAGGTTTGGGTGCATACTGGCCACACATAAGCATCTATTTAATAACCAAAGCAACCCACAATGTTCACATTGTAACGAAGCACTCACAATCAAGCATGCTATAGCCCTAGTGCATTCGGCTACAACAAACACAACACAAACATTAATAACAAATACCAGCACTCAGCAGAGCACGCTATGGCCCTGTACACACCTGCCAAAAGGGGACACATGATAGAGCTGCTAAAATTCCACCAAATCTGGCAGAACATTTAATGGAAGGCTAACGTAAGATGAAAACAACTCAAGGATAATAATACCATAGTGGAAATAAAACCTAATAAGAAAACCCAATAATAAAAACAAAATAACAATAAAAAATCTAATAATAAAAATATAAATAACATACTATCAAAAACCTAAATAACAAAATAAAAGTAAAAATTAAAAAAAAAAAAAACCTAATATTAAACCTACCTAATAAGTTAATTCTAACAAAAATAAAAACATAATCAAAAAAACCTATAATATAAAACCCTATGTTAAATCTGCTAACTAAGAACCACTAATTATAACAATATAACTATACAATACGCTCAAGTATAATTATAAAAACTAAAAAACATCTAAAAAAAATATATATAACATAGCAAATACATAATAAAAAAATCTACATACAAAAACTCACAAAAAAAATTTCATCAATATAGTTAAAACCCAAAATTAATGTGACATACCTAAAAATGCCACACGAACAAAAACGCCTGGTACACTTCGATAAGTTTCACAAGAGTAATCGAATGAAACAATTTGGATTCGTGGTGGGCTGCTTCCCAGGCATTTTTTTTGGGTGGATGACTCCAAATTTCAAACAAGGGTGCAATCAAACAACAAGAGCAAAAATACATACGTCGCAATCAAACAAAAACCAAAAAAGAAGAAAAGAAAAATACAACCTAATTAAGCACACTAAAACGAATTAGAATTAGAAGTTGGAAATACTGGAACCACCAACAACGCCGATAAACAAAAGAATCAAATGTCAAAATATTAACAACAGCACCAGCACTCATAGCTGTGGTAAATAAATCAAAATACACAGCCTGGTGATAAAAAAATTAACGATTTTTCGGGGCTTTGAATTTGCTAGAATTTTAATTTATATAGATATTAATTTTTTTCTATTGTAAAAAAACACCCCACATTCCTATCAGGAAACAAGAGTTATAGCTACCTGGCACATTTATGTATCACGGTACCAAGATATAAATAAATAAATTATTTACTCTTATGTTATTTTTAAACCAAGATGTTTTAAAAAATTTGTTTTCTTTGATTCACTATAGAAATGGGTGTCAATAATCCTTCTGTACATGAATTTAGCAACATTTTTCCGTTAAGTTAATAAATAATACATTTTAAAGCTTTAATTGTAAAGAAGACGATGCCGCATTTTTAAATATAGACGATTTAAAGGATCAAAATCGTCTTTGGATCAAATGATCAAATGAATTGGAATCAAATGATCAAATTGATGAAGATTTATCCAATTTAGTGATCAATTATTTAGATGGAAATCATTCCGAAATTTTAGAGGATAATCAACTTAAGCAAATAAATATTATTTCAAATAATGCCGAAATTTACATTTGTGACTATGTTATCTTTAAATTAATAAAACAAATTTCTTGTGATCAATGTACTTCTGCATTTTAAAAAAATTCTAATGACATTTTATTACTTGATTCGGAGAAATTTATTAATCAAAAAAATTATAAAAATGAAGCAGAAATACTTAACTTGAAACCTCCAACTGAAAAAAATTTCGAAATGACACAATTTTATATGCGTATATTTGATCACTAATTTTATCAAAATTATCATGAAAAAAATTTGAGGAAAAATTTATATGTTGTCTTGAAGCCACAGAAAAATTGGAGAAATGTTCTACGTTGTTTACAGGAAATGATAAATGCTACGCGCACAAAATAAAGTTTTTAGAATTACTAATCAATCTTTTATTAAAACGCGGAAGAATGCACTATTTCAACTCTGGGATACCGTTTCTATATAACTTGATCATCCTTTAAACAAATTCAGATGTATTACCGAGATATATTTATGTAAATTTCAGATTCCTAGCTTCAATAGTTATTAGTTATTATTTTTTCTGAGTTATTTTCATTTAAACAGAGAAGCTGTATGGCAGCTACCCGAAATTATCGCACCAGCACAACCAAATTTTACCGGTGTTGTTGGCCTGTAACTCGACACGATTTTGCAAAATTTGGAACACCTAGCTTTGATAGATACTGAGTTATTTTTATATAAAGAAAAAAGTTGTATGGCAGCTACTCGAACCCGGCGGCCGAAAAAGCTGGATTTAAATAGCAAAACTAACAATTTTGCAAAAGTGACGTAAAAAAATGTTTAGCTTTCTAGCTACTTTATTTTTTGACGTATCGTGCGAACGGACGGACCATGGCTTAATCAACTCTGAACTCGATTCTCACGTTATATCTAGCTTGACTCCTTTAAAGTGTCGTAAACGTAATGGCAAATTTATTATACCCTTAAACATTAAAGTTAAAGCAAAAGCTTTTAAAAAAAGTCGAACAAAACCAGAGAGTGATAAAGATAAAATCAAAAATTTAAATTCTTAATATATTTTTAGCACATTTTACTCTGTCCGTCTGTTTGTATCTTCATCCGTCTGTTTGTGTGTTCGTCCGCCTGTTTATGTGTTTGTCCATCTGTTCGTTTGTCTGTCTAACTGTCTGTTAATTTTCGTCTTAAAGTTATTGGTGTAGTATTGAATGGTACTTGCAATATTAATTTATTGAAATTATTATTATTTTTTGATAATTTTATTTAATACTACCTATCTACCTATGTATATTATTTTCTTTTCATGAACGAGAAAATTGGATGAAAAATGAAAACCATAAAACGATTGAAGTAAATAATAGTAATTTTAATTTTCTAAATACATATTTAAGATAATGATGAATATTTTTGTTTGTTTTTGTTTTAGTTAATTGTTGTTATTAATGAATTGTTTTTTTTGCAATATATATAGTTACTACTGTAATATATTCGGGTTTCTATGCCAAATGGTATATAACATATTAAGCTTTTTTTATATATTTTTAAATTGTAATGTAATGTAATATGACGTATTTCACTTGGCTTTTTCCCTTTTAGCCGTAATATAAAAATTTTATTAAAAAAAAATAATAAAACATATTTATGTATACCTATATTCAAAAAAATATTGGAATAAAATTATTTTTAATTTTACAAAACCAACTTAAATTTTTTTTTCCTCTATAGGTACAGTATTAGACAAAACATTTGCAACCAGATATTTGTAAAATGAAAAAAATATATAAGATCAAAAAACTCTTGAGTAGATAATAATTTATAATTTTTTTCTTCAACAATATTTTACTTCTTATTTACTTTATAAACAGTAAAACAATTATTTTTTAAAAACTAACAAAAAAACAAAAATAAAAACAAAATATAATAATGTGGTCTTTCTTCAGTTGGACAAAACATTTGCAACTGTAATTTTATATTATTTTTATGATATATTAATTGTTATTTTTTTAATTTTTTTCTAATTTGAGATAAATAAAATGTTCAAATCTGATAATAATAATAATAGAATTATTAATTGATATTTAAATTCTGCATTGGTTCTTTTATAAGAAACAAAAATTATTTAAATAGTAAAAATTATATTATTTGTGTAAAAAAAATTCATTGAATAGTAAAAAAAATGGCAAAAGATAAATTTGGAAATGAATTAAGGACAAAAATAATTAATAATTTCAAAAAAGGAATGTCGCAGAAGGAAATTAGTCAAAAACTGGACATACACAAATCTTCAATTTCAAGAATTATTCGGAAATTTCAAAGCACAGGAAATGTTGAAATTGAACATAAAGGTGGAAGGCCAAAAAAAACTTCACCTGTAGAGGACAGACTTATAGTGAGAAGAGTAAAAATAAATCCATTCATTTCTCCACGAAATATTTTAGAACTTCCAGTATGTGCCCAAACTATACGCCGACGAATTAATAATGCCGGATTGTTTGCACGAAGGCCTTCAAAAAAACCCATTATTTCGGTTTCTAACCGAGCAAAACGTTTAGCTTTTGCGCGAAAATATGTAGCTTTGGACACAAATAAATGGAAAAAAATATTGTTTAGTGACAAGTCCAAGTTTAATTTATTTGGAAGCGATGGCATTAATTACGTTAATCGACCAAAAAATCAAAGATTAAATCCGAAATATTATAAAAAAACTATCAAAGTATATGGAAGTGGTAATATTATAGTCTGGGGATGTTTTTCTGCGCAAGGAATGGGTGCAATACACTTAATAAATGAAAAAATGGACCGGTTCTTATACAAAACAATCCTGGAAGAGGTTACGTTGCCATATGCGGACTGGAATATGCCACTTGTATGGACATTCCAGTAAGATAACGACCCAAAACACACTTCTGGTTATATTAAGAAATGGTTTGCTGACTATAAAATAGATGTTTTGGAATGGCCATCGCAATCTCCAGACCTGAACCCTATAGAGAACCTCTGGGAACTTGTCAAACGCAAAATTGATAGAACACAAATTTTAAATAAACATAATTTATTTATGAAAATAAAGCGAGCTTGGGAAAGCATTCCAAAAGATTATGTAGATAATTTGATTGCTTCGATGCCAAGGAGATGCGAAGAAGTTATTAAAAATCAGGGATACGCCACAAAATATTATATTTTTAAAAATATAATTTTCAATAATTTTGAAGTTGCAAATGTTTTTGCCCATCTGAAAAAAGACCAAAGTATCATATTTTGTTTTTATTTTTGTTTTTTTGTTAGTTTTTAAGAAATAATTTTTTTACTGTTTAATATATAATAATAAGTAACTAAGTAATAAAATATTGTTGAAGAAAAAAATTATAAATTGTTATTTACTCAAGAGTTTTTTGATCTTATATATTTTTTTCATTTTACAAATATCTGGTTGCAAATGTATATAATCTACAAAGGTACATATAGTCCTATAGTCTCAATTCACAAATTTCATAAGTCACATTGACCAAGTCAGTTTTAAAAAGTAAAGGTAAGAATAACAACAAATACAGCAATAACTTTGGATTCCTTCAATTTCTAATAAATAAAAATTTTTTACTTTGATTTCTAATATTAATTGTGTATACTTAAAAGTAACTTTAAATGTGTGTTAAATCAGAATAGTTTTTTATATGCACACATAAATAAAAATGCGAACAGAAAAAAAAATATATATAGCCGTATAGCTATTATGTATGTACATATAGAGTGTTAACTAAATTAGCAAAATAAAATTTTTATACAAATTACAGATTTTTTAACAGAATTATTACAGAGTAAAATAAAAATATGAAATTTGACTTGACATGCATTTGTTTGGTTGTTGCCTTTTAATTAGCTATAGACAAAACTAATGTACAGGTAGCTATACTTATATAATTTATTATACAAAGGTAAATAATTTTATTTACAGGTATATATATATAACTATACTATATATATAACTATAACTATATATATAACTATAACTATATATATATATATATAATTTATTATACATTTAGTTTATACATTTTTGTTTTTCATGGAACACACAAACAAAGAAAAGCCAATTAAATTTTGGTTTGTTGCATTGTATGTAGATACGTTAATAAGAGTAATGGTATTTTTGTTTACATGCGATGTAACTTACATCATGTAACTATATTAGAATTCGACTAAAAAGAATAAAATAATAAAAATTTCTTTTTAAAAAACATTTTTTAACTAAAAAGTAGAAAATAAATTTTTAAGATGGATGTCTCTTTAAAAAAATTTATCTCAATATAGCATTTATATATATGAATTAAAATTTAAATTAAAACTTACATTTTGAAAATATTGCGTGCGGTTTCCAGGTGTACGCATCTCATCGATGTTTAATAGTTCAAAATATGCCATGGACAAATCAAAATGGACCATTTTTTAGATTGTTTATACATACTCTTTGGGAGTCTAGCTCTTTTTGTGTTGCTCTCTAAGCTGGTATTTAAAGTAATACCGTTTAAAGAATGGGTCAGTGTAATTATGGGAATTACTTGTTTGGTGTAGTTATGCTATTCCAATAAGTGAAATCGTACTGTTTCAGAATTTGTCTCAATGAGACGATCGTTTCGGAGAATACTGAAACTTAATAATTTTCGGCCCTCACTCTTATTCTAATAGATGGCCTTTTTTAGGTTACGAAGATTTTTGCTTTTTGATATAAATAAATATTTTTTTTAAATTACAAATTTTGCTTTTATTTTACCCGAAATCGGTTTATTTTTTTCCAACATCAAAATAAACTGATAAACATAGAGAATTTATAAACAAAAACAAATTTAAATAAATAAAAAAAAAGTTTTCATAATTATGAGTGAAGAATCTAGTGGTACACAATTAAAAACTAGTACTAATAATAATACAAATTTAACAAGAAAATAAAATATTGAGAATAAATCAGATAATATCATAAGCAAAACAATGGCAAAAAATGTTAAAAAAGTAAATAAAAAAAACAAAACAAAGGTTCAAAAAACAAAAATATTCTTTTAAAACAAGAAATTTATAAATTACAACAATTAATTTTTAATTTGAATTGCAAGAATTCTAAGAATATGAATGAAGAATAGTTCAGAACATAAAATAAAAACTTATAATATTGATTTGGTTGACAGTATCTCGCTACCTGAAAGTAACGAAGTAATGAACCTTGGAAAATGTCAACAAACTTTAAGCAGAACCAAAAAATCAAGTGGAATAATAATAATAATAATAATAATAATAATAATAATAATAATAATAATAATAATAATAATAATAATAATAATAATAATAATAATAATAATAATAATAATAATAATAATAATAATAATAATAATAATAATAATAATAATAATAATAATAATAATAATAATAATAATAATAATAATAATAATAATAATAATAATAATAATAATAATAATAATAATAATAATAATAATAATAATAATAATAATAATAATAATAATAATAATAATAATAATAATAATAATAATAATAATAATAATAATAATAATAATAATAATAATAATAATAATAATAATAATAATAATAATAATAATAATAATAATAATAATAATAATAATAATAATAATAATAATAATAATAATAATAATAATAATAATAATAATAATAATAATAATAATAATAATAATAATAATAATAATAATAATAATAATAATAATAATAATAATAATAATAATAATAATAATAATAATAATAATAATAATAATAATAATAATAATAATAATAATAATAATAATAATAATAATAATAATAATAATAATAATAATAATAATAATAATAATAATAATAATAATAATAATAATAATAATAATAATAATAATAATAATAATAATAATAATAATAATAATAATAATAATAATAATAATAATAATAATAATAATAATAATAATAATAATAATAATAATAATAATAATAATAGTAATAATAATAATAATAATAATAATAATAATAATAATAATAATAATTATAATAATAATAATAATAATAATGATAATAATAATAATAATAATAATAATAATAATAATTGTAATAATAATAATAATATACTGCTACACGTTGTAATCCACTGATGGCCGTGACTCTGTAGTAAAATAATAATATTAATAAGATTACTAATACCAATAATAACAGCTGCTATAGTGACAGTGGGGGTTGCCTTCAATAATTACCTCATGTAGTAAGGTATTATATACTACTACATGTTGTAACTGTTGTTACGGCTATAGTCACTGTTAGCAAATAGTAATAATAATAGGTGAATTCATTGTTTCTTTACAGTCCCGCTCCCAATTCAATGTTTCCGTATCCATTTGTATCCTTTCCTATCCCTGCTCCCTAGCCAATATACTGCGTTCGCAGGTAAGGCTTTTATCCGATTATATTGGCTAAAGAAAGAAGTGAGTTAAGTCAGTAAGAATCTGACACTGCCAAAGGGAAAATTCTTGGTGTCTTTGAAAGATTCCCACCTCCCTTAGGAAAAAAAAATAACCAAAGACACAGGTAATGCAAATGATAATATTTCTAAAACAGCAAACAGTGTACAGAATGAAAAGGTTAGGTCACCTAATCCTAAAATACAAGGTAAATTACCTCCAATTAATGTAGTTGACCAGGAACCATAAGATATTGTTGAAATACGAATTAAAGGTTTAGGTGTAAGTAAACAGGAATTTTATATAAAACAAATTTCTAAAAATAAACACGCTATATATGTGGAAAATATTAATATTTACAACAAATTTAAACTAGCATTAGAATCAGTTAAAGTTCCTATTCCTTTATTAAAATTACTGTCATAAACTGGAATTTACCTACAACAATCAGTTTGGTTTGATAAAGTAAATAAAAAAACTGCACCGAAGTATAATACTGTACAGTACTAATTGATTTAAGCTATGCTTTCATAACCGCATGGTGAAACGGTTTAATAAAAAGCTATGGGATTACAACTTGCCTTACAATTTAATAATTTTAGTAAATGCCATGATAAGAGGGAGAATCTTTACGGTTCATGTAAATGGTATCCAATTATCCACGAGTTTTGAAATAAGAAACGGCCTAGCAAGGTACTATCACATCACCAAATTTATTTTCACTTTACATCAATAGTTTACTTGATTGCCATCTAAACACAAGCCATATCCAAAAAACATCGCTAACTTTTGCAGATGAATTAATTTGTTGTGTTTCTGCTACGAATTACAAAAATATAAAGAATAATCTGCAAAATATGGTTATATATCGTAGAAGACTATGTTCCTTCATGGAGATTGAAGATTAATTTTAGTAAATGTGAAACTATACTTTTTAGAGATAATCTCTCTCAGTCCCAGCCATCCATTCGCAAAAATTGGAAACAATTTTTAATCAGAGCAGGAGATGGTACAAATTTGAAAGCAAAACTCCCAGTGAAATACATAGGAATGCGGATAAACATTCAACATATTAAGACACAAATTGAAAAAGCATCAAATTCTTTCTTTATAGCAAAAAAATTATTCTACTCAAAGCATCTGCCTCCAAAAATAAAAATAATAGCATACCAAGCTATTACTAGGCCTATTTTAACCTATGGGTGCCATATTTAGTACAATTAGTACCTCTATAATAAAAAAAGTAAGACCATTTGAAAGAAAATGTATAAGAGCTTGTCTTGGAGAATACCGTAAAATAAATAATGACCATAAGCATTATTTATCAAATAGATATATTTACAATTAGTCAATATCGTAAGGATTGATAACTTCATAATATCATTAACTAGAAAACATTTTTTCAGGGCACAAAATATCACCGAAAATAGCTATATTTGCCATTCCATATACCCAGAAGAAACATACATCACACAAACTCTAAATTCTGGTTATATCCCCCTTTTGCACTTAGACAAATAGAAATGTATTCAAAACGAAAACAAAATGCCAACCGTATATCACTACAATAGAAGAGCCACAAACAAAAAAATTCAACAAAGCCTCAATACATTAAATATTAACTATTTAGTATACAGTACAGATGTATCAAACAAAGACTTTAGTTTGAACATCAATAAAAACAACTACTAGTGGTTGAATACACCTTCAAAAAAAATAAAACATGTAAGTGCTGATGTTTTTATCTCAGTTCCTTATTCCAATATTCCTTCCATTATCTCCACTCTAGTTTTAAGTTTTATGTTAATGTAAAGTATCAAATTAGGATTGTTTTTATCTGTAATTTTTCAATTCATATTAGGTATAAAATAATTATAATAACAAAATTGTTAGAAAAGCTAGTTGTAATTTATTGTAAATTCATTATTTAAAGATCTCCTATGTGGGACATTAAATAAACCAAAAGAGTTGTAATATGTTATGTTATTCACTTATATTTAAAAGATAACTTGTTAAAAAAAAAATTACTGAAATCATTACACATATATACATAACCCAGCGATTTATTTTATTTTCATACATACCAAAAAAGACTATTATTTTACTATTATTTTAAAAATTAAAAACAAATTTTATAAATGATAAATAAATGCTTTTCAAAATTTTTAGCTATCATTTCGAGTTTTACTAAAATTCTAGTTCTTTAGAACGTGTAATAGGTGTTGCTACGCGTAAAAAGTATTTTCATATTTTTCATTTTAAATACAAAAAATTTACTTGGGCTTGTCATTATGTGTGTATTTGTATCTGTATACTGTATAGTCTTTGCTATCGAAGTCTAATGACTTCGTAATATTGTTGTTAGATATCATCTAACATTCGGCATTTCTTATTCAAAGTGCTCTAACTGATATGCAATCATATGCTTCTCAGATCTTCACTGTTGGAACTGAATATCTTCAATGGTTAAGAGAAACCATACTAAGTACTTTCGTACCGTTCCAAACGAGGAGAAATTTAGTTAATATTAGCATACCTAACTCCGTCGTTAATAGCTCCTGATCCTTTTAAAGTATCCATTTATCACTAAATATATTAATATTATTGATTCATTAATTTCTAAATTAAGTGCAATGATGATATTATTCTCTGCGAGAGTTTTCACCTTCCTAATAGTAAAAGGGTAGTACATGACGAAGAAGTTTATTTGATTCCATCTCAATTATCAAGTAATACTGAATATTTCTTAATTGACACATTTAAATCGTTTAATTTTCAACAAATATTCTCAGTATGTAATTATCAAGGTTAACTATTAGATCTCATATTCTCAACTAATTGAAATAATATCTGTTTTTTTAACAGCCCTATGGAACTCGTAAGAAATTATGTTTATCACTCTGCGATCTATTTTTCTTTAGCTCTTTTTGACCTCCAAATGTTGAATCTTCACTATGTTATGGTTTTAATTTTTTCAAAGTCATCTATGTTGGTATTAATAACATATTAAGTAACTTTCATTTTTAGTTCTTAACTTCTTTTAATATAAACACAAAAGGCAATAACTTTCATACAATAATTTTTTCTATTATTTTACAATTTGTACCGTTAGCTATTGACAAAAGCAATAAATCTAGTCCACCATGGTCCACTAAACACCTTAAAAGACTAAAAAATAAAAAAATAAAGCCTGGCGTAAATTTATTAAGAGCAATAATAGTTCTGAATTTAACGCTTTTATAATGTTATTTAATGAATTCAAACTATTGTCTTTATTCAAATTATGTGCAGAACATGTCTTTCACCATTAAATCTAATCCTATACTCTTATCGAAATTTGGAAATTCTAAAAGAAAATCTGATCAATTCTACTTTCGAAAAGAGTTTTCATCAATTATAATAACTTTGATTCCACAATTATTTCTAAATGATTTCGTACTTTTTTTCAACAAATTACTCTTCATTGGTTTTTGTTCTTGATAAAGCAAAATTTTCACACTTAAATAATTTTCCTAAAACAACACAAATATAAATTTTTTTTTTCTTTATTTTAAATATCATTTTTATAGTATAGTTTACAATTTACATATATAAATTTGTAATTTGAACAATTAAAACCTTAGCCTAAGCTGTGCGGTCGTATAATTTAGTAGATACGTGTTATAAATATTTTTTCAACAATTCTTAAAGTATGCTTTTATTATACATTTCTTTACTTATAATTTAAAATGTAATTAGTGCAATCAATACAAAATGTATACACATATAATTAGCATTAACAATAATAATAAAAATAATAAATATAGATATGAAATAAGTAATAATAATTATAATAATAATAATAATATTATTAATAATAATAATAATAAAAGTAATAAAAAAAATACTACTAATAAGATTAACAATAATAATAACAATAATAAAAGCAAAAAAAAAGTTAAAAAAAAAGATTTTTAATAATAATATTAATCAAAATAATAATAATAATAATATTAATAATAATAATAATAACAATAATAATAATAATGATATTAATAATGATAATCTTGCTATTAACAACATTGATAATAACATTGATAACAACAATAACAATAATACTAGTAATGATAATAATAATAATAATAATAATAATATTAATAATAATAATAATAATAATAATAATATCATTAATAACAATAACAACAATGACAATAATAATATTAATAACAATGATAATAATAAAATTAATATAAATGATTCATTATCAAGCAATCCGCTAATACCCGCTATTGTTAGAATGACAAAACAATCACTAACAGAGGACTGCCAATACGCTTTATCAAGGTTTAAAGATGATAAAATTCTTCATAATGTAAGACTTTTCCTTGCTTATTTACATAACGATTCATATAATCGAGTTATAGAGGGTAAAACAAGAACCAATTTATCTGTTCTCATCCACAATGAGGGTCTACCATCTAACTTCAAAGATTTGTATAATCTTTACCTTAGATACCACAAAGATATAGGCTTCACAACAAAAGAGGTTGAAGAGGACCTTAAGGCTTATCGTAGTCATTGCGACGGTAATTACTATAATCACCTAAATCAATCTCGTGAGAACTACAACCAGTTTTTTCGTTCGAACTCCAAGTAAATATGCAAATCTCATCTCCTTATCTAACTCGATAAATAAAATAAAAACCTCTCAAAATACTAACCAGATAAATAACATTAAAATTTTTTATCATAACTGTAATGGTATGAGAGGAAAGCTTAAAAAACTTTATATTGATGCTAAGTCATGCAATTTTAATGTACTAGCTGTAACTGAAACATGGCTTAATGAATCGTTTAGAAACGAAGAAATTCTTGATGGTAGTCGGTCCATTTACAGGAGCGATCGTAATTATCAGTTTTTACGAGTAACTTATACCTAGGTATTGTTTATTTCCCTCCGAACTCTGACAATACCTCTTATTCTGAATTTTATAGTGTATATCATAATATCATTTTAAATATGCATGAGGAGGACTCAATTTTCGTCTTTGGCGATTTCAATGGCCCGGCTCTTTCTTTTGTTGTTGATGATTCTGACGATTTGCTATTACCAATTAACTTCCAGGATGAGATTGATTTTGGTCTTATTAGTGAGTTTTATGGCAATGACTTACAGCAGATTATTAGTTATCCCAACAACAATAATAAATGGTTAGATTTTGCATTTCCAAATGCATATGATAGAGTGGTGGTAAAGCTCGCTGATGATGCAGATAATCTTTTTACTAACACTAATCATCATAACGCAATCATCTTTGAGTTCTCTACTTTCATTCCACTCTCGAGCAAAACTTACAATAATGAAATTGTATACGATTTCCGTAATGCTGACTACCAAAGCATTAATAATGCTTTATCATCTACTAACTGGGACGAACTGTTAGCACAACAGGATATCAACTGAATAATCTCTATCTTTTATTTAAAAATTTTTGAAATTATAAATGTTTTTGTACCTAAAATCCGTAAGAAAAACAAAACAACGGAACCATGGTTAGATAGAGAACTTAGGGCTTTGCGTAACCAGCGCAATAAAATATACAAGAAAATTAAACACACAATAGCACCAAACAATAACTTATTGAATTCGTACAAACTGCTTGCAAATGAATTCAAACTGAAAGCTCATACAGCCTATGAAAACTATGTCATTAGTATAGGTAACAAATTAATTAGTGATCCCAAAAAATTTTTCGAATTTGTCAACATTAAACAATAAATATTCGGCTACCCTAATTCAATGTCCAAGGACAATACTTTTCCTCTTGCCCGAAAACAATTTGTAACTTTTTTTCTGACAGTTTTCAAAAAGTTTATCGTCCAAAAGAACAATTTGATATTTCTGCTATTTCTTTACTTAATAGCTCCAATTTGTTAATTACAGATCTGTATCTTTCCGAAAGGGACATTTATGAAGTTATTATGAGCCTTGACACAAAGAAGGGTGCCGAACCTGACCTAATCCCTCCACTCTTTTTATATAGCTGTGCTAATCATCTAATTACTCCTCTTCATTTCATTTTAAATAAATCGCTTTCGAATGGTGTTTTTCCACATGTGTGGAAATCTTCTCATTTAACTCCAATCTACAAAAAAGGTGATCGATCATCAGTAGAAAACTACCGAGGTATAGCCATTCTATCGACTATTCCAAAATTATTCGAAAAAAATTGTTGTCGATAAAATTACTCCTGCAATAAATGCCAAACTTAACGAACAACAACACGGTTTCAGAAAGGGTCGTTCCACTACAACGAACCTTATGTTATACACATCTGAAATCCTGAATAAAATGTAGAAAGGATATCAAGTTGATGAAATTTACACTGATTTTAGCAAAGCATTCGATCGTGTAGATCATTACACTTTGCTAAACAAACTTACAACTTTTGGTATATCGGGTTCTTTTCTTGCATGGCTTAACTCTTATTTATCAGAAAGGACACAAAACGTTAAATATCAAAGTATATTGTCCAATATAATCGACGTTACTTTTGGTGTACCTCAAGGTAGCCATTTACGGCTACTTTTATTCAATATATTTATCTCCGATCTTTCAGAATATTTGGGTGCCATACCGCACATAGCCTTTGCTGATGACTAAAAATATATCAAGTCGTAAATGACAGTTCTGATGCAGCTTTACTTCAATCAAGCTTATCATCATTACATGATTGGTGTATAACCAATAAATTAGAGCTCAATATACTGAAATGCAAGGTTATCAGTTTTACCCGTAAACGTTTTTCTTTACTGTATGACTACAGAATAGATAATCTAATACTTGAAAGGGTTTTTAGTATTACCGATCTTGGAATTCTACTTGATAATAAACTTACCTTTAATCTGCACTATGACCACTTAATTTCAAGAGCAAAAAAAATGTTAGGTTTCATTAAGAGAAGAGAATTACTAACTAAAGAATTTAGTGACTTAGCTGTGACAAAAACACTATATTGTTCGCTAGTTCTTTCTATATTGGAATATGGTAGCATTATATGGGATCCAGCTTTTCAGGTTCATTCTAACAAAATTGAATCAGTTCAAAAACAGTTTCTTCTATTTGCATTAAGAAACCAATATAACCCTTCAGACTTTTTAAATTTTCCTAGCTACACAGCAAGACTTAAATTCTTAAACATGGTCCCCTTGTCCTCACGTAGACAAATTTTTTCATCATGTGTTTCTTTTGACATTCTAAATAATAATATTGCTATACAATCTCTTAATTATAAATTTAGACTTAATGATAGAGTTAGACAAACAAGATACACGAAATTTTTAGTGGAATATAAACACAGTACAGAATACGGAAGAAATGAACCGATAAACAGATGTTGTATTACATTCAATAAAATCAGTTATCTCTATTCTTCAACAATTTCCAGAAATACCTTCAAAAACACTTTACATCAACACTTTTTCAATTCACTGACCGCAGACAATTAATTCTAACCAATTCATAAATGTACTTTTCATAAATTTATTCAAATGTATAATTTTTTTTTTTTTTTTGTATTAATTTTCACAAAAAATTAAGTTATTAAAGCATATTTTGATTATGTCATCATGTTTTATTTTTATTTTTTTCTTTTCTTTTTAGTAGTACTGTTTATTGTTTACATACTTACATATCATTAAGAATTATAAAATTTACTTAAGAATTGAAGTTTTTATGTAGGTAATCAAATTTTGTATTGTATAACTTTTATTTTTTAAGTCTGAAACATATTTTTAATATTATACATATTAATTAGTCATTAAGAATTGCTATATTTTCAATATCAATCTTATAATTTCTGTTATTTTTTGTCTTTTTTTTTTTTTTAAATATGTACATACCTTGTTTTGGTAATTAAAATAAAATAAAATATTCTCTTTTCTTTTCTTTAATTAAACAAAAATCGGTCACTAATTCTCTTTTTAAATAAACTATATGAATTAAGGTTTTTAAATTCGTTAGGTAAATTATTATAAGTATTCAAACTGGTGTACACACAATTAGTTTTCTGTTTATCAGTTTTAAACACGGAGAGATAAAAGTTTGACTTATTTCTAGTATTATAGCTATGTATGTCAATACGTTTAAGTAGAAAATTGATTTTTATTAAATTATTAATTATCTTATACGCTAGAAAAAGACGTTCTCTTTTGCAAATAACATCAATACTTGAATATGTGTAAATGTAATGAATGAATACAGTAAATTAGTAGGATGCATGAACGGAAAATAATTAATTATTCTTATTGCTTTTTTATTGATTACATCTATTTTTTTAAATAAATTTGCGGTGCATTGCTCCAAAGTGGATTTAAGTAAATTAATTTTGAATATATATATGATCAATATATGACATATAGAGTACTTTTATTAAAATAATTTCTTAGTCTTTTTAATATAAATACATATGGTATAATTTCTTTAATAGTATAATCTATGTGTTCTTTAATATTAATAATAATAATAATAAAAGTAATTAAAAAAATACTACTAATAAGATTAACAATAATAATAACAATAATAAAAGCAATACAAAAAGTAAAAAAAAAAGATTTTTAATAATAATATTAATCAAAATAATAATAATAATAATATTAATAATAATAATAATAACAATAATAATGATATTAATAATGATAATCTTGCTATTAACAACATTGATAAAATTCTTCATAATGTAAGACTTTTCCTTGCTTATTTACATAACGACTCATATAATCGCGTTATAGAGGGTAAAACAAGAACCAATTTATCTGTTCTCATCCACAATGAGGGTCTACCATCTAACTTCAAAGATTTGTATAATCTTTACCTTAGATACCACAAAGATATAGGCTTCACAACAAAAGAGGTTGAAGAGGACCTTAAAGCTTATCGTAGTCATTGCGACAGTAATTACTATAATCACCAAAATCAATCTCGTGAGAACTACAACCAGTTTTTTTGTTCGAACTCCAAGTAAATATGCAAATCTCATCTCCTTATCTAACTCGATAAATAAAATAAAAACCTCTCAAAATACTAACCAGATAAATAACATTAAAATTTTTTATCATAACTGTAATGGTATGAGAGGAAAGCTTAAAAAACTTTATATTGATGCTAAGTCATGCAATTTTAATGTACTAGCTGTAACTGAAACATGGCTTAATGAATCGTTTAGAAACGAAGAAATTCTTGATGGTAGTCGGTCCATTTACAGGAGCGATCGTAATTATCAGTTTTTACGAGTAACTTATACCTAGGTATTGTTTATTTCCCTCCGAACTCTGACAATACCTCTTATTCTGAATTTTATAGTGTATATCATAATATCATTTTAAATATGCATGAGGAGGACTCAATTTTCGTCTTTGGCGATTTCAATGGCCCGGCTCTTTCTTTTGTTGTTGATGATTCTGACGATTTGCTATTACCAATTAACTTCCAGGATGAGATTGATTTTGGTCTTATTAGTGAGTTTTATGGCAATGATTTACAGCAGATTATTAGTTATCCCAACAACAATAATAAATGGTTAGATTTTGCATTTTCAAATGCATATGATAGAGTGGTGGTAAAGCTCGCTGATGATGCAGATAATCTTTTTACTAACACTAATCATCATAACGCAATCATCTTTGAGTTCTCTACTTTCATTCCACTCTCGAGCAAAACTTACAATAATGAAATTGTACATGATTTCCGTAATGCTGACTACCAAAGCATTAATAATGCTTTATCATCTACTAACTGGGACGAACTGTTAGCACAACAGGATATCAACTGAATAATCTCTATCTTTTATTTAAAAATTTTTGAAATTATAAATGTTTTTGTACCTAAAATCCGTAAGAAAAACAAAACAACGGAACCATGGTTAGATAGAGAACTTAGGGCTTTGCGTAACCAGCGCAATAAAATATACAAGAAAATTAAACAC
This sequence comes from Poecilobothrus nobilitatus, assembly GCA_947095535.1. Lineage (NCBI taxonomy): Eukaryota > Metazoa > Arthropoda > Insecta > Diptera > Dolichopodidae > Poecilobothrus > Poecilobothrus nobilitatus. The sequence continues at coordinate 185,298,756 of OX352772.1, forward strand.
ACAATAGCACCAAACAATAACTTATTGAATTCGTACAAACTGCTTGCAAATGAATTCAAACTGAAAGCTCATACAGCCTATGAAAACTATGTCATTAGTATAGGTAACAAATTAATTAGTGATCCCAAAAAATTTTTCGAATTTATCAACATTAAACAAAATATATTCGGCTACCCTAATTCAATGTCCAAGGACAATACTTTTTCCTCTTGCCCGAAAACAATTTGTAACTTTTTTTCTGACAGTTTTCAAAAAGTTTATCGTCCAAAAGAACAATTTGATATTTCTGCTATTTCTTTACTTAATAGCTCCAATTTGTTAATTACAGATCTGTATCTTTCCGAAAGGGACATTTATGAAGCTATTATGAGCCTTGACACAAAGAAGAGTGCCGAACCTGACCTAATCCCTCCACTCTTTTTATATAGCTGTGCTAATTATCTAATTCCTCCTCTTCATTTCATTTTAAATAAATCGCTTTCGAATGGTGTTTTTCTACATGTGTGGAAATCTTCTCATTTAACTCCAATCTGCAAAAAAGGTGAACGATCATCAGTAGAAAACTATCGAGGTATAGCCATTCTATCGACTAAATTATTTCCAAAATTATTCGAAAAAATTGTTGTCGATAAAATTACTCCTGTAATAAATGCCAAACTTAACGAACAACAACACGGTTTCAGAAAGGGTCGTTCCACTACAACGAACCTTATGTTATACACATCTGAAATCCTGAATAAAATGTAGAAAGGATATCAAGTTAATGCAATTTACACTGATTTTAGCAAAGCATTCGATCGTGTAGATCATTAACCTTTGCTAAACAAACTTACAACTTTTGGTATATCGGGTTCTTTTCTTGCATGGCTTAACTCTTATTTATCAGAAAGGACACAAAACGTTAAATATCAAGGTATATTGTCCAATATAATCGACGTTACTTTTGGTGTACCTCAAGGTAGCCATTTAGGGCTACTTTTATTCAATATATTTATCTCCGATCTTTCAGAATATTTGGGTGCCATACCGCACATAGCCTTTGCTGACGACCTAAAAATATATCAAGTCGTAAATGACAGTTCTGATGCAGCTTTACTTCAATCAAGCTTATCATCATTACATGATTGGTGTATAACCAATAAATTAGAGCTCAATATACTGAAATGCAAGGTTATCAGTTTTACCCGTAAACGTTTTTCTTTACTGTATGACTACAGAATAGATAATCTAATACTTGAAAGGGTTTTTAGTATTACTGATCTTGGAATTCTACTTGATAATAAACTTACCTTTAATCTGCACTATGACCACTTAATTTCAAGAGCAAAAAAAATGTTAGGTTTCATTAAGAGAAGAGAATTACTAACTAAAGAATTTAGTGACTTAGCTGTGACAAAAACACTATATTGTTCGTTAGTTCGTTCTATATTAGAATACGGTAGCATTATATGGGATCCAGCTTTTCAGGTTCATTCTAACAAAATTGAATCAGTTCAAAAACAGTTTCTTCTATTTGCATTAAGAAACCAATATAACCGTTCAGACTTTTTAAATCTTCCTAGCTACACAACAACACTTAAATTCTTAAACATGCTCCCCTTGTCCTCACGTAGACAAATGTTTTCATCATGTGTTTCTTTTGACATTCTAAATAATAATATTGCTATACAATCTCTTAATTACAAATTTAGACTTAATGATAGAGTTAGACAAACAAGATACACGAAATTTTTAGTGGAATATAAACACAGTACAGAATACGGAAGAAATGAACCGATAAACAGATGTTGTATTACATTCAATAAAATCAGTTATCTCTATTCTTCAACAATTTCCAGAAATACCTTCAAAAGCACTTTATATCAACACTTTTTCAATTTACTGAACTCAGACAATTAATTCTAACCAATTCATAAATATACTATTCATAAATTTATTCAAATGTATAACTTTTTTTTTTTGTATTAATTTTCACAAAAAAGTTTTTGTAATTTAATTTCACAATTATGTTCGTACATTCATAATTCTACATTAAGTATTTAAAGCATATTTTGATTATGTCATCATGTTTTATTTTTATTTTTTTCTTTTCTTTTTAGTAGTACTGTTTATTGTTTACATACTTACATATCATTAAGAATTATAAAATTTACTGAAGAATTTAAGTTTTTATGTAGGTAATCAAATTTTGTATTGTATAACTTTTATTTTTTAAGTCTGAAACATATTTTTAATATTATACATATTAATTAGTCATTAAGAATTGCTATATTTTCAATATCAATCTTATAATTTCTGTTATTTTTTTTTTTTTTTTTAAATATGTACATACCTTGTTTTGGTAATTAAAATAAAATAAAATATTCTCTTTTCTTTTCTTTAATTAAACAAAAATCGGTCACTAATTCTCTTTTTAAATAAACTATATGAATTAAGGTTTTTAAATTCGTTAGGTAAAATATTATAAGTATTCAAACTGGTGTACACACAATTAGTTTTCTGTTTATCAGTTTTAAACACGGAGAGATAAAAGTTTGACTTATTTCTAGTATTATAGCTATGTATGTCAATACGTTTAAGTAGAAAATTGTGTTTTATTAAATTATTAATTATCTTATACGCTAGAAAAAGACGTTCTCTTTTGCAAATAACATCAAAACTTGAATATGTGTAAATGTAATGAATGAATACAGTAAATTGGTAGGATGCATGAACGGAAAATAATTAATTATTTTTATTGCTTTTTTATAGATTACATCTATTTTTTTTAAATAAATTTGCGGTGCATTGCTCTAAAGTAAATTAAATTTGAAATTTTAAGTAAATTAAATTTGAAATTTGAATATATATAGACATATATAGAGATACACGCAAACAACATGTCAAATAAAAACTCTTGTAAACAGTGCAATAAAATAATAAATTTACAAAAAGATAAAAGCATCCAATGTGACGGTGAGTGCAGTAGCTGGTTCCACATTGCATGTTCTAAATTGGCTGCTGAAGATTTCAACAGAATTATACTGGATCCTGAGAAGTTTTGGTTTTGCCAGTCATGTAAGGATAAGCGCCTAAAACGTAAGTCAACTAGCGTAATATGTAGTATGAACACTCCTAAAATATCTGGAAGTGATCACAAGGACCACGATCCTCATTCAACATTAATTCTACAAAAATTGGATGAAATTATCACAAGACAAACTGAACTTAAAAAAAAGATAAATGGGTTACAAAGTGAGGTTAGAGAATATAAATAGTGGATTCATTAGTGGAAGATAATATTTGTTTACGCAATGAGAATGCTGTAATAAAAGACAAAATTGACTCTATCACTATCAACATGGAACTAATTAAACAAAATAAATTTAAAAAACATATTGAAATATCTGGAGTGGGGGAAATCCCAGAGCTAGATGCAATGAGTTCCGCATCCAAAATTATAAAAGCTACAGGTGTTACTTTAGAAAATCATGATATCAAAGAAGCTTATTTCTCAAACAAAAATAATTCAAAAAACTCTGGTGAACCGAAAAAAATAATCGTAAAGCTGAATAATCTTGAAATCAAAAATAAAATCTTGCAAGTTAAAATGAAAATAAACTTAGATTACAACCAGATATTTCAACAACCCAGTAGTGAAACACCAAAAACAGTTTTCATCAATGAAAGAATCACACCATACTTTGGATTATTATATAAAAAAGCTAGAGATCTCAAGAGAGAAAAAAAAATAAAATTTGCTTGGGTAAAGGATGGTAAAGTTTGGTTAAGAGAAGGAATGAACACAAAAATGATACAAATTTTGTCAAATAAAAATTTTGAGCAGGTAAATGATAATAAACAATGAAACGTATCTTAACACTTCACCATTAAATACTCAAGTTAAAAATGTAGCTAGAATAGAAAATTTTCGATTTGATAATTTACACTCATTAAAAATTTTATACCTAAACATTCGAAGTTTAAAGCACAAAATAGACGAAATCACTGTTTTACTGGATAATTTACAGTCAACTGTTCATATAATTGTTTTTCGTGAAACTTGGATACTTGATGAAGAAATAAATTTGGTTAATATTAAAAACTACAATAAAAGTTTGTCTTGTCGACAAAATAGACGTGGTGGTGGAGTCGGTTTATTTATACACATTTCTTTAAACTACAAAATATTAAAAAATTACTGCGATAACTTTAACAGCATACTGTCACTTAAAATTCAAAACAGCAAGATGAATCTAAATATCTCGGCTATCTATAGGCCACCCAACAACAATAGAAATTTGATAAATAATTTTTTCTCTATCCTAGATTCGCATTTGGAAGAATTAAAAAATGAAAATACGTTAATAATTGGTGATTTCAACTTCAACCTGAAAAATAAAAATAATAATAATATTAGCACTTACAAAACTATAGTTGAATCCAACGGATTTTATTTCGCTGATACCTCAACAACCAGACCAAGCTCAAAATCATGTATCGATCATATATTATTAAATAAAACACAAAAACAACTAAATATTACACATCTAAATTCTAATATTACTGATCATCATATCTTAATATTTGAACTCAATTATAAATATTTTGTAAACAAAACTACATGTCAATATACTTATAAGCATACAAATGTCAATTTATTAAAAAATCAATTAACGAACTGCAATATCGACATATCTTCCGGTGTTGCCGAAGTTATTTGCAAAAATATTATAAATACTCTACGTAGTTGCGCTGACTTATCCACAACTGAAAAAAAATGTACTAAAGCTGTAAAATACACTAAACCGTGGATTGATAATGAATGTCTAAATTTAATAAAAATAAGGAACTACTGGTACAGAAAATACTTTAATAACACAGAGAATCAATATGTTAAAAGTAAATATCAATTTTGGCAAAATAAGTTAACAGCAATGAAAAGAAAAAAGCGACGTCAGTTTGATATGAACAATTTTGAGAAAACATCTAATAATCTACAAAAGATATGGAATTTAGTAAAAGCTATAGTTACAGATAACACAAGCAAATTAAATGATTTCTATCAAGATGAAAATTATTCTGAAAAGCATATTAAATTAGAAAACTTTAATCATTTATACTGCAATGTAGGAAATCATATGGCAAAAAACTTCTCAACAATTTACTTACCGGTAGAACTAGTAGTAGATTTTATTTTAAAAAAATTAATGAGGAGGAAACAATAGTAGTTATAAATCAGCTGAACAATACTAACAGTGCTGGGGTTGACGGCATTCGAACCACTATGGTAAAGAAATGTAAAAATGAACTAGTCAAACCTATTTGCGCATTTATCAACGCCACACTTCATCACTCTAATGTTCCAGATTCTCTTAAAATTAATAAAGTAATTCCTATTTATAAGTCAGGTGACAAAACTGATATAAATAAGTATAGACCGATATCGATAGCTCCAATATTAAGTAAAATTTTGGAAACATATGTTAATAGTCAAATTACAAAATATTTATTAAATAATAATTTAATAAGTAAGTCACAGTATGGCTTTACAAAAAATTCTAATACTCAAGCAGCCTTGTTCGATGTTATAACGTATACTCAAAATGCTGTATGTAATAATAAAAAAACCGCTTTAGTATTCTTTGATCTGACTAAGGCATTTGATTCGATTGATAGGAAAATATTGTTGAGAATCTTATTTGAATTAGGAATAAGAGGTAAAGAATACAATTGGTTTGCTAGTTACTTCAAAGACAGAAGACAGTATGCAGAGTGCGAGGATACCATAAGCAGTACCGAAAGTATTAACTATGGCGTAATACAAGGTAGTTCGTTGGGGCCAGCGTTATTTTTTTTTTTTTTTTTATTTTTTTTTTTTTTTTTTTTTTTTTTTATTTAAATCTTCATTACATTATAAATTACTTTTACAATTTTCTTCTATATCTAGGTTTAATTCTTACGACTACAAAAATAATTTATAAAAGGAAAACAAAAATTTAAATATTATTTATACGGTAGTGGATAAACCACTAGTGTTGTATAATTGATACGTTAAATTATAAAAAAAATTTAAAAAAAATAAACTATGTTAATGTTAATGTGGGGTTGAGATTTTGTATGAAACTAATTATTATTTTTTTTTATTTTTTTTTCTCTTTTTTTTCTTTCTTTTTTTTTCTTTTTTCCTTTTTTTCTTTTTTTTTACAATTTCAATTGAATAAGCAATACAAATTAATAAATTGTTTTACCATTTTACAGTTTAATTAAATTTTATTTTGCATTTTACATCATAATTAATTAGTAATTATTTAATAGTACAACTACAACAAGGATACATAGAACAGCAAATATAATTTAGTATAAATTGTGTTAAATTATTTTTTAATAAAGTTTTATAATCGCAGCTAAAGTATTTCATTGCAATACGTTCTTTAAAAGACGAAATCGGTTCGATTTCAGTAATTCTTTTTATATGCATATCGATAATAAATTTTGGAATATTTAGCAGAGAAGGGTTAATTTTGTTATAAATTTCGTGCAGAATCCATTTAAAATCAGATATTTCTGATGAAGAAAATTCTTGTCTATAGTTAAAAGGAACAGTGTTATAGCTTTTTGATACATTGCATTGAGCTGGAATGTCTAAAACATTAGTTAGGGAAGTTTTTGCATCCTTTAAATTAATAAGTAAATCCATTAATTCACAGCAGGACTTAGAACGATATAGAGAAGTGCTGTAGAAGAGAACATCATCAGCTTTAAGATCAGGTCTAATATCTACCACCGATTTTCCGTGAATGTATATAGATTTAACAAAATTCTTTTCGAAAGCAACTGAAATTCCATTCCTACAATTGAGCTTACTCTTTTTCTCTACTTCATGCAACTCTAAAATTACAGTAAATTTAAAACAAAGAAAAAAAAAAAAAATGTTATTTTAAGTATAAAAAAGAGAAGAAAAAAAGTTATTTATTCTACACTTTCTAAGTAAGAGATAGGTGAGACTTTCAGGGTATTTTTAAATTAAATTTTCTAGATCAAGATAATTAATTGATAATAACCATAATTTACATAATTTTGAATATCTTGATAATACTGTTATTTCCTTTATATGATTTGGAAGTTTGTTAAAATATTTAGGAGCTAAGCTGTCAAAAAATTTTTTATAGTGAGTTTTTGAGCCAAAAGGAATGCAAGCTAAATTTAATTTATTAATTCTTAGGTTATATTGATTATTGTTTTTTAATTGTAAAAAGTTATCCATTTTAAAAAGTTTGATTAGACATTTATAGGCATATATGTGGCGTACCGGAAGTATATTTGAGTCTTGAAATAAAGGCCAACAACTGAATCTCCTATTTTTAGAATAAATAATCCTAATTGTACATTTTTGCGCTATAAAGACTGGTTAAATTGAATTAAAATAGGTCCCAGGTTGGCCTTTATTTCAAGACTCAAATATACTTCCGGTACGCCACATATATGCCTATAAATGTCTAATCAAACTTTTTAAAATGGATAACTTTTTACAATTAAGAAACAATAATCAATATAACCTAAGAATTAATAAATTAAATTTAGCTTGCATTCCTTTTGGCTCAAAAACTCACTATAAAAAATTTTGCTAGTTGGAGCAATGCCATACTGTAACTTGGAATGCACTATAGCATAGCAAAATTTTAGTAAAAGTGTTTTTGAGCAAAAGTTTTTTAGTAGATAGAATTTTCGGATGCAGAGCAACATGTATTTATGTAACTGATTTAGATATAACTTCCAGTTTAGGTTGTTATCAATAATTAATCCTAATTATTTATAATTGTCAACAGTTTCAATTTCAAAACAATTTGCTGAACAACAACGAATTTGATTTGTAGTGCCAGCGCAGTTTTCACACACCATCTTTTTACAGTTTGCTGCATGAAATTTAAGCTTTATAGGCTCAAAGCAGCGTTTTTTTAAATTAAATACTACTAGTTTTATTTTATTGCTTATGATAAGTTTATGATCCATGAACCAATTTCTCAGCAAATCAGAGTTTAGACTTTCCTTTAGACAATTTATGTTTTTTTCGCTATAAGAAAGAGAACAGTCGTCTGCAAAACCAGTAATATTTCCTTTAAATGATAGAGCAAATAAAGAATTAATATAAATTAGGAATAACAAAGGTCCTAAAACAGAACCTTGAGGTACACCGACATTAATAGTTCTGCATTCACTGAAAATATTTTCTAGTTTAACTTTTTGCGACCTATCTTTTAAATAAGACATTAAAAAATCTAATATAAAACCTCTAAAACCTGCATTATAAAGTTTAGAACCTAAAACATTGTGGTCTATCATATCGAAAGCTTTAATTATACACAAATTTCCCAATTTTCACTTTGTAAACTTACAGAAAGACTTGAATAATTTATAAATTGCTTAGTATTTATAATTTCATTTGTTTTAGTGGAAGTTTTAGAAGAATTTAAAGTTAAAGAAATAAGATTATGGTCTGTTAGACCCAAATTTAAGTTTTCTATTGTAGGTTCTAACTTATTTGATCCATTTCTAAGCCTTATAAATAAATGATCTATGCAAGTGCTACTAAAATCGGAAATACGAGTTGGAGAGTTGATTAAAGAAGTTAAGCCGTGTGCTGATAACATCAATAAATACCTTTCATTAAAACTGTTAACTTTGAGTAAATCAATATTGAGATCTCCAATTATAATAAGATTTTTACATTTTTCTTTACCTATTAAGTCATCAAAATCATTTAAAAAGTCTGAGAATTCTATACTAACATTATTAAATCTATATAAGCAGAATACTGCAAAACTCATACTTTCAAATGAACATTTAATTTTAACAATGTCGCAACTACTAAGAGAAACAGCAGAACACACATTTGGAAAATTTATTTTAGTGAAAACTGCAACACCGCCCGAAGCGTATGTATCGTTACAATTACAATATAATGAGTACCCATTTATATTGTAATTTTCTTTTTCGTCACTATAAATCCAGATTTCAGATAAAACAATAATAATAGGTAAATTTTCTAATGTTTGCAAATAAGAAAGAAACGTATTGAAATTTTTCCTTAAGCTACGAATATTTTGGTGAATTATAAACTGTTTAGGTAAGAGATGATTAGATTCAATAAGAGGTGAAGGGGATGAAATTTTATTTAGATTCATTTATTAATAAAATATGGATAAAATTTCCACTAAATTTTTTCTAAATAACTTAGATTTCTAATAATTGTATAATTATCCCCTTCTTTCTTTCTTATAAAAATTTTACCATCTTTTATCCAGACAAACTTAATTTTTTTAATTTCTTTAAGTTCCTTTGCATTCTTAAAATCTATTTTTTGCAGTTCAACTATAATTTAAGAAAATTTTCTTACCATTATAAGTGACTTTATTTTTTAACTCCTTTTTTTTCAATATAATATCATTTAAGACTTCCTTAGAATGGAAATTAATTCTCATAATGCTCCGATCTTCTGGTGCATTGTTGTTGTTATTTTTATTTTTATTGTTTTCAGACCTTTTTACATTCCACGTTTGGCAAAATTCTATATCTTCTATTTTTACAGTTGAGTTTAAACTACTCTTTAGAATATTGACAGCTTTTTCAATTGGGTTTGGATTATGTAAGTCCGGAACGTTTACTATATCCAACGATTTATTTAAACTTTTTTGCTTAATATTATCAATTTTGTCTTCAAGGGTAGAAACTCTTTTTTTTAACACTGAATTTTCTTCTTTCAGAGATAGAATTTTTTGTACATATGTCTCGTGTATTTTTTCAATTTTTTGAAACATATCCACAATTTTGTCCATCTTTGTAGTCTATTCAATATTTTTCGGAGAAAACGGAAGTTGGGCTGCCGTATTTGGAGAGCTTTTTTCCAGAAAACGAGGTAGAATAGAAAAGGATTTCCTACTGCTACTGCACTTCTCACAAGTAAATTTACTGCTTGTTCCCACTGATACACATTTTGTGTGAAAGTAAGCTTTACATTGGTTACATTCCACTTTCTTTTGTGATCTGTCGATTTTTTTATCACATTTTTTGCACTCCATTTTAGACTTGATTTATTATAGTTTTTTTTTTTTTTTTCCTTTTTTCTTTTTTTTTTTTTTTTTTTCGTTCCTTTTATATTTTAAATTGAATTTATTAAGGTTTTGCTTATTACTTTTTAATTTTTTTTTTTCTCTTTTTTTTTCTTTCTATATATATTTTTTTTTTCTTTTAGGTTGCGTTTTAGAATTTTAATAATTAAATTTATACGCTTTTAAAAAGAAAACCAAAAAAAAAAAAAAACAAAAAAAAAAATTTTTTTTTCCCTTTCTTTTTTTGCTGATTTAAACAAAATACTTTGATTGAAAAGTATTAATTAGTATTTAAAATAATTTATTAAATAATTTGCGTTAATTATTTTACTTGTTCACCCCACAATGAACAAATCATTAGCGTTATTTAACTGCTATGTGAGTACATTATCAAATCTTAGTTTAAATGGGAAACAGTTTATGTGTGCTGATGACCTAGTTATAATATATGCTGAAAATAATTTAGAAATATTGGAAACAAAAATAAATCAGGATATGGAAGCTATTTATAAATGGATGTCACTGCATAAATTAACAGTCAACGTGAACAAAACAAAATTTATGATGATCAAGGAAGCTAATGTAAACTTATCTGTACATTATAACAGTTGTCAGATTGAAAAAGTCAGCCAGTATAAATATTTAGGTATTCTTGTTGATGAAAAGTTAAATTGGAATTGTCAGGTAAATGAGTTTATTAAGAAAACGCGTAGAATAGCAGGAATTTTTAGGAAAATTGGGAAGCGAGTCTCACTAAAATTAAAAAGAACTATCTTCTTCAGTTTATTTAACAGTGTAATTTCGTATGGTTTAGCCATCTGGGGAAACACATATGCTAAAAACTTAAACAAATTACAAAGAATTCAAAACAAGGCAATAAAAAATATGTATGAACTTAATCATAGAACATCTACTAGTCGAATTCACCAGCAGTATAAAATTCTTAAAGTGGAAGACAGTAGAAATTTGGCTCAAATCTTACAAATACATAATATGCAGATAAAAAATATAAAATCAAACACAAAATTAATTGCCAACAATGAAATTCATAACTACAACACTAGAATGGCAAATCAGTTGCGTATGAACGCAACAAATACCATAATACTTAATCAATCAATCAAGCTGTACAATACTGTTCCAAGTAACATTAAAAGATTCTCTTATAAAAAGTTTAAAAACTCAGTTAGAAATGTATTAATGCTCAAGTATAATAATCAATAACAATAGCAATCAAATCCAATCGTAAATTTCATTTCTAGTTTATAATTATGCTCTCTTTTATTTTTATTTTTTTTTTCTTGCTTTTGTATATTTTTTATTTATTTTTTTTTGTTATTGTTCTTTTTTCTATTATTTTGTTGCACATTATTTACACCTAATTTGTCATTAGTTTGTATAATTTAATTATTACATATGTACATAATTTTAACATAATATTCATGATATCTTTATGATTGTAAACTACTGTAATTTTATACACCCTATACGAGCCCTCAGGCTCTTTTGGGATTTTGTTTTAAATAAATAAAATAAATAAAATATATATATGATCAATATATGACATATAGAGTACTTTTATTAAAATATTTTCTTAGTCTTTTTAATATAAATACATATGGTATAATTTTTTATACCCGTACGATAGGATCGGGTATAATAAAATTACTCCTCCGTTTGTAACACCTCGAAATAAGCGAGCTAGATATACCTTCAAAGGTATGGATCGGATCAGAAAAAAATTCTAAGACTTTTGAGCCATGTCCGTCCGTCCGTCCGTCCGTCAGCACGCTAACTCAAAAACTAAGAAAGCTAGAATCTTGAAATTTACACAAAATATTCTGGGAGTAATTTGTAGGTTCCCTATTTTTTTTGGTTGAGTTTGGACCAAGCCTTAGGGTTGCTCTCGAACACCTAACTTTTAGATCCCCACATTTTTTTTGCAATAGAGCTATGAAATTTTAAATACTGATAGATCTCACAAAAATATTAATTTTATTTTTAATAACTTTTTTTTGTAGCCCCACCCGTTACGGAGCTACAGCTCCCCAAAGGTTCAAAAAAGCTCTATATTTAAATTATTATAGCACAAGTTGTATAAAGTACATCTTCATTTTGAAAACGCCAAACGATTACTACTTTTATTAGCTTTAAAAGTATATATACAATAAATATATATTTGTGGCATACGGTGTCTTAATTTACCGTTATGTGAAACTCAAATTTTGCAAAATCCTTCAACCCTTCTATCTTCTAAACGGTTAAAGTTGGAAACTTGAAATTTTGACAGAAGTTAGATCTTTGAAAATAAGTATGAGTCATTTCAAAAAATTTTTTTTTACCACTCCCCGTTTAGGAGCTGTAAGGGGTCAAAAACTGATTGTTATTGTGTGATCCCTTAAATTTAAAAAAAGGGCACGCGAATAGCAGCAGCAGCAGGAGATTGCCTTTTATTATATTAATATTTCTCAGTTTTCTCAGGGTATAAACCCGTACGATAAGTATCGGGTATAATAAAATTATTCCTCCGTTTGTAACACCTCGAAATAAGCGAGCTAAATATACCTTCAAAGGTATGGATTGGATCAGAATCAAATTCTGAGTCGATTAAGCCATGTCCGTCTGTCCGTCCGTCAGCACGCTAACTCAAAAACTAAGAAAGCTAGATTTTTGAAATTTACACAAAATATTCTGGGAACAATTTGTAGGTTCCCTATTTTTTTTGGTTGAGTTTCGACCAAAACTTCGGGTAGCTCCCAAACAACTAACTTTTAGATCTCCACAATTTTTTTGAAATAGAGCCATGAAATTTTAACTGCTGATAGATATCATAAAAATATTAATTTTATTTTTTACAACTTTTTTCTGTAGCCCCACCCGTTACAGAGCTACAGCCCCCCCAAAGTTCGAAAAATCTCTATATTTTAAATTGTTATAACACAAGCTCTATAAGCTATATCTTCAATCTGAAAATTCCAAACGATAGGTGCAATTATCAGCTTTACAGTTATGCAAAACTGAATTATTGCAAAATCCTTTAACCCTTCTATCTTCTAAACGGTTTAAGTTGTAACCTTGAAATTTTGACAGAAGTTAGATCTTTGAAAATAAGTATGAGTCATTTCAGAAATTTTTTTTGTATCACCCCTAAAGTAATAAATAAATAAAATAATAAGTAAAAAAAATAATTTTTAAAATACATGTGCTTTTATCGAAACCGAATTCGCCCCTAAAAAGTAGAAAATAAAATTGATTGCAAAACTTTAGCTTTTTGGACTGTTATAATATAAAAGTGAGTTGCTAGTGCAAGCATTTTGGACTGTTATAATATAAAAGTAAATTGCTGGAATAAGGTTAAATAAAAATCTGCGAAATTTGAGGTTCGTGTTTCTTTTTTATTCCAGTAATTTACTTTTATATTACTTTCAAAACCTGTACGCTCTCCTCTGCACTATACAACACTTAAATATTTAATGAACATATTACGAACACAAAATCTTAATTTTTAACCATGCATATTCAATATGCATTAAAGAATGTTGACAGCAAATATTTTGATTTAAAACAAATGTTGTAAACAAAATAACTTAGCAACATACATAAAAATATACTATTATAGGAGAAAAGATCAAAAATATATTGCGTATGTATTGTATGCATGAATTTAGAGATAAAAATTTAAGTTTCCAATTCATATATACAAAATATATACATATTTTATTCAAAAAATGTTGATGAATAGATAGTTAAAAAAAAAAAAAAGTTGCATGTGAACTGGATTCGAACAACATGAGCCCCACTTTTGAAACCTGTACACTTTCCTTTGCACCATACAACACTTATAAATGTTGCTAACAGATTACGAAGATAATAAAAAGCGTGACAGAATGACAAATAAATAAATAAATAAATAAACCGACAGCGACGAGTTAATATAAAAGCATATAAAATGGAAGCATCAACATTATACTCTTATTTCTGTTAACAACTTTTTTTAATAATATAGGGTTACTTTATAATTGACGAAAGTGTTACTTGATTTTTTCAAATTTTCTAACAAATTTCTTTAACGAATTTTTTCCATTTTGTTTTACTCGACAATTTGAAATTGTTGAGGATATAATGCGTAGTATAAAAAAATGTAAATAAATAAACAACATAACGGTTGCTTGAAGAATTTTTATTTATATGATATTGATATACATACATATTTATGTAATATCATGTTTATTTACATATCGTATATGTCTCTGATGAGTGAATGATAAGAGTATAGATGTATATTATATAGCGGCGTATTTACATACATATATGTATTTTATTGTAGTTATAAGAAATTATTCTAAGAATGGAAATAATATGTGCGCATTAATATAATATAATATTTAAAATTATATTTACTATTTTGTAATTTAATATACATTTAACGCTTCGTATTAAATGGTACTATAGAATATTTGAAAAAGTTTTGGATTGATAATCGTTATGTGGAAGGTTAGAATCTGCTTTTGAAGAATGTATAAACATATAGTTTGAATATATGTATGTACTACCCACAGTTCTAAAAATTATAAAATTCACCCAAATTATTTTAAAATACTAAAATATTAAAAAAATAATATTGTAAGCAGAGTGACAGGCTGTGAATATACTAACGGTTCGTACGGGTATCTAAGAATTGACAAAGGCAACAGTATTCTTTCTCGTTTTTTATTAATTTTTTTATAATAATATAAGTATACCTAAATAATAATAAATATGTTTTTAATTTAAATTAAATTTTGTTAGCTTAATTTTATTTAATAGGTACTTTCTCATAATTTGTTATTTACTTAATTCATTTTGTTTTTCATATTACTATTACTTAGATTTAGTTTTAATTTATGAATTATATTAACTTGCTTCTGTAAAACATGAATAAATAAATAAATATATATATTTATATATATACATATGTACTGAATATATAAATGTATTGAAATCCTTAATTATTTTGTAACAATTCTAAAATCCCTCTTATTTAGTTTTTTTATACATATTTAAAAATCAAAGTTTTTTAGAATTCCTTCTATAATTTTTTACCGACCGCATACATTAATGTATAAGGTAGGTATTGTTTTCATACTAAAAATGTGTACCCGAGATTTTGGCAAAAATGCACTACTCCGGTGTGGAGAAGGCTGTAAAAAAATTTTCAGCATGATGTCCGTCTGTGTATGTGTGTGTGTGTGTGGGTGCGTGTGTGTCTGTGGGCACGTGTACAGCTTAAACGACTGAGTGGAATTTTTTGAAATTTCATATTTAAGTTTTTGACGTAAATATCTCGGATTGATAAGCTTTTGGAGCAAATCGGACAACCGCAAGTGGTAGTTTAGAAGTTTACTTTTTAAGTTTTTTAAGAATATTTCGTAACAGAAAAATTTGGTGAGAAAAATTATTAACAAAAAGTTGTTACACAAGTAAAGAGGAACAACTTTGCCATAGAACATTTGTTGATCCGACTAACTTTAACTTTTATTTAATTTTTATTCTAAGCCCAAATTTCATACATAACACTCCATATGAATTTATATGAACAATTTTTTTTTTTTTTTTATATCTCTAAAAATTTATATACATACATATGTATGTACTTATATCTATGCCAATGCATATTATTTATTCATTTGTTGATAACATAAAATTAAAACGGTAAAATTTTTGTTAGCAGATTAAATATTAATCTTATGTTTGTTTTGTATTTGTTTACAGTTTTTATTATTTTTTACTTCTAATATTATTTTTTGAATGAAAAAAAATCATGTATCTACATTACAATAATAATAATAATAATAATAAATGGATGTATGAATGAATGTACATATATTTTTACGATTTCATTGCTTATAATTATTTTTATTGAATAAAACAAAATATTATTAAATTATTAGAAGTTATTTTGCTTTTATATAAATAATTATGTAAAAAATCCTATAAATTTTGGCATTGTACTTTTTGTGTAGTGGCGGTCGGTCCTGTGGTGGAGACAGCTGATTTTTTTATTTCATATTTATGTTGAAATTTATGTGATGTTAAACCGCCTTGAAAAAAGGAGAAGCTGTCGCTTCTGAAATACTAGTGAATAAATTATTGAAATCATTAAACTACAACCAACACCTAAAATTTACATTTATTTCATGTAAAAATATTTTTAAAAAAAAGGCATATCTTTGGGACCAGATTAATTTTTCTAGCTAACTAACACTTTCAGTGCAATTTCGTTTCTAGTCAGTATAAAAATCTGAAATTGCGTTTATGGGTTCAAAATAGTAACTGAAATAACTGTTCCAAATCTCAGGTATCTGTGACAAATCAAACAATTAATTTGAAATGTTGCCATATGGCAACGAAAGCTGTCAAAGGTATACAATAATTTAGTAGAAAAATGAGAAGATATTATATAATTCAATTTTCAAGGTATATAAATAAAGGAGCTGAAATTATTTTTGTTTTCATCAATTCATTATTTATTCATAGAAATTAAAATTAAAATAAATATTAAAAAAATATAACAGTAAAAAAAATTATTTCATAAAAAAACGAGGAAGAATACAGTTGCCTTTGTCAACTCTTAGATACCCGTACGAACCGTTAGTATGTTCACAGCCTGTCACTCTGCTTACAATATTATTGTTTTAATATTTTAGTATTTTAAAATAATTTGGGTGAATTTTATAATTTCTGGAACTATGGGTTGTAGATATATTCAAACTATATGTTTATACATTCTTCAAAAGCAAATTCTAACCTTCCACATAACGATTATCAATCCAAAACTTTTTCAAATGTTCTATAGTACCATTTAATACTAAGCGGCAAATTTACTTAGTACAAAATAATAAATATAATTTTAAATATTATATTATATTATATTTAAATATTCCATTGACAGAAAAATTTCTTATAAGTACAATAAAATACATATATGTATGTAAATACGGCGCTATATAATATACATCTATACTCTTATCATTCATTCACTAGTGACATATACGATATGTAAATAAACATGATATTATATAAGTATGTAAATATATCAATATCATATAAATAAAAATTCTTCAAGCAACCGTTATGTTGTTTATTTATTTACATTTTTATGTACTTATGTCCTCAACAATTTCAAATTATCGAGTGAAACGAAATGCAAAAAATTTGTTGAAGAAATTTGTTAGAAAATTTGAAAAAATCAAGTAACACTTTCGTCAATTATAAAGTAACCCTATATTATTAAAAAAAGTTGTTAACAGAAATAAGAGTATTAATAAATAAAAAATTTCTGAAACGACTCATAGGTTATTTCACAAATTTTTTTTGTATCACCCCCCGTTTAGGAGCTGTAAGGGGTCAAAAACTGAAAATTTCCTATTTTTAAACACCTGTAACTTGAACACCTGTTAAAATTTTTTTAAAGTAATACATAAAAATTAAAGCTTCAACATTATATTCTTATTTCTGTTAACAACTTTTTTTAATAATGTAGGGTTACTTTATAATTGACGAAAGTGTTACTTGATTTTTTCAAATTTTCTAACAAATTTCTTTAACGATTTTTTTGCATTTTGATAATTTGATAATTTGATTTGATAACTCGATAATTTGAAATTGTTGAGGATATAATGCGTAGTACATAAAAATGCAAATAAATAAACAACATAACGGTTGCTTGAAGAATTTTTATTTATATGATATTAATATATATACATACTTATATAATATCATGTTTATTTAGATATCGTATATGTCACTAGTGACTGAATGATAAGAGTATATATGTATATTATATAGTGCCGTATTTACATACATATATGTATTTTATTGTACTTATAAGAAATTATTCTGTCAATGGAATATTTAAATATAATATAATATAATATTTAAAATTATATTTACTATTTTGTACTAAGTAAATTTAATATACATTTACCGCTTAGTATTAAATGGTACTATAGAATATTTGAAAAAGTTTTGGATTGATAATCGTTATGTGAAAGGTTAGAATCTGCTTTTGAAGAATGTACATATAAACATATAGTTAGTTTCTAGAATTTATAAAATTCACCCAAATTATTTTAAAATACTAAAATATTAAAAAAATAATATTGTGAGCAGAGTGACAGGCTGTGAACATACTAACGGTTCGTACGGGTATCTAAGAGTTGACAAAGGCAACTGTATTCTTACTCGTTTTTTCATAAGTTTTCGTCAATGATCAAGCATATCGGAGCGAATTTCTTTTAAAGGTTTCTGTGGATACTTTTACTCTTATATTCGGACAACTTTCTTCTGTATCGCCCGAAATTCACGGCCAGGCATTGAAAGAACCACAGCTTCAGAAATAGAATTTCTAAACTCGAATAGGCCTAACTGTTGTTTTTTGGTTGATTCAAAATAAAGCAGTCTCTTTTATATTCCAACCATGAATTGCACACTGCAAGATCAATGGAATGATCCCATATTTTACAGTCCATTTTTGCTCTTGATATTAATTTTATATAGCACAATTAAAAAGTATTTTATCCACACCTCCCATGTGTTTATTATAGATCTCAACAATACACGGTCGAGTAATTTCAATGAATTGTTTTTTCTCAGTGCTAAATCTTTTTACGAGACCTATTGGTTCAACCTCATATAATGTCTACGCTATTAGGACAGAGCCATCATCATGCTATTTTGTTAGACAAATGCTATTCGCAGTTCTATAATCATGAGATCCTCTTCCAGCTTTTTTTAATTCTTTATCCGGTTTTAGAGGAACCTTTTGTATTATATTTTGCGTACAGTTCCAGTTGTAACGAAAAGTTGTAAAATAATTGTCAAAAAAATGTGTATATTGGAATCCTGGTTGAAGAGTTTCAGTCAAACGTATAACAATATCTGTGCAGAAGCCAAAGCTTTCTTTACTTTTCTTTGTTGCTTTACCTGTGTAAATTTCGAAATCTAATACAACACCATGACATAACTGACTGACATAATACGAATATTTTTATTCCCCATTTATGAGGTTTTTTAACCATGTATTGCTTAAATTTCGTCTGCTCTTTAAAAAGTACCATCATTTTATCAACTGACAAATATCAATTCCTAGTAAACTTTTACATCTATTGAGAATAGCCTCGATTAATGGTTTTACTTTCCACAAAATATCAGAAGATTTTTCAAAGTTAAAAATTTTTTAAAGTTTTTTCTACAATTAAACCAACTTTCTTCCAAAAGAATTACTTCTTATGGAATGTTGGTTACAAATATTTTCTTGAGCAACGGATTTTTGAGAATTAATATCGATTGTTTCAACAGCTTCGCCTTTAACTTCTAAAATTGACTGTTCGTTGGCACAAGTAGCGGTCTATATTATAGAAGTGTTTAAAATTTAGAAAACTTTTATGAAATAACCTCGCTTTGAACGTTTTGATCTTGAAACTCTTTGTTGATATTTTCAAAAATTTCTCCAAAACCAATTTCGGATTCCTCGTCCGAAATTTCACAATCTAACGTTTGAAAATAAATCAGAATATTTTCTATATTATTTTTTTTTTCTTTTTTATCTATAGAAAGTGAAATTAAGTTGGTTTTTCCAGATTTAAATTTTTGCGGAACAAATTTCAAAAAATTGAAAAATAACCGTTGACGGTTTTTGTTGCCGTCAAGTTACAAAATGGCAACATGCTTAAAACCCATTTGGTACGGCTTGCTCATTTTACTTGGGATTTTTATGAAATTTGCTGGTTTGCTATAAAAATTAATGGTTTATTTTAGACTAATAAATCTTTCCACAAAATTAGCTTTTTTAATATTATCTGAAATATCGAGTGGGTATTATAATACCCAACAGAATTATATATGGTTATAATTTTACATGAAATTTTTTGTTTTTAACGTAATTTTAAATTTGTTAAGAGCATTTTTACATACTGGTGTTGTTTATAATGTTTCGAAATATATTAAGTGAATTGAATTTTAGGCGAATATACAACACTATAGTTGTGGCAGTTATTTTTTGATATAGAACTTTTAAATAAGCTGGAACAATGCACAAATGAATATGCAGCGCAATCAAATGTACTTGGATTTAATAAAAATGCTGATGTAATACAAGCATTAATTTCAATTTTGTGTGTGAGTGGGTATCATTCATTACCACAAATTTCTTCTTATTGGTTCATAGACTAATCTTTAGAATGGGTTTTCGTAAAAAAAATTATGAGCCGAGATCGATTTTTAAAAATAAAAAAATGTTTTCATATGTGTGATAATACCAAACTTGATGAGAAAAACAAATTTGCAAACGTTGCGCCATTAAACGAAATGTAAATTTTTACAGTTTGGGATTTATTATACTTAGACTTCGTTACAAATGCTTTAGATACCGCTATGGTTAATGCTTGGAAGATTCACTTTATTTGCTGTAAATTTGCAAACAAGACTCCATTAAGTCAATTGCAACTTAGAGTCATAATGTTGTGGAATATTTAGCAATGTTTGGAGAAATACGCAAAAATGTACCAGTTGACCGCGTTATCCAGATCCTTTACAAAGGAAACGATGTTTTGATAATACCGGTCATGTTATAGAACAAGTTATAAAAAGGCAGCGGTGCTATCACTGTGGCGAAAAAACAAAATTAAAAATGGTGAAATTCATTTACATCCAAAAAAAATAGTGAAGAAAACCACATTGGAGAGCCACGAGATTTAAAAAATATTACTAATGTACAATTAAATAACATCGCTAAATGCATCACATTTTTACTATAAAAAATTAGTAATATTGTAAAGGAAAATAAACTTTTATTTTTCTATAAAGAAATATTTATTATATATTATATGTATTTCATATACAGTGTTGGGTATATAAATAACCAAGAAGTTTACAAAGCTGTGGAAGCCCGATGAGTTTAGATATCCATTTATTTTTTTGTTGCAGAAATTAGGTGTTCTATTTTTACTATTTTTTAACTTTTCTGCATTTTGTAACCATTTTTGTATTTTTTTAGGTTTGTTTTGTAACTGTTATATCTCTAGAAAAGGAACCAGGAATAGTTTGGTGGAAAAGGAGCCTGGCTTTATTTCAGAACCAAAATAACGGTTCTAATATTTAAATATGTCTTCTATTTAACAAAAGAAGAACCACTTTTATAACGTAATTCTGAACACATTAACACCTTTTCAAAGTTCTAGTTTTTTTTATGGGTATTTAAATACCCAATAGTAGAATATGGGAATTTGATAAAAATATGTACCAAAAAAACTATTTTTATTTATTTAATGTTTTGAATAATTTATTTACACTTTTAACTATAAATTAATACTTACATGAAATTTATTAGACTACAAAAAAACTCGAAAAATATAAAATATAAAAAAGCAATTTTTGCATAAATTGGCAAATGTAAAATCCACATTTAAAAATTAATGCAAGATCAATTCAAAACGACAATACACTTTGAAATAAAATGACATTTTAGCAAATACACTTGCTGAATTGCTGAAGATTTTTTAGTAAAGTCGCAATCCAATATAAATTAAAATTTTTAAGTTATAGAAGGATTAAAGTCGATGTTGCCAATGGTAACAATTCTATTGAAAGGGCTAATTAAATAGTTCTAGTAAAAAAAATAACAAAATATTTCTAGTCTTAGGTATATAAGCAGCCTGGATAACTACATACACATATATACTATTTTTACTATTTTTACATACCAAAAAAGAATATTTTTACTATTTTTGAAAAATTAAAAACAAATTTTATAAATGAAAAATATATACTTTTTAAAATTTTTAGCTATCATTTCGATGTTTTACTAAAATTCAAATTCGTTAGAACGTCTAATAAGTGTTGCTACGAGTAAAAAGTAAGTTTTCAAATTTTTCATTGTAAATACAAAAAAAATGTATTTAGGGCTTGGTATGTCTTATGTGTGTATACTGTATAGTCTTTGCTTCATATTTTTATTTTTATTTAAAAAGAGTGTGAAAGGTTTTAATATATAAATGTGAAGTTCGTATTGTTTATTACGAAAATAATATAAATGTTTGTTAATTAACCTTTAATACACTAATTCTCACCTTAATAAATAAATTAGCTTTTCAACTAATAAAAGTTGAACTAATATAATAAGGGCCTCGGTGGCCGAATGGGTAAGAGAGTATGAAATACGTTGTAAGCTCCGAGGGAATCTGGGTTCGAATTCCACACACGACGTAAGAATAATTCCCCCTTACGACATTTACAGCCACGCCTGAAGGCTGTGTAATTTCCTTGTCACATCTATGTGGCAGGGAAATAAACAAAAAGCAAAAAAAACTAATATATATAATAAAATTTTTAATAATTAATTTTCCAACAAACAATACGAAATAAAAATAAATATGTAAATTAATGAATGACTTACCAAATTTAATTCTAGCAAAAATAGCATACAACGGCAACCATGAAATTATAAAAACTATTACAACTGCAACGATCATTTTAATAACTTTAATTTTTGATTTTTGCCTCATGCGTTCTGTTTGCGCATCTTTTGAATCACTGGGAATGGATCTAGTCCATACTTTCACCCAAATTAAAGCATAACATAATGTTATTACAACCATAGGTAATAAATAGCACGCTACTAAATTAGCCAATAAAAAATACAAATTTCCATTCACACCAGGAGGCCAAACTTCTATACATAATAACATACTAGGTGCTTGTGGAAAGCTTTCCATTGCAGGTACTAATTCAAAAAAGAATGCCCATGGCAACGTAGAACCTAATGCTATTACCCAAATGCAGAAAATCATACATCGAGCTCGTCCCTTTGTCATTTGCTTTAGAGGCCACCATATAGCAATAAATCTGTAAGAATTTTTTTTTTAAATAAGTTGTTAATATATGTACATACATATAAGAATATAATTATATTGTTAGAAGAATAGCTTAACTAATAATTATTTATACAACAATTAATTACATAATATAACTACAAAATTTAATATGTAAAATATAAAAAATTACATTTGATATGAATTTAATATATAATATAGTTAATATTATCAAATTTGATTTTTGTATTTAATAAAAATTTTCTAAAACATCTCACTGCTATAGTTTTTTCTCTTTTAGCACATATTATGTACATATCTTGGTTATTAGCAAAAGGAATATATTTACATATGTACGAATGTATTAAACATGTGCACAAATGCATTTGTAATCGCTTTCAAAACATTCATATTTAAACAAATGTTGTGTATACTCATTTTGAAGTTTTCAAATTGAGTATATATGCGAGAAAAATTTTGAATACTCAATTTGTTCTAGAGAAATAAAATCAAAATATAGAATATAATGTACTCATTAGCAAACTGTATTCAAAACAAAACGATTTGATTCATTTGATTTACACAGTGAGTACACTGAATATTTTTTGCTTTGTATATGTGGAGTAATGGGTAACGTGATAATATATAAAGCAGAAATTCTGTTTGTTTGTTTGTTTGTGCCCTTTTCACGTAAAAACCATCAGTGCGATTGCAACAAATTTTGCAGGAACATTTCTACGACCCCGGAAAGTGTTATAGGCTATATGATGTTTCGGTTTATTAACGCATTGCGGCCCGAGAGCCATTTAAAGCGCTTTCGTTTTTTCGTAGTTCTGACTAAACGGTTTGATCGATTGAGTTGCAAATTTGTACAAATGTTCTTCTTAGCTTTGGACAGGTACCGAAGAATTTGAATACAATACGTTACCCGGATTCGGCCCGGCGAGCTTCTAAAAAAGTTTTGTTTTCGATTTATGTCCAATTTTGTATGGTGGTTTTATGGTGAGAAAAAAAGCCTGTGACAAATTTTTTTTGTCTTGCTTGTCCTTTTTCTGTAGTCCTGCTGAAACTGTTTGACTAATTGAGTTGAAAATTTTCAATAGTGTAGTTCTTTACCACAGGAGCTCACTGAGTTGATTTTGTTACGATTCATTAACCGGTTTCGGCATCAGGGCTCAATGGAGTTTTTCAATTTCTTTGCTGTCGCGGTTAAACAGTTTTACAAAAATTGAGTTAAAAATTTACAAAATCACAAAAACTATGGCTTAAACTTGAAATATTCATCAATATTCAAGATTAGCTGCAATAGAATTAGAAACATATTCACATCAACTACAAATCACTAAAACTCATAGCAGCGCTATTCAATGTTAGTTTTATATATCAGTGGGCAACTATAACTGCGGGTTAACAGTTATTTTTTGATATAGAACTTTTAAATAAGCTGGAACAATGCACAAATGAATATGCCACGCAATCAAATGTACTTGGATTTAATAAAAATGCTGATGTAATACAAGCATTAATTTCAATTTTGTGTGTGAGTGGGTATCATTCATTACCACAAATTTCTTCTTATTGGTTCATAGACTAATCTTTAGAAAAAAGTTCCAGTGTATGTATGTAAAAAATGATTGTAAATAATTTTTTTAATAATAATTTTGGGCCCCTTATAGTTGGTAGGCCCTCCGCAACGCAAGGTCCTGCGTGTACTAGTTCCGCCACTCGCTCCTGTGGGTTAGAAGAAATGTGTTAGAAGACAAAAACAAAAAAAACTTCATTGACTTGATATTGTTGGTATTCTAATTAACCCTTTGTTGTATGCATTTTTTTTTGCACCGAAAGATTTTTTTTTGAAATGGTCTTGAAAAATGGAAAGAAAAAATATTCTGCAAAAAATTATGAAAATGCTGCATTTTTCGGGAAAACCTAAATTTTCATATAATATATGATATAGCATGCATTTGAAAAAAAAAATTTTATTTTGTAGCTTATTAAAAATAACACAATATTAATTCAATTTATTTTTTTATTCACAAAATAATATAATCTTAAAACTATAATTAATAACAATATTAAAATAAACAAAATTCAAAATACTAAATTAAAATAAAATTAATAAAATTTAAATTAAGAAGGCAATTTTAATTCAATTCACTGTAATATATATAATATATAAAAAGTATAGTATAAAATAATTTAAATTCTGTTCATTAATTTTTTGTGGAAAGTGGAGAATCAATTTTTATTTTTGTTAAAACAAAGTGTTACACTACATTTCTCGCATGTAACATATCCTAACTTTCCACAACCAGGTAACTTACAAACTGATCTTGTGGAAGACTAGCTTGATAAATGGTCAATGCCATCAACTCGAACTTTTGGGGGAATACGGCTAACCATCGTTTTTTCTCTTTTTAGTTCAATGTTCTTTCCCAAGTCTGTTGATGGTCGTCCAATTCTTTGTTTTGAACCTTGTTGACATACTGATTCTGCTATTTCATCATTAAAATCAAAAAACCACCAGATTGTGCTTTCCAAAATTTATTATCAGGAAATTGAGAATTTGGAAGCCGGCTCTTACGGACTGTGCCTAAACTTAATGTTCCATTTATTTATATTCGTTTTTTATGTAATTCTGCCATAAGTGGAAAGGACATATAGTAGTTGTCAAAAATACTTTATAATTTACATTAGATGGTATTTCTCTTGACAACCGAATTACAACATTTGATGATGCCCCCAAATTTTTTTCCGTTGAAATTCTGAAACGCTGATTATTTTTCTGCTCTGTATATATTTCAAAATTATAGGCAAATCCCGATATTCCACACAACATAAATAATTTTTTAAGATCATATAAATTCGTGCTTTGGTTGAACATATTCGCTCGTCTACGCACATATATTCTTCAAAAGGCACACATTGAAAATTTTTTGTTAACATATCAAACCTGCAAAGATAAATTCAAAATGTACAATCAAAATATACCTGTTGCGAAACTCAAATTTTGCAAAATCCTTGACTCCTTCTATCTTCCAGACGGTTTAAGTTAGAAATTTTGGGAGAAGTCAGGTGTTGAAAAATAAGAGTGAGTCATTTAAAAAATATTTTTGTGTCGTCCCCCGTTTCGTTTTCTTAATAATTTAGGGTTACCTTGAAATTGACGTGTGACTTCATTTTTTAAATTTTTCTAACAAATTTTTTGAACGATTTTTTTGCACTTTTTTTTTACTCGATAATTTGAAATTGTTGAGGTTGATGCGTAGTACAAAAAAAATTAAATAAATAAAAAATATAACGGTTGCTTCAAGAATTTATATTTGGGGCCCGAGGGAGGGAGCACCGAGGGAGTGTGGGTTCGAATCCCACACACGTCGTAATAGTTATTCCCCCTTACGACATTTACAGCCACGCCTGTAAAGGAAAGGCTGTGTAATTCCCTGTTCACATTTATGTGGCAGAGAAATGCACTAAAAAAAAAAAAAAATTTATATTTATATGATATTAGTATACATACTATATAACTCATGTTTATTTACGTATCATATATGTCACTGATGAATGAATGATACATAATAGTACATATGTATAGTATAAATAATTATACATTTGCCGTTTAGTATTAAATGGAATTATAGCATATTTGGAAAAGTTTTGGATTGATAATCGTTATGTGGAAGGTTAGAATCTGCTTTTGAAGAATGTATTATAATTTGAATATATGTGCAACCCATAATAGTAGTAGGTAAAGTGGCAGTCTGTCATGGGAAAAATCGCAACTCCCACTGACCTACATTTTATAAAAGTTTTTTTTTTTAAGTCAAATCAAGTTTGTTTTTATTGCACAAATTCATATGCTTATTAAAATATACATATGTATGTAGGTAAAAGAAGATATAAAAGTAACGAAAATAAAAACATTTATTGATACTTTTGGATATAAAGATATAAAATAATAAAAACGAAAACGTAAACAAGTAGACGTGTAATCCATAATTTTAGTTTTTAAAAGTTGTTATTATTTACATAAATAGTAAGAAAAGAATTTTTCAAGTCAAATCAAGTACGTTTTTATTCGGTGACTTTTGTTTTTATTTGTAAAAGAATGCAAGAAAATATAAATCTGAAAATAAAAAAACTATTTAATCAAAATTATTTAATCAAACAACAAAATTAGGTTAAATTTTTAAATAAAAGAAGAATCTAAAATATGAAAGTAAAAATAAAGAAAATAAAAAATCTGAAAATTATTTAATAAAATAAACAACATGAAAAAATATAAAAAAAAATAAATAACTTTTACCTTTGTCCTATATTCTTATAAACCTACTTATCAGAACTTCCTAAAGGTAAAACCTAAATTAATCTAAAATAAGTTCCTATAATATAAATAACTAATACATTTTAAATTTAAAAAATTTTTATTTTTATTTTATATTTATTTTTATTTATTATTACAACTTCCTGTTACTGGTTTTCAGCAAGTGGACACATTTTTAAATCAGTAAGCAATAAACCCACTTCTTCATCGCTATATACAAATATTGTCTTTGTTTTCATTTCGTTTTCAAGTTCGTTATTTATCATTTCCTCATATTTTTGAGGAATGAAAATAATAAAATTTTTGGTCTCAAAGACCCATTTTACACCATAACAGGTGTTTATTTTTTTGATATTATTTAAAATATTTTTTATTTTTATTTTATTAAACAAAACCAAAACAAGGTCGTTGCAAAAAAAATTCTTATGCTTATAATTAAAATTAAACAAAACAATGACTTAAAACTAAATTTATAATAACTTAAATCATAAAAAAAGTTAATTTATTATTATTATTATTATTGTTATCATGAATTTTTTATTCAAACTACAATAACAACTTCATTTTAACAAAAAAATTGAAATATGATATTTGTACAGATATGTACATACATATAATGACAATCAATTTAACATTTTATGTAAAAAAATGTAAATAAATATCTTATTATTACGTAGAAGTAAAATTAAAAAAAAAAATGAATTTTTTTAATTAAAATGTACAAAAAAAAATGATCTACAAAAAACATTAGTTGTATTATAATGCAATACAATAAATGTGCTATTTTTAAAATTATATCATAATTAAAAAAAAAAAATTTTTTTTTTCTTAAGTAAGAATTAATTGTCTAAGGTCATTAAATTGGAAAAATGCAATTGTACAATGTGTTTGAAAGTATTTCTGGAGATAGATGTAGAATAGAGATGACTAATTTTGTTAAAAGTAGTACAACATCTATTGATGGGTTCATTTCTACCGTACTCTGTATTATGTTTGAAGTCCATTAAAAATTTAGTATTTCTAGTTTGCCTAACACTATCGTTAAGTCTAAATTTGTTATTAAGAGATTGGATAGAAATACTATTATTCAAAATATCAAAAGTAAAGCATGATGACAATAGTTGTCTACGTAAAGATAAAGAAAGCAAGTTTAATGAATTAAGTCTTGTAGTGTAACTAGGTAGATTAGCAAAATCAAAAGGGTTATATTGATTCCTTAATGCAAATAAAAGAAATTGCTTTGAACTGATTCGATTCTATTGGAATGAACTGCAAAAGCTGGATCCCACACAATGTTACCGTATTCTAAGATAGATCGAACTAGGGAACAATAAAGAGATTTAGTCACAGCTAAGTTGCTAAATTCTTTAGCTCTTCTCTAAATGAAACCTAACATTTTATTAGTCTTTGAAACTATTAGATCATAGTGAAGATTATAATTAAGTCTATTATCGAGAAGAATTCCTAAATCAGTAATGCTAAAAACCCTTTCAAGAGTTACATTATCTATTTTGTAGTCATATATTAAAGAAGACCCTTTACGTGTAAAGCTTATAACCTTGCATTTCTGTATGTTGAGTTCTAATATATTTGACGTGCACCAAGCTTGTAACACTGATAAGCTTGATTGAAGTTTAGCTGCATCAGGATTATCTTTAACCACTTGATATATTTTTAGGTCATCAGCAAACGAAATGTGAGATATATTGCTTAGATATTCCGAAAGATCTGAAATAAAAACATTAAACAGAAGCGGGCCTAAATGGCTACCTTGCGGTACACCGGAAGTGACCCCAATGGTGTTGGATAATACACCACGAAATTTAACATATTGAGTTCTTTCTATAAGATAAGAATTAAGCCACTCAAGAAATGAACCCGAAATGCCAAAAGTTGATAGTTTGTTTAGCAAAGTGAAGTAATCTACACGATCGAAAGCTTTGCTAAAATCAGTGTAAATTGCATCAACTTGGTACCCTTTCTCCATTTGATTCAGGATTTCAGATGTATAAACCATCAGGTTCGTAGTAGTTGAACGACCTTTTCTGAAACCATGTTGTTGTTAATTTAGGTTTGCATTTATGATAGGAGTAATTCTATCAACGACAATTTTTTCAAGTAATTTAGGTATAGTCGAAATTATTGTTATACCTCGATAATTTTCCACCGATGCTCTATCCCCTTTTTTAAGAATAGGGGTTAAGTGGGAGGATTTTGTGGGAAAATCCGAATTGAAAGTGACTTATTGAAAATAAAATGAAGAGGGAAGATTAGAATGTAAGAGCAATTTATCATCCTTCAGCACCCTTTTTTATATCAAGGCTCAAAATTGCTTCAAGAATATCATTTTCAGAAAGATACACCTCTGTAAATAGCAAATTTGAGCTATTAGATAAGGAATTAGTCGATGTGGTAACTGGGGCTGATGGGCGATAAACTTGTTGAAAATGATCAGAAAAGAAGTTGTAAATTTCTTTTGGGCAATCAGAAACCACATTGTCTTTTGACATCATTGAATTGGGATACCCAAATAATTTCCGTTTAGTGTTAACAAAATCAAAAAATTTTTTAGGATCAGTAACAAGTTTGTTGCCAATATCCGTGACATAGTTTTCATATGCTGCATTGACTTTTTGCTTAAATTCAATTGCAAGTTGCTTATACATATTCAATAAGTCGTCGCATGGTGTTTTTTGTATATTTTATTGCGCCGATTTCTCAAGTTCCTAAGATCTCTATCTAACCATGGTTCTGTTATTTTATGCTTTTTGCGAATTTTAGGAACAAAGGCATCAATAATTTGAAACAGGTTTGAGTAAAAGATAGAGATTAGTAAATTGATATCCTGTTGAACTAACAGTTCGTCCCATGTGATTAATGACAAAGCATAATTAATACTTTGATAGTCAGCATTAAAAAAATCGTATACAATTTCATTATTGTAAGATTTGGCCAAGAGTGGGATAGAAGTGGAGAACTCGCTTATAAGTGCGTTATGATGAGCAGAGTTGGTAAAGAGATTATCAACATCATCAGCGAGTTTAACCGACACTCTATCATATGCATTTGAAAATGCAAGATCTAACCACTTATTATTACTATTAGGATAACTGATAATTTGTTGTAAATCGTTACCGTAGAACTCGCTAATAAGACCTAAGTAAATTTCGTCATGAAAGTTAACCGGTAATAATAAATTATCAGCGTCGTCAACGATAAAAGAAATAGAAGGACGATTAAAATCGCCAAACACAAAAATTGAGTCATGCTCATGCATTTCTGAAATAATATTGTGATATACACTATAAAAATCAGAATATGAGGAATTGTCAGAGTTCGGAGGGAAATAAACTATACCTAGGTATAAATTATTTGTAGCTAATTTTATTTTAACAAATTGGTGATCGAAGGATTGATGTGATGTGTGATTGAATTACTTAGAGTTTGGACGAAAAAACTTGTTATAACTCTCACGTGATTGATTCAAAAGATTGTAGTAGTTGCTATTTCAATGACTACGATAAGCCTTAAGATCCTCTTCGACCTCTTTAACAGAGAAGCCTATATTTTTGTGATATCTGAGATAAAGATCATATAAATCTTTATAATTAGATGCCAGATGGCAAATATAGAGTCTGTTAAACTTCATATCTCTTATTTTAAAAAAGTTTTTGTTTTTTACTTTCTTTTGCCTTTTTGTTAAAGGCATCAAGAAAGCTTCGTTTAGCCGGCTGTTGTTGTTGTTGTGGTTGTAGTTGTTGATGGTGCTGATGGTGTTGTTCTTGTTGTTGATGGTGTTGATGTTGTTGCTGTTGATGCTGATAAGGTTGCTGATAATGTGTAAGTTCTTCGTCTTCTGTCTTCCTTTTCCTTCTTCTTGCTGGAAGACGCATAGCTGATGCATTGTCTGCCTCGTTAAAGAACATACTTATATATTCTTGCGCCATTATTTTGTAAATTGTTAAATGAAACTGTAACTATTCTACAAATTTCGCTGTATTTATACTAATTTAAAAAGTATTGATGGTAAAATCAATTTTTTTTTATTTTTTTATTCTTTTTTATTTAAATCGAATATGAATAGACTTAATATTTTTTGTTTGGTTTTCATTAAACTAATTGATTAGAACTTCTTTTGGCTGCAATGCTAGAAAATATATTTTTAATTCTCTTTTGTTTTAAGTTTGGTTCAAGTTCGCATTTTTGATTTTAATTAAATTATAATTTATAATAATGTCTTTTAATTACAATGTTGCAAATTCTTTCAATTCTTTTTTTATTTTAAATTGGACATAATTGGTTAAACTTAATATTTTTTGTTTTGGTTTTTATTAAACTGTAATTTAATAGAATGACCTTTGATTGCAATGTTGGAAAATATATTTTTAATTCTTTTCTATTTTAAGATTGGCTTAAATTTGTGTTTTTATGTTTGTTTTTACTAACTATAATTTATTAGAATGCCTTTTACTTAAATGTTGCGAATTCTTTCAATATTTTTTTATTTTAAGGTAGACTTGGTTAGACTTAATATTTTTTGTTTTCGTTTTCATTGAACTATAATTTATCAGAATATCTTTTATCTACAAAGTTGCAAATTAGAACCTTTTAAAAGGAAAAAAAAATTGATTTTATTCGTTAAGTCGTGTTTAGTTTCTTTACGTGAAAAGATGTCCAGAAAATTTATTTTCAAAAATGTATGGATATATGGATATAATGTATTCGACAAATTCAGAAATAATGCGATATTCTTTTGAAAATGTCAGTTTTACTTTCCTAAAACGGTATAATGTACGTGGTCGTAAGATAAAATTTTATATTAAAGCGGTTAACGCAGATCCAATCAATTGGATTAAAGGTGCTATACATGATATAGTAAAAGATGGTACAAAAAATGCATATCCAGGAGATATGATAGGAATAACATTTTACGGGGAAAACTTTTCCCGTAAACATTTTACGAAAAAAAACATTTTACGGGGAAAAAAAAAAAAATTCTTAATAATACTGGAAAGGTGCGAACTGAATTAGCTTTATGGCTAATAAAAAAATCACGAGTATCAGTTCCTCTGCAAGATTACGGAATACCCGAATTGAAAAAATTTCAGGAAAGTTTAAAAAATCATATCGTTGTTGTATATAAATATGGAACGCAAGGCAGAGATGTAATAATTTATGGAGGCAATATTGAACAAGGTAGAATGTAAACCAACGGTTTTTAAAAGCGCACATTTCCAAAACTCAATACAAACTGTTTAGAAGTGTGACTTGCAGAAAAATTTGAAAATTTCATATTATAAGAAAAAACGTGAAAATAGGACATTTTATAAATTTTGAGGGGCCGTAAGTCCGGAATCCTATATAACTAAGAAAAGCCGTTAACACACGTAAAAATATATTATTAAACCTTTAATTTTCATGTCTTGCCGAAGAAAACTTTTTACAGGTGCCTAAGTTACAGGTGTCTAAAATTAGCAAATTTTCAATTTTTGAGACGTAATAACTCTTAAAAAGGAGGCGCTACCAAAAAATTTTCTGAGGAAACTTATACTTATTCAAAAAGTTCTTTCTTGTCTCAAAATTTCAAGTTCCTATCTAAAGGCGTGCCGGAGTTATGAAAAAAGAAATTTCATGCAAAATGTGGTTTTCACATAACGGTAAATTTAAATAGTAAATTTCAAAATATTACATAATTTTGATATTGTTTTATATAGATAATAAAATTTTCGATCATCTGGCGGTTTTAGATTGCAAAACTATTACGCAGAGCCTGAGATATACACATCTGAAAATTGGACTTTTTCGCAATTTTGAAGAGCTGCAACTTTGGAAGCCTTTACAACTAAAATAATCCTTTAACACACGTTAAAATATACTACTGTAGCTTTAATTTTTATATCTTGCAAAAGTAAAATGTGTACAGGTTCCTAAGTTACAGGTGTTTAAAAATAGCAAATTTTCAATTTTTGAGCCCTAATAGCTCATAAACAGGGGGTGGTCCAAAAAAAATTTCTGAGCAAACTTATACTAATTCTTCCTTGCCTTAAAATTTCAAGCCTCTATCTAAAAGCGTGCCGGAGTTATGAAAGTAGAAAAATCATGCAAAATTGGTTTTCACATAACGGTAAATTTAAATACTAAATTTTAAAAAATTGTATAATTTTGATATTAATTTACAAAGTTAAAAAAAATACCTGTCGAATGACGTTTTCAGATTGAAAAAATCTTAAGAAGAACATAAGATATATGCATTTAGAAATAGGGCTTTTTCAAAGTTTGAGGGGCTGTAGCTCCGTAATGGATGGGGCTACATGAAAAAGTTGTTCCACAAAATTATTTTTTTTATGAGACCTATCCATGGTTAAAATTTTTTTCTCTATCTTTAACGGTGTAGAAGTTTGGAAACAGACGGACGGACGGACGGACAGAGTGAAACTAATAAGCACATTTTTTCAAAATTTTTTTGGAAATGTGCTAAAAAAAGAATTAATTTGTTGCATAACAAAAATGATTACAATGTAATTGTTTCACTCACTGCAACATTTTCTATATATTATTATTGTGAACAATGCCACATTCCACATCATTATCAAAATCAACATAGATGTACAAATTGCTGTCCTTGTTGTCAAAAATCACCTACATGCCCTCAAAATATAAAAAATATATTATGCAAGGACTATAATCGTTCCTTTCGAGCTCAAATGTGTTTTAAGAATCATAAAGCCTCGACTGCAATCAAAATTAGCTTATGTGAAGAAATTAAAAAATGAAAAACTGTTTAAAAGTTTATAAAGCAGAAAAAGAGCATACATGTAGAACATTTTTTGTAAAATTTGCTTCAGCTTTGGTCCGGAAGATCACCAATGTTACATTCAGCAGGCCAAAAATAAGAATACAAATAAGAATAAAGATGTTTCTGAAAGTTTCCTATACATATTTCACGACTTGGAGACTAGACAAGAAAAAATTATGTCAATAGAAATAAAACAATATGAGCCAAATTTATGTGTAATTAAACACTTTTAATAATATTATTGTCATTGACCACAATGAACAGGCTTTTGATGACTGAATTTTTATTAAACTATATATTAATTGAAACTGCCATTTAACCAAAATTAATTATGCGTGGAACAAAAATTATATTAATGATAATAGATAATATAAAATTTATAGATTCGTTGAATTTTTTTTGCAATGGCACTTGCAAAGTTGCCAAAAGCATTTAATTTATCAACAACGTTAAAAAAGAGTTATTTTCCTCATTTATTCAACACGATTAAAAATAAAAATAATAGTGGAAGTTTACCCGAAATTAAATATTATTAAAATAAATATTATGAAAGAAAATGAAAGAAAAGAATTTTTAAAATGGTATGAAGAAAATAAAAACAGCAAATTCAATATGCAAAAGAAGATTCTGGAATACTGTGCTAATGACGTCAGAATTTTGGTTGAAACGTGCGTGTGTTTTAGAAAAATGTTTTTAGAAGAATGCAGAGTTGAACCCTTTTTGGAGCCTACCACTATAGCATCTGCTTGTAACCTTGCATACTGTCGGAATTTTCTAAAACCTAATACAATAGGTATCATTCCTAAAAATGGATACAGACTTGTAGATAAACAGTCCAAAATTTCCATACAGTGGTTAATTTGGCAACAAGACTCACGAGAAACTAATTTATAATGTGTATTAAATTGTGGAGAAAAAATTGTTGGGGGTTTTAAAGTAAATGATTTTTGTGAAATATTTGAATTTTATGGATGCTATTACCACGGACATCCAAAATGTTTAACCAGCAATCGAGATGTGAGCTTGTTTAATATTGATGATGATACCCTTAACCAAAGGTATGTAAGAACAGTACTTAAATCTGAGCATTTAAAATATTTATTTATTTATTTAATTTAATATTATCTCAAATGAGCTTATAAAAGCTCGTACAGAGTGAATAAAATGTTTTTACAAAAAAATTGCAGTAGTTATTTCAAATTTGCAATGCAAAACTTAAACAAAAAATATTTAAAAAAAAAAAAATAACATTGTAAAAACGGGTTTGAATTAAAGTGCAAAGAATTTACTACAAATATAATAAGTAAAAAAAGCAAATGATTAAACTAAATTTTTTCCAGATGGAATTTTTCAATGTACGGTTTAATCGTTCAACAATTGATGCTTTTAATTCGCTAAATGTATCATAATTATTGATTGATTTTTCTTTTATATAATTTTGAAACCGTGGGTTAAAAAATTTTGTACCTTGATCAGAGTGAATATTTTTTGGTATGACTTTAGCTGTACTAATAACTGATTTTAAGGCAATTAAAACATCTTCAGCATTTTTTTGTTTTCGCAGGTTCAGCATAGGCATACTTTGAAAAAGTGTCAATGACCGTCAGCATATATTTATAACCGTTATTAAACTTTGTATAAGGTAACATTTCTACTAAATCAATTTGCCATGTGTCATTTATTCGTTTTTGTTTAAATTTAAATTTAAATCATCAGCTGTTCCTTGTAAGTATAAACGCAACTCCTATTAGAGAGAACTCAAACAATTTAAAAACAGTTAAAAACTACAACGATCTTTCTAATGACCCAATTTGGGAGTATATTTATAAGCACACAACCTTCGAAAATTTTCTAGGTATTCCAACATCTTTAATCAACAAGCATACCATTATAATCCAGTCAAAGAACAAGGTTAAAAAACATAAGTGGATCACTAATGATCACTAATAATTGCCATGATTAAAGTCCGTGACTCTTTTCTTAAATATAAACGAAAATATCCCGATGATTCTCATATTATTCATTTATATAATTCCTATAAAACTAAAGTTAAAAAAATGATTGCATTTTGCTAAAATTGCATTTTGCTCTGCAGAAATATCGAAGGAGCCATGCAAAAGTAAGAAACTATGGGATTTATACACAAACGGAAATTTGTGAAAAAGTATGCCAATAGGCTAGCTCCGATATTGCAAAAGTTTATAAATATATCTTTTAAAACTCATCTCTTTCCGGATTCCTTAAAAGCAGCCATTATTACTCCAATACACAAGAAAGATGACAAACCAGATCCGACCAATTATAGGCCGATCTCTGTCTTAACCTTCTTCAAAATCTTTGAGAGAATAATAAAAAAAAGACTAAGTAGCTTTATGTCAGATAACGGCATATTGCATTCAGAACAATTTGGTTTCGGGATGAATTCAAACACTACCGTGGCGTGCCTATCTCTCACTGATTTCATTTCCAGGAGTATGGATGAAGGTAAATTCACAGGATGTCTCTTTATTGATCTCCAAAAGGCATTTGATTGTGTGGACTTTGACGTTTTGCTTTGCAAACCTAAAAGTTTGCATCTAACCCAGCAACAAATCTCTTTTTTCAAAACATTTCTGTATGGTCGCTCACAAATAGTCAGAATCAATAATGTGTACAGCATCACCAAAATTAGTAAGAAAGGTGTACCTCAAGGATCAATCCTGGGTCCAGATCTCTTTAAACTATACATAGATGATTTGGCTCGTCTTAAACTGAAAGGATCCCTGCATCTATTTGCCGACGACGTAGCAATAAAATACTCAGCAAATAGTGAACATGAACTCAAAGAATACATAATACGTGATCTAGAAAACATTGAAGATTGGTTAATGAAAAATCGTTCAGTACTAAACCGAAAATAAACAAAAGTTTTTCTCTTCAAAAACAAGATTTTCGAAAGCCGCTCACTATGACCCAATATGACAATAGCCGCAAACGCCATCTAGAACGCAGCGTACAAAAAAAACCTGAATAAAATTAATATACTTCACAAGAAGGCAATCAAAACTATTCACAGTTATCCATTAATACACACGACTAATCAACTCTATTCACCACAATTGCCTTGAAATTATTTGTAAACGTGAGTCATACCTTCTAGCTTTCAAAATAATAAATAACCAAATTAAACATAACTTTACCCTCAATAGAAACATCGAAATACACTCCCATAACACAAGATATAGATCAAATTTATATCTTACATTCTTCAAGAACAACAACCAAAAAACAAATTGTCTATACAACTGTTTGAACCTGCAGCAACATTTAAAGCTAATGGAAAGTTGCAGATTGTTTAAATTTTTTAATTTATAGAATAAATCTATTTACTATGTTTGTATATTTTGTTATGCATGTAATGTACTAAGAACATCCAATTGCAACAATAAATTAATAAAAAAAAAATATAAAAAAATATAAATGTAAATAATAAAACAAAAAATTGATAAGAGAATAAATGTAACAGAATATAAATCTAGAAAAATAAATAAATGTAAACAATAAAACCAAAAAAAAAATTAAAACTAGGTACAATAACAACAAAATAAATAAGATTTTTTTTTCTTCTTCTTTTTATTTTTTTTTATTAAAACGAAAAAATATCACTAGTTTCAGCAAAAAGATGAAAAAGAATGAAATAACTAACAACTAAAAGTTAATCTTAAATAAAATAAATAAAAAAATTTTTTAAAAAAACAGCTTTTTTGAACTATAAAGTAGAAAATAAATTTTTAATAGCAAATTTTTCTGTAATTTTCTAAACTATATTTTTACAATCAAGATTTCTTTGAAAAAGTTTATTTCAATATGTCAAATATATATATAAATATAAGTATATATAAGTTTTAAAGTCTGTGAAATTAAAATAAAAGCTGGAGGCAACAAACGCATAACTATGAACTTATATTTTTAAATTTTGCCTCCAGCTTTTATATTAATTTCACAGACTTTACAACTTATATATACTTATATATAT
This sequence comes from Poecilobothrus nobilitatus, assembly GCA_947095535.1. Lineage (NCBI taxonomy): Eukaryota > Metazoa > Arthropoda > Insecta > Diptera > Dolichopodidae > Poecilobothrus > Poecilobothrus nobilitatus. Next base: position 185,336,827 of record OX352772.1, read on the forward strand.
ATTTGACATATTGAAATAAACTTTTTCAAAGACATCTTGATTGTAAAAATATAGTTTAGAAAATTACAGAAAAATTTGCTATTAAAAATTTATTTTCTACTTTTTAGTTCAAAAAAGCTGTTTTTTAAAAAAATTTTTTTATTTATTTTATTTTATTCTTTTTAGTAACGACAAATATAAGTATTAAATTGATATTTTTTTTTTCCTTGTTTAATTTTGAATTTTTACAGTTGCCCTTACAGTCTATAATTATATTATAACCTGTTATAATATAGAATATATTGAATTTTTTTATTATTAATTTATTGTGGCAAAATTTTTAAAAAATTAAGAAAACGTTGCATAGCTAAATTCAAAATTTAAATAAAAATATTGCACTTTTATAATGCTCTTATTTCCACTTAAAAATGCGACCATTTGAAAACTTTGATTTATATACTGCCTTGTTTTTTCTTTCTTTTATAGCATGACATTTTAATATTTCTTTTTTTCTATCTGTTATATGTGTAAATACAGATGTGCACATATACAAAAGAAATAGCCTTTAAAAATATTGAAAAACAATTAAAGTAACATTTTTTGTTCTCTTTTTTTCTATTCGTTTTTATTTTTCTTCCAGTATTACATTTTACTTTTTTTTTCTGTTATTTAGGTACGCTAAGAACTTATTTTTTTTTTTAATATTAAATTTATGCATACAGTCTATTTAAAAAATATAAATTATTAGCTATAGAACATTCTGAATTTTTTTTTTTTTTCGTTTATGTTTACCGTCCATTCATATAAATATAATTGTTGGTATTGAAAAATAATGAATCTATAATTACACACATATATATTGATATATTCATTCATATACATATTATAGTAGTATGGGTACTATATAATGATCTGAACTTCTAATTGTTATATTATATTATCTATTGTGGCAAGATTTTTAAAAAATTAAGGAAACATTGCATAGCAAAATTAAAAATTTAAATAAAATTGTTATTGCAATTTTATAATGTTCTTTATTTCCACTTAAAAATGCGACCCTTTAAAAACTTTGATTCATACACTGCCTTGTTTTTTTCTTTCTTTTCATAACATAACATTTTAATATTTTTTTTTTTATCTGTTATGTACGGAAATATCAAACGTATGTTTCTTTCTTTTAAAATCCTAACATTTTAATAGTTCTTTTTTTCTATCTGTTATGTGGGTAAATATCAGATGTACACATATACATAAGAAATAGACTTTAAAAATATTTAAAAACAATCAAAGTAACATTTTGTGTTCTCTTTTTTTTCTATTCGTTTTTATTTTTCTTCCAGTATTACATTTTCTTTTTTTTTTGTTTTCTGTTATTTAGGTACGTTAGGTTTTTTTTTTTTTTTTTTAAATGTTTAATTTATACATGCATTCTATTTAAAAAATATAAATTATAACCTATAGAACATTCTGAATTTTTTTTTGTTCGTTTATATTTATTGTCCATTCATATGCATACATAAAATTTTTTTTTGTTCGTTTATGTTTACCGTCCATTATTTTAAAATCATGTATTGTCATCGGGATCTGATCTAATGAAGAAAATTTCAAGTCTCTAGCTCAACGGGAAGTGTGTTTAAAATGGCTTCTAAGATTCCATCCTTTACTCAACCAAGTTAATAAAAAGCTGTTAAAAAAACAAACAAAAATATATAATAAAACGAGGAAGAATACAGTTGCCTTTGTCAACTCTTAGATACCCGTACGAACCATTAGTATGTTCACAGCCTGTCACTCTTTATACAATATTATTTTTTTAATATTTTAGTATTTTAAAATAATTTGGGTGCATTTTATAATTTTTAGAACTATGTACATTCTTCAAAAGCAGATTCTAACTTTCCACATAACGATTATCAATCCAAAACTTTTTCAAATATTCTATAGTACCATTTAATACTAAGCGCGGTAAATGTATATTAAATTTACTTAGTACAAAATAGTAAATATAATTTTAAATATTATATTATATCATATTTAAATATTCCATTGACAGAATAATTTCTTATAAGTACAATAAAATACATATATGTATGTAAATACGGCGCTATATAATATACATCTATACTATTATCATTCATTCACTAGTGACATATACGATATGTAAATAAACATGATATTATATAAGTATGTATGTATAACAATATCATATAAATAAAAATTCTTTAAGCAACCGTTATGTTGTTTATTTATTTACATTTTTTTGTACTACGCATTATATCCTCAACAATTTCAAATTATCGAGTAAAACAAAATGCAAAAAATTCGTTAAAGAAATTTGTTAGAAAATTTGAAAAAATCAAGTAACACTTTCGTCAATTATAAAGTAACCCTATATTATTAAAAAAGTTGTTAACAGAAATAAGAGTATAATGTTGAAGCTTTAATTTTTGTGTATTACTTCAAAAAAATTTTAACAGGTGTTCAAGTTACAGGTGTTTAAAAATAGGAAATTTTCAGTTTTTGACCCCTTACAGCTCCTAAACGGGGGGTGATACAAAAAAAATTTCTGAAATGACTCATACTTATTTTTAAAGATCTAACTTCTGTCAAAATTGCAAGTTTCCAACTTAAAGAAATACTCAAAATGAAGATATACCTAATACAATACTAATAATACTAATATTCAAAATGAAGATATACCTTATACAACTTGTGCTATAACAATTTAAATATAGAGCTTTTTTGAACCTTTGGGGAGCTGTACCCCGTAACAGGTGGAGCTACAAAAAAAAGTTATTAAAAATAAAATTAATATTTTTGTGAGATCTATCAGTGGTTAAAATTTCATAGCTCTATTGCAAAAAAAAGTCGGGATCTAAAAGTTAGGTGTTCGAGAGCTACCCTAAGGCTTGGTCCAAACTCAACCAAAAAAAATAGGAAAACTACAAATTACTCCCAGAATATTTTGTGTAAATTTCAAGATTCTAGCTTTCTTAGTTTTTGAGTTAGCGTGCTGACGGACGGACGGACGGACGGACGGACATGGCTCAAAAGTCTTAGAATTTTTTTCTGATCCGATCCATACCTTTGAAGGTATATCTAGCTCGCTTATTTCGAGGTGTTACAAACGGAGGAGTAATTTTATTATACCCGATCCTATCGTACGGGTATAAACATTCTTACCATCTCCAAATTATAATAAATCTAACGAACTTACAACATCAAGTTCTTTTGTCATTATTTCCATCATGGCAATTACAATAACGATTATTACAATAACAAAAAATATTTAAAGATAAAATCTACAGCAAAAAAGAATTAAATTTGTAATGTATTAAAAATATTTGAAACTGAGTGTAAAATTATAATTATTGTAAAACAATTTTTTTTTGTACGTAAATTTTTTTTTATTAATGGTGTTAATAACAATTACTTTTTTTTCAGCTTAATCTTAAACTTTTTAGAATTTAGTAAAAGAAACTAACGTTTTTAGGGACTTTATTTGTCCGAAAAAGAATGTTTTCTACATTCTTTTTCGTGTACTGATTTTGACTTTTCTTACTTTTTTTGACGTTCAGTATTTTTTTCTTATAAAAAATTTTTTTGTTGTACTAAATTTTTGTCAAACAATAATTTTTTTTTCAAAAATAATTTTTAAGCTTAAATTTTATAAAAACAAAATAAAAGTTTGAAAGAAAATGAATGATTACAATTTGAGAATAATTGTCGCAAATCATTGCCTCTTAACATTTGTCTTTCCATTCTAAAATAGTTTTATTTTTATTCATTTTACTATAACTAATTAAATAAAAATATGAAATGAAAAATAAACAATTTAAATATCTTTTCTTTATTATTTTGACGTTAGTGTGATACTGCACGAAAACTTAAAAAATTTATGTATCCATCTCTGTCATACTTTTCTTAGATCTTTCTTTCTACACAGAAGAACGAATTTCTTCAATACAACTAAAAGGCATAGTAGTATAGCTATGCTGGTTCTGGATCACTTTTTTGACCGCTATCTCTTTCACTCCTATGTGTTCTTATGGCGGAATGTTTTCTATCTCTTTCACTACTCTTTTAGTACTAGGGTTTGTGACTTTGGTCTAAAATAAAAAGAATGAGGTTTGTGACTTTGGTGTGAAGTAAATCCTCCTAAAGTTATGCAATTAAGATTGAATAAATTGACAGTTATTTTTGAATCTGTTAGTTTGAATACTACAAGTCATAATTAAAATTATTTAAATTATAAAATAAAAATCTGAAATGACGTCAGGGAATTTCTAGAATAAAATATATACAAGAAAAAAACGAAAAATTATATGATGAATGAAATAATAAGAAATTTAGAACGCGGGCTTTAATTAAAAGCAAGATTACGTCAGAAGATTCCCATTGTTGTTAGTAATAATGCTGATAAGGATTAGTTTTTAAAAATTGAGGAATTTTTTAATATATTTTTTTTCATACATTTTTTTAATTTTTAATGTTTTGCCGTCGGTAAAACACATTTCTTATATGACAGAGAAAAACAAAACAAAAAACAATAACAAAAAAAATTGAGATAAAAATTAAAAAAACTAAAAATGACGTCAGAGAATTTCTAGACTAATATACAAGAAAAAAACGAAAAATTAGTTTAAAAATGACGTTACGAGGTTTCCTAAAATAATAAAAAAATTATCGTACTTTTTGAGGGGATTCCTATTGTTAATTTAAAAAGAAAAAAACAAAATATATTATTATAAAGTTTTTATTTATTTTTTAAAGTTTTCCGATATTTATAATTATTTTCTTTAAATTTCTTTATGATTTTAGCTAATCGTAATAAAGATATTTTAAAAAATTTGGTTGAATTGTGTGTAACCAAATCCGTCCATTTATCATCTTGATCTTCTTTGAGTGAATTAAATTGAATTAATGTTGACTCAGCATAATTCCTCAGAAATTTGATATGATATTGCATTTCTCGTATATATTTCTTTCTAAAGTGTTTTTTATTTTCTAGAAAAAATTTATTAAAGGTAAAAATTGTTCTTGCGAACTCCATTGTTTGGTTAAAACTAATTAAACAGTTAATTTAGAAACAAAATATGAAAATAGCAAGAGTTAACTAAATCTTCTGTGGGTAGGAGTGCTAGGGCGTAGACAAAATCTATTAGATAAGTTTATTAATATAAGGTTCGATGGTTCGATCTCAATTCTATGCTCTTACCCAGAGAATATTTTTTTATTTTTGATGTACTTAGTCTAACAAAAACAGTCATGGGTTCATTATCATATAACACAAGCCAAATTCAAATTCCTTCAGCTGTTTTTCTTCAACAAGCATTTAAAGTACCATTTGGACCTTGCCCTCAAGTAACAGTATGTTTCAATTGTGGTGAAAGAAATGTAACGAAAGTTGAATATGAAAATGCTAACAAAACTCATATTGCAGCTCTACTAATGTGTTTGATAGGATTATGGTGTTGTTGTTGCATTCCATATTGTACTGATAACATGAAAAATGTAAATCATTATTGTCCGAAATGTAACAATTATTTAGGTGTTTATAATAAATAAATAATTTAAAATATATATATATTTTTTTCTAATAATAATATGATACTCAAAATTCTATAAAAGACTAATTCTAACATAAAATATAACATAATCTGATTAGACTATTAAGTATAAGCATCATAATGTTTTGGGCTGATAATATTTTACATGGGTATAAATATTGTATTTGTGGTCAGAAATGGGCTTCAATTAAAATAATTAATTGGAGAATATTTCACGATTTTTTGGAGGTATATATAACTCCAGAAGGTGGTGAAAAAATTTGTTTATTTAAAATTAGAAATGGTGAATCATTTAATAACCAATTCGAATTATCTCCTTTGGATTGGCAACATATAAAAATAGAAGTATATGGTGGTGATATCTCTATTATTGGTAAAATAAGAGGTTTAACAAATAAAAAAAGCAAGCACCTAATCATTTTAATGCTGATTGTCCATTTTCTGAAGAAGATGATTGGGAGATGATTGAAAAGAATATTTCAAATGTTTTGCCAGCTGGTAAGAATAAAGGAATTACTGAAAATATTGATGCATTATCACTGACAAGAAATGAATATGAAGAAAATCAGAATGAATTGAAAAAGTCGATGATAAGGAAACGAATCGATGAAGGAATTATATTTATATATTCAATAGAAAATAAATATAATGAAAAAAATAAAAAATCAAAAATTGGTGACATGTTAACTAATTTTAGAAAATTACTTGAAAATTTAAAAGAGGAATATTTAGATTATATGGAAGCTTATTCAGATGGAAGAGATAGATATTTATCACTCTTTATATATGTGTGTTCTATTATAAGTCAAGTAAAGTTTGTATATAATAAAGAACTTTCTAGAAAATAAAAAGTATAACTTATATAATTATAATTTCCAATCGTACATTACTGCGTGAACCTTGAATGAAGATAGATCAAACTTTTATTGTGACAATGAAATCATTTTTAATTTTAATATTTTGCTTGTTTACTATTCAAGCAAATTCAGCTCCAACTTCTAATATTAGATTGGATGAATCAGCTTTTGGGAGCACATATTTTAATATATTACTTCCAAATAATGAAACTGTTAAAGTAAATTTATCAGTTCAGTTTTTAAAACATGTAATTTCCTCAGAAACAAATACTAATGAAATTACAACAACAACTACAATACAACCATTAACTACTTTGCAAGCAGATGATCAATTGTTGGGAGATAAAGCTGATTCAGTACCACAATATATGTCTATTGATGATGCTATTAAAGCTTTTAGAAATGAGTTAGTTTTAAAAGAACAGAACATTGGCGGAATAATAAATAGTGAACATATATTTTATAGATATTTTGTATTGAATTTTGGTGAGAATCAAAAACTCACTGTGAGATGCGAATATGAAAGCATTTTTATTAAAAAGTATCTCAAAATTCAGTGTCATGAATATCGAGAAATATTGGTTGAAAGAATTACAGGTGATGGAGAGGCAGAAAAAATTATGATGGTGGATACAGAATATAAATCTGATTTCACTGTAATTGATTTACGAACAATCAAGCAGGATCCGACATATCAAATGGAAATTCATTAAAAAACAAAAAAAAATGTAATTAAAAAAATAATATGAAATAAAAAAAATTTTTTTCTCTATATTAAATCAATTTTATTTATCCATGAATTGTGATCAGATGAGAATCCAAGCCATTTTACAAAAACCTTATTATCTTTACTTTTAATAACTTTTTCAACTAGGTAAATATTATTATGTTTAGATTTTAACAATTCATATTCATAGAAGCTTCCTTGTATAGGTTGACCTTGATAATCTTCCAGTAAATATGTAACAGGGTTAGTGATTTGAACTTTTCTTATCTTGAATATTTCAGTTGTCCAATTTGGTGTGTAGCCTTTTTCAAAAACATGTTTATACTTGCTTATTCGAACTAAGTCACCAATTTTAAATTTGTATGGTGGTGAAATTTTAATATGATTATATATAGTTTTCAGTAAATTTTCAGCATTATCTTTATTGACATCAGATGGTCGTTTTTTAATTGTTCGATGTTTAGTGTTGTTATATTGTTTTGTTAATTCTTGAATTAGGTTAATCCATTTATAATTTCCATTAAAACTAAATTCTTTCCACATCTTTTCTTTTAAAGTTCTATTAAAACGTTCAACAATAGACGCTTTTAATATGCTAAATGTTGAATAATGATTTATATGATATTTATCCATTAATTTTTTGAATATTTTATTAAAAAATTCTTTCCCATCATCTGTTTGTAAATTTTGCGGATGTCTTTTAGAAGTTAGAAAAATATTTTGCATTGCTTTTGTGACGTTCTCTGAAGTTTTTGCTTTTATAGGGATTGCCCAGGCATACTTAGAAAAGCAATCAATCACAGTTAATAAAAATTTAAATCCTTTATTCTCTTTAGCATATGAACCCATTTCTACTAAATCAGCTTGCCAAAGATCATCAAATCCTTTAATTATAACTCTACGTCGTTTAAAATTTCTTCGTGCAGGCTTATGCAGCTCTTCAACCACCTCTCTTTTACTCATTTTTCAATAAAATGTGCCTATATAATTTATATATATTATATATAATAAAAAGCAAACAATAAAATGTATTTAAAATTTATATTCTTTATTTATGTATGTATATAAAGTTATATTATGATTTATTTTTTATTCTTTTATATAAATCCATTAGTTTGGAACATTTTAACATATGATGTTCTGCTGAATTACAAGGACAAGTATCTGGAACAGTTGTGTTGTTGTCTGATGTATAGGGACATATATCCCAATGATATCCATGCTCTTTTGTTTCAATTTGTATAGAATTTTTAAATAATTTTAAAAAATGAAAATGAATTTTTAATTGTTCATAATGTTCCTCCAATAAAATATCTTCATATTTATCTAAAAAATTATTTAAAGTATATCCGATTTGATGTATATCCATTTTGAACATTAAATGACAACTGATTCCAATTATTTTTTTATAAGCTCTAAACCACTTAATAAATCCAATGCTGATTGAGCTTGAGCTTCCGCTTTTTGTAGTCTATCATTAATAAATATAATTGGTTTTTTAATTTGAAATTCAATAAAATCATTCATTTCTGAAAATTTTTCACTTAACATTGCAGAAAATTTAATATGTATTTCCTCTAAACTAATTTGCACTTTTTCTTCTAATATTTTTAATTTTTCTTCCACTAATTTAAGTTCTCTAGATATTGTTGTCTCTAAATGATTATTCATTTTTCTCATCTTGTTTTCTAATAGATCTTTCTGAAAGAAAATATGATTATTTACAAAATGTTGTGTTGCTGCATCACGTCCATCAATTGGTTCTTGAACATTTGATAAAATTTTGTTATCTAAATCATAATTTCCCTCAGAAGTTAATTTGAAACCTATACCTGGAGGACCTTGAGTATGTAGTTTTCTAGAAGAAGAAGCTATACTACGTCCAAATTTATCGAGCGACATTGTGGTTTTAACTGATTGTTAATGTAAATAGTTATTGTATTATATTTGCTTCTCTCAACTCTTCAATTATAGATACAATTTCATTGTGATGATTGTTGTTACCAGCTGTTTCTGAAGCAATTAAAAGTCTTAATCTGTCAACTAATTCATTAGGATCATCCCAATAAACATACTGATTTGATTGATTTGTATATTTTAAATGGGTTTCTGGTGAAGAAGATTTATTAAAATAATTAATAAATTTTTTTTTCAAACAACCTGAACCAGTTTTTTTATGTCTAGTATTATAATCATGTTCATATAATTTTCTTAATATATTTTTGTATTTAAAACCTTTGTTTCCTTTTATTTGCTCTAAATGATCATAATTTCTTCTATGCGCATTCGTTTTGTTCAGTATTTGATGATATGTTTTTAAATCATTTTCAGTATAGTTTATAGATTTTTTTTTAAATATCAATTCATATAGACCATCAGTTCCTTTAAAAACTTCATTATCAATCGAAATATTTTTAGTAATTTCATCTATTTGAAAATTAGCATTCCCAAGTTTTCGAACATTTAATGACTCATCAAAATATGGCCCATATGTCTTATCAAGTTCTGACTTGTTAAGAACAGGAAATTGTGAAATTGATGATTCATCAATAATATTATCAGTTATAGATGACGTCTCAAATTTTATAGTATTTGGTGTTGAAGTTATAAATTTACTGTGAGTATTACTTTTGTTGCTAGGCGTTTTAACTTCCGACTTAAATGGCCTCAATAATTTTAAAGTGTTATCATCGCTAGCAGGCAATTTAATTTTCGGTTTGATAACATTATTTGAAAATTGTTGTTGTTGTTGTTGTTGTTTGACAAAATTTGTTAATTCTTTCAATGGTTTTGTAATTGGAGTGAAAGCTTCTTCTCGATTACGGTCTTCTGATAGCTTCTGAACTTTTAAAGATTGAAATTTCCTTTTTAAATTTTTACGAGTTTTAATTAAATCTTTCATAAGTTGTTCATCCATTTTTTATGGATTAGTTCAATTATTAACTGTAAATTATCGACTGGACTGTTCTCTTGCTAACTGCTAACTGATAATCGCTAACTGCTGACCGATAACTGCTATCTGCTATCTGTTAACTGTAAACTACTAACTGATATCTATTAAATGACCTGTTCAGTTAGTAACTACCAACTGCTAACAGATCTTGGTTTAACTAAAATTTAGCAAATGCATCAAAATTTTTTCTATATCGCCCATTATTTAAACCACTATCTTTGTCAATTAATAGAAAACCATAATTATCATTCCAGCAGCATGCACTCAATTTTTTAAATTCATTAAGTGTCATATCAGAATTTACGTGATCATTATATATATGTTTTAAATTTAAATCATCTTGCTTAAATATAATTAAAAAATTAGCATTATCTCTAACTAAATGCTTTGGAATTCTTGTATATGACTGACATAAATAAAAGCTATCTACTTTTTGGTGACGTCCCATACAAAAATATGCTCTTATATTATCTTGTTTATCACAAGCTACATCATCAAAAATAAATATTGAGTTTGGTTGTGAGGCTGATGGTTCAATTACATCAGCATTATTTGAAAATTCGTTATATCCCATTCCTTTGATTGGTTTTATTATTTTTTTTAAATATTCATATTTAGGTTGATGTAATGATTTCGAGTAGATATATATGTTTTCAAATTTGAGCCCTTTAGGATCTAAAAGCATACCTATCATAGCATTAGTTTTACCACAATTTGAAGGTCCGACTATTAATCCTCTTATGCTATCTGGAAAACATTCACCATGTCTTTTTATTTTCTTTTTTGAATTTTGATCGAAATTTTTAATTTTAACTGCATTATCTAGTTTTATAAATTTCATTTTATAAAGGTGATTAGTATTTGAGTGACTTTCTTAAACTAAACAACTTAATATTATGCCGCTTCATAATAAATATTCAATCAGTAACCAAAAAACTGTTAATGGAAAAGGTGTAGTTAATTCTCTAATTAATAAACCACCATTTGAAGCACATTTACCTGGTTATAATTATTGTGGTCCTGGGACAAAACTAGCAAAACGATTAGCACGAGGTGATAAAGGAATTAATGGTTTAGATGAGGCTTGTCGAGAGCATGACATAGCATATTCTCAAAATACTGATCAAAATCAACGTCAAATAGCTGATAAAATATTAGCAGAAAAAGCTTGGCAAAGACTTAAAGCTAAAGACTCAAATTTTGGTGAACGTTTAAATTCATATCTGGTTACAAACGCAATGAACGCTAAAGTTAAGCTCGGTATGGGTTTAAGAAAGACAAAAAAGAAAATTTTAAGAAAAAAGAAAACTTCGAGAAAAAAGTCATTGAAAAATGTTATAAAGGAAGCTAAACTAGCTGTTAAAACTATAAAAAAACCGGTGAATGATAAGAATATTATAAAAACTGCTTTGCATGCTGCTAGAAAGTTTTCTAAAGGACAGAAAAAAAAAAACATTAACATTCCTCGAATAATTCCTGTGCCAAAAATTGGAGGAGTTTTACCTTTAATCCCTATATTTGCTGGTCTATCTGCTATTGGAGCAATTTCAGGCGGCGCTGCAGGAATAACTAAAGCTGTTAACGATGCTAAAAATGCTCACAAAGAGTTAAAAGAAAGTCAACGTCATAATAAAATGATGGAAGCGATTGCATTAAAAGGAGGTAATGGATTGCATTTAAAACCATATAAAACAGGATTAGGTCTTTATTTGAATCCAAAAAACCATTAACTAAGCTACCCAATAGAGCTCTTACAAATATTGATTTAGAAAACTTTAGTAAAAAATATTTAAAACATTTTCGAGGAGTTTTTATGAGAGATAATTTACCAATACGTAGACCTTGGAAATATGAATGTGGTATAATAAATTTGGATAATTCTATTGGAGATGGAACGCATTGGGTAGCTTATTTTAAAAATGATGAAATAACTCATTATTTTGATAGTTTTGGAAATTTAAGACCACCATTAGAAGTAATAAAATATTTTGGAGATAACCTTACATATAATTATAATAAATATCAAAATTTTAATTCTTACAATTGTGGACATTTATGTTTAGAATTTTTATTTCATATTGTTAAGAAAAAAAAATATTATCAGTAAATAAAACATAATAAAATCTCAAAAAAAATTTTTTATTCTTAGTCTAGCTTTATTTAAACTGACCTACATTAATAATTTTGTTGAAGTTCAAGGTTATTTCTCTATATTTGAACATAAATGAAATAAAAAAAACTAACTGATAAAGAATAATTAGAATTTAGTTATAAGAAAGAAATTTGTATGTATTTGTATTATATTATTATTAATGGGTATTAGCCTTAAATCTAAATCATTGAATTTTGGATTAACCTTAAAAACCTATAAAAACAGAATACACAACTGAAATATCTCATTATATCGATTAAAGACATGTCAATAACATTAACTTTAAACGGAAACTCTTCCACATTGACAACTAATTATTTTCCCCCTATAGATCTAAAGGGAAGAGAATATACCTGCGGTTTAGTTGATTTCCAAACGTATAACTCAATACCTAATATAGATGAGGATAATAATACATTTATTATTGATGATAAACCTATTACCATTCAAACAGGTTCATATGAAATTGGTGATATTGAACTATTTCTTAGGAAAACGTTGAATATAACTAAAGCAGATAAGGAAAAATTAATTATAAGAGCAAATAATAATACATTAAAGTGTGAAATTTTTGCTGATAAGGAAATTGATTTCGAAAGAGAAGATACAATTGGTGGATTATTAGGTTTCAGTAAGAAGAAATTATTAGCCAATCAATGGCATACTTCAGATCTTTTTGTTGATATTAATAAAATAAATATAATAAGAGTAGAATGCAATATTGTTTCTGGAGCTTATATTAATGAAAAAGAGGCTCACACTTTACGAGAAACAATAACAATAAGATTGCACTTAAAGCTTCAGAATGATCGTATTTAGTCAAAATTATCAATCCAATATACATTCACAGAATGATGAACATCACCTTAATTCATTAAAGGTAGTCAAAGGAGGAGGAACTCAGCATTTAAAATACAAAAAACAATTATCATTTGAAAATAAGGAATATTTAAAATCTCTTGGATATCTGCTAAAAGTAAATTAAAATGGAACTCTTTAATGATCCTATTTTTGATGAAACTATAACTAGTGCTCATTGGCATTCATATTCACCATTCTTAAACTCATTTGGATTAAGCGATATTATACGAATACAAATACAAAATCAGAACTTAAACATATTACCCTCAACAAGTCTAATCTGCATTGAAGGATATGTATCAAAACATGATGGAACAGTTGTTACTCACACTAAACTAGTTAATAATGCTATACCATTTCTATTTGATGAAATTCGCTATGAACTTAATGGTAAAGAAATTGATCATAATCGTAATGTTGGAATAACTTCAACATTAAAAAACTATATTTCACTCAACCCAAATGAAAGTAGAGCTTTATACAATGGAAGTTGGTCACCTGATGCATCAATTAAAATAAATAATTTATATTTCAATTTTTGTATACCCTTAAAAAGATTAATAGGGTTTGCTGAAGACTACAAAAACATTATTCCAAATGCAAAACATGAATTAATATTAACTCGCTCTCGATCAAATGACAATTCATTATTGTGTAGCAGTGCTAATGCAAGTGAAAAACCAAAACTTACTATTACAAAAATATATTGGAAGGTTCAACATATTAACTTAGCTGATAATCTTAAATTAAATTTATACAAAAATATTGAAAATGGTTCAGTTATGAAAATTCCTTTTAGAAATTGGGAATTGCATGAATATCCTACATTACCATCAGGAACTACACATCATATTTGGAATGTTAAAACAGCTTCACAACTTGAAAAACCTCCTTTTATTGTTTTTGCTCTACAAACTGGCAAACAAAATAAGCTGGAAGAAGATCCTTCAACTTTTAATTATTGTGATATTGAAAATATAAAAGTATATTTAAATTCAGAATCATATCCATATGAAGATATGAATTTAGATTTTACAAAAAATCGCTATGCCTTAGCATATGAAGCATATTCGAATTTTAGAAGCTTTTATTATAATAACTCAATATCGGAACCTCTAGTTTCATGGGACAACTTTAAAATTGATTCTCCAATCTTCATAATTGATACTCGTTATCAAAATGATAATCTTAAAATGGGGCCGGTTGATGTCAAGATTGAATTAAAAACTTTAAAAAAAATTCCAGACAATACTACAGCTTATTGTATTATTTTACATGATCGCTTAATTGAATATAAACCATTAACAGGAGAAGTTGCCAAAATTATCTAAATTTCTAAATAAATGAACTCATCTGTAAAAAAATTACGCTTCAAGAAACTTAAATTTAAAAGATTTTTATCAGAATCTAAAAATTTTTGTCACGTTAACGGAGAGGAGAGTAATATTCTCCCAGCGAGATACAACAGTATCCCCGGTGGAAGAAATAAGAGAATTGGATAATAAATAATAATAAAAAATGTATCTAAATATCTGAAAAAATTAAAAAAATTATAATGTATCTAAATATCTGAAAAATAAAATGTAATTCCAACAATTGCGAACATTTATGTTTAGAATTTTTATTTCATATTGTTAAGAAAAAAATATTATCAGTAAATAAAACATAATTAAAAATAAAAAATTTTTTTATTCTTAGTCTAGCTTTATTTAAACTGACCTACATTAATAATTTTGTTCAAGTTCAAGGTTTTTTCTATATATTTGAACATAAATGAAATAAAAAACTAACTGATAAAGAATAATTAGAATTTAGTCATAACAAAAGAAATTTAAATGAAAGATTTTTTGTATGTATGTATATATGTATAGTATCTTAAATTAGATTTTAGCTATTAGCTAGTTCAAAAGGATTTAAGAAGAACATTTTACCATTTACAATCGCTCGTTTTAATTGATATGGATAAAATATCAAACTGGAAAAAGGGAAAATAATAAATCTAAAAAACCTAAAATAAAAATCTGAAAAAAATAAATAAATAATAATTTGAAAAATAAAAAAAACTTTTAATTTATTTTAATAATTTTATTTTTATTTATATTTTTTTATAATATTAATTTTTATATTCAGCTTCAGCAACCTCGAGCTCCTCGTCCCAGTCCTCATCGGACGGGGACTCCTCCAGAACATATTCCGCAATTTTTAGGCTGTACAGCCTATTTGTATCCTTCCCTAGATTTATTATGGAATAATTTCCACTATTCAGTTCGTTTAATTCCTCTATAAATTCAGTTATAAATTCCATTCTATTAAATTCAGTTATAAATTCCATTTGTATATGTTATGTTGTTGGTTGTTTGTGAACTTGCAAACTGGTTGTTTGTGAACTTTTGAATGATGTATTTATGAAATTTTGTGGGCTATTTATACTGAATTTTGGGGAATATTTAGATTTTTTTATTTAAAGGATGTTTGTGGTTTTATGATGCTTAAAATTTACCATACAATGTAAATACACAAATATTAGAGTTGAAGCTCAATTGAAATTTATTCCAAATTAAGTAAACACATTTTAATAAAAAATTTGGAAGATTATGTTTTACTATTTTAATCACTATCAGAAAAAAGCAATCAAATTCAAATGGGATGTTTGTGGTTTTATGGTGCTTAAAATTTACCATACAATGTAAATACACAAATATTAGAGTTGAAGCTCGATTGAAATTTATTCCAAATTAAGTAAACACATTTTAATATAAAATTTGGAAGATTATGTTTTACTATTTTAATCACTATCAGAAAAAAGTATTCAAATTCAAATGGGATGTTTGTGGTTTTATGGTGCTTAAAATTTATTAAACAAATTCATTAAAACACATTTTTAAAAACAATTTAAAAAATTTATTTCTTTTTTTACTCATTAATACTATAATGACCCCAAGGTAATGTACTGTAGGAATCTTCTATTAAAAGTCTTTTATCATCGGATGCACTTAAAGCTAATTTTGATTGGTTTATGCTATGTACAGTGTGGAGTTTTGATTTTATTAAGTTTTGATTTACTATTTTATTAACATCATTATTTAAACAATCAATAAAATCATCAAAAGAAATTTCGTTTTTTACAATATTTTTTTTAACACCTTTAATTTTTTTTATTTTTTCTTTGTTTTCAACTTTAATGGCATACATTTTTGCTCTCAAACCTACAAAGTGAGACATGATATTACCATTTAATTCATCTTTCATTAGACCAACAACTTTTTTATTTACTTGTGGTATTGACCAAATATTATTTGCGTGATAATCACTTGTGTCAAAGTGTGTATGGCAATCATTTTTCATAACTTCATAAATATTAGTATTGGAAATTTCATAGATTAAACTATCAGTATCAGTATAAACAATTGAACAATTTTCTCCAAATTTTGGCTTCATATAACCATAATGATAATTATAATTTAAAGTTTTTGAAATATCTAACACACATAATCCCACATAAATTGGTTTACAAAAATAGACTTCTGATTTAAAAAGTTCTATTGCAACCAAATTTTCATTAAAAACTGTAGCAGTTTTAAAGAAAGGGGATGCTATCATAACACTAGCTCCATATCTACCTGCCCATTTTGAAACCAGTTTCACGGAACTATATTTTCGCACATTCTCCATAGTTTTTCCAAATACTGCATTATTGAATAATTTATATTGATTTTTTTCAAAATCATTTGCTGCTTCAGCTCTTAGTTTTGTATTCAAATCAATGTAGGATTTTAACCAAGGAGATTGATTAAATTCTATAACTCTATGAATTTTTGTTAATTTTAAACCATGTTTTAGAGCTTGTTTTAAATTTCTATAATGTATAACATATTTAGATTTGTCATATAAAGTGGCAAGCAATTTTTTCTGTTTGGAACCTGGTGGACATATATTTTCAGGACAAAATGGTAAATCTGAATGTAAATCATGAAGCTCTTTAGGATATTCCAAATCTACTTCAAAAATATATCCATTATCACAATCATCAGAAATAGAAGAAATTGTATCAGCTGTAAATTCTTCAGTATTTTCAACCCATTTAAAACCTCCATATGGCAAATGTTGTGTCATAGCATATCCATACTGATTATTTATATCCCAATACATTAAATATTTCTCTGGTTTGTCTTTATCAAAAGTTTCCAAATATCGCTTCACAGTATCTTTTTGTACATTGTGTTAACCCTCCACGTATACCCCTCTCAATAAACATTATCATATCAATATCTGTAAGAAGTTCCAACTCTATATTTGTATACAATAACATTGCATCCCATGTATAACCAGGAAGTGTATAATAATGAGCTGGATCTAGTTTGTGTGTTTTCAAAGAAGTAATTCGAAATTTTTCAAAAACATCAGCCAACAACAAAACATCTGTTTTTAAATATAAATCAGAATATTCACCTAAATTTTTAATTTGTAACTCTTTCCACACTTTTTTAGCATGATCATAATCTTTATCGTTAACATTTTGTTTGTTTAGTTTATTATAAAAATGATTCTTATTGGGAAGAGTTTCTTCCTTGAACTTTTCAAAACTATTAAAATAATCATAGGGATACACACCTTTTCTTTTTAATAAATTAATTTGATTAGATGTTAAATTTGAAAATTCTGATTCTAATATTGGATATTCGTTTAATAATGATGAAATTGAATCTAAACTAGCAGGCAAGAATCTAAATGAATCTATAAATCTAAATTTGATTTTACAATTATCAATATTTTTTGTAAATGATATATATTTTTCCTTATTAAGTGGTAATACATTGACATTACCTTCACCAATTTTATTAATATCTTTTATAATAAAATGTGCATCATACGAGCTTAAGTTATGAAAAATGATTGGTATAGTTAAATCATCTTGAAAATTTAAATTACAGCTGTTATGTGCAGCTCCGCGATATTTACCTGTTAAATGGCAATGATCACGTACTTTTTTAGAAGTAGAAGTAAATTGTTTTTCACAAATAAAACATTTTTCAGCAAATCTAAAATTTAAATCTTCCTCATTTGAAATTATCATTTGTTTAGTTTGAGTTAATTTATCATTTAAAATAGTTCTTAATACATTAAGTTCAGTCATAAACCAATCAATACAATCTTCACCACGATAAGATACATAAGTTTCAAAACCAGAATTATATGAAGATTTTATATAATAACCGATTGAACATGGAATATGTTCCTGATATATATTACCTTCGTCAGTTTCTTTTAAAATGCATTCAATATCTGCATATATTACAATTGGAACCATTAGCTTATTTTTAAAATTCTTAAAACTAAGTGTATTATTTTCTAAAGTAGGTAATCTTACTTTACAATTATTTTGATTGAAACAATCTTTCTGATGAACTTCTAGTTTTTCCTCACTATGAAAATAATGTAAGCAGCGGTTGCAAATATGTATCGCATTATTATGCTTAGATGTATTTGATGAAACTAGCCTTGACAAGTTTTTGATCCATACATAATGTTGTTTCATTATAATTGTATCATCATCATCAATATCAGTTACTTCTTCTAATAACAATAAATTGATATGTTGTCTATCTAAAATTTAAAAATTATTTATTAATTTAAATTTTAACTGAAGTTAAAATTATTGTTATACCTTTCTCTACCACTTTTGACAGTCTTAATGGAAATATTTCTTTCTGTTTTTTCTGTTCCCTTTCAGTATGAGTAAACACATTAATTGATACATTATTGTTTTCTTCAAAAATTCCAATTTTATTAATTTGCATTGGAAAATCTATACCATCCAAATCTAATACATCAGTATAGTCTGGATAACTTGAAATTCTATTTGAATTTATTTCTGTAGGAAATTGTGCAGAAACAATAGCCCAAGCGAAACAGGCATCATCATTATTTCTTACATTTACACAAGCTTTTTTTCTTAAAATTTCCGATGGTGTTGGTATAAAGGAGCTACCTTTTATTGGTGAATGATTGTTAATATTGATTACTAGGTTGAGAATAGCTGAAAGGGCCCATCCACTATCTTTTTCTTGAAACTCTTCTAATTTTTTTAATAACGAATCTACAATAGACTCACTTATAATTTCATTCAAATCATCCTCCATATAGATGGTTACATTTTTGGTGTTTAAGTGCTTGAACTCCTTTTTTTTATCATTATCATTACTTTTAAATATTTTGAATTCACCACAAAATACACAATTAATTTTAATGCTCCAATATTCTTCTAAAATTTTTCTCAATTGGGGTATCATTATTGTTTGACATTCCTTAAGAAATATTTTTGGGTCTTTATGTATTATATTTGTTATAATAGCTGATCGTATTCTACACTTAAATGCTGAATAGTTTAAATCTTCCCAAATCATATTATTAGCACTATTATTAGTATCAATGCTGCCACCTCCTTTGATCATATTATTATTATTTTTTATGCTAATAAATGATCTCAATTTTGATATTGCTGACAAAAGTTTTTGTTTCTTTCCAAATTGTTTAATTTTTATCAAAATTTGTTCCAATTTTTTAATATCATCTTGACAATTTTTTAAATTTTCACTATTTTTCTCAGAAGATAATACTCCATTTTTATTAAAGTATTTTTCAACAATAGAATCTGCATAACCTTCCATTTTAATTATGTATTTAATATTACACCTTTATATTAATTTTGAACTTCAAACAACCTGAACCAATGCTTTTAAAATAAAATATTAATTGATAGGGACAACTATCTTGAACGACAAAAATATGTGTATCAATCAATCGTTTTTTTCTTTTCTTTTTATATTAACCAAAAAAATTCAGATTTTTATTTTACAACTTTAAAAATTTGTTGAACATTTTTAAATATTATATATTATTAATACAGATAAGAAATTCTATTAAAAAGTGGTGGGGGTAGATGATTATACATGTAACTCATATAATAAAACTCCCCTGACGTCATTTCAGATTTTTTTTTGTTATTGTTTTAGCGACGGCAAAACACAAAATTTTTTTGTTATTGTTTTCTACATAATTCAAAAAATTCAAAGAAATCCCCTGACGTCATTTCAGATTTTTATTTTATAATTTAAATAATTTTAATTATGACTTGTAGTATTCAAACTAACAGATTCAAAAATAACTGTCAATTTATTCAATCTTAATTGCATAACTTTAGGAGGATTTACTTCACACCAAAGTCACAAACCTCATTCTTTTTATTTTAGACCAAAGTCACAAACCCTAGTACTAAAAGAGTAGTTAAAGAGATAGAAAACATTCCGCCATAAGAACACATAGGAGTGAAAGAGATAGCGGTCAAAAAAGTGATCCAGAACCAGCATAGCTATACTACTAGGCATCGGCACGGAAATCATTAAAACCTTAGGAACAACGATTTTAATATGAAAATTACCAATAATACTGTAATATACGTGTAATATACATATCTCCAAAACCAACAAAAATAGAACCTTTAAATTTAGTACAATGGTGCTCTGGTATGTTTTATTTATGTTCCTGAGATGGATTCGGTGAATTGGAGTGGCAATTCGGGTACCTGACACACGCCTCCCAAGGACTAACAATCTTCGAAATTAATAAAGATAGAAACTTGAAATTTTTTACAAGGGTATCAAGCATATCCCAAGAGGATGAAATTATAATATGTATGATTGAGTTGGATTAGAATGTATGATTATAATAAAATATATATGGTATGTAGTGTGTTCACTACATTACAAATTCGTAATATCCTATAAAATTTCATATTATAGATTCAAATTTTCGGATTCCATAAGAAGGTATAATTGTAAGCGCAATTAGTGCGGTTATAGATTATGGTAAAAATCAAATCCAATTTAAACTCAATAAAAAAATAGGTCAAATTAATTTCGAAACAAAACATAATTCCATTTTTATACCAGCTAGATCTGAAAAGATTGTAAAAAATGGCCCCGTTTCTTTAAACAGCCAAGCTTTAATTTTGAAAAATAATCTAGAAGAAAAACACGTCGGTCTAATAATATGAAATACCCTAGTATCAGCTCAAAACGGTTATATTTATTTAAGCATATTAAGGTCTAGTAATACAGTTATATAATTAGTAGAAAATTTTAATCCGTAAAAGATTATTGTATATTTAATTTAAATCAGAATAAAAATAAAATTGATAATAGGCTTATGATCTTAGTAGAAAAATTGAATTTAAATCATTTAAATATAGAAAAACGAACATCTGTTGTAGAAATATGTTGATAATTTAATGTTTTGTTCTTTTTAGAAGGCGATAAGCTCTCAACATCACCTGCGACAACCCATGAAATTTATACAAATCCTTCGACACCACCAATAAACATAAGACCATATCGTTTGGCAGAAATTCATAAACCGGAAATCAATAAGCAGATAAAAGATATGCTTATTGATGGTTGTAGTACGATCAAGTAATAGTCCGTGAAATTGCCCACTGCTAATTATACCCAAAAAATCTGGACCGGAAGGCAAAACGAACTGGCCGATCCTCCCGGTGGCCAGGGTTGGCGCCCACAACGACTCCGTTCTTTGAATCAAATGTTATTTCGTGATTTTTTGCGTTTTGTTTTGTTATACAACTCAGGCCTGTTTTAAATTTTTGTGTTATTGTGTTTACTATTATCGCCTTATATTTTACTTTGTATAACATTTTGTGTTATTGTTTTTGTATTTATTGATATTAGTTTTCTAATATCATTATTTTGTTGTTTTAATTAGTTTTAGTTAGTTATTTTGTTTTCAGCTTTATTTCTATTATGGGTTTTAGTGTTTTAAGCTTCTTTCTGTTGTTATCTCTGACTTGTAATAGTTTGTTTTTAGTTAGGTTATATTCTATTTTATTTTTATTTATTCTTATTTAGTTCGGTTATTAGAGTGTCTTTATTATTATATTTTTTTTTAAATATCGTTCGCTTTTATTACCTTTTATTATAAAAAGGTAATAAAGGCGATCCCTTCAACTGCCGCCCTAATGTTATAACTTGGTTCCTCTCCAAAGTAATAGAGAAAATTGTGAACCAAAAGCTTCTCAAATACCTGGATCACAAAGGTTTGCTTCATGATCGTCAATGCGGGTTCAGAGCCGTCGTTCAACTGGTGATCTCATGACTTACCTTTGGCGGAACTTAAGCATGAGCTTTCATCATTCTGGTAGGTTTGATGTTGTGGCTCTTGATATTTATAAGGCTTTCGATCGAGTTTGGCACGAAGCTCTATTGGTAAAATGCAAAGCATTAGGCTAAGGTAAGATCTTTCTAAAATGGATTGGAGATTTCCTTTCGAACCGTACGATTCGTGTACTGGTCGATGGATATTTATCTGACAAATTCAAAATAAATTCTGTTGTCCTACAGGGATCAGTTGTATCCCCCACTCTCTTTTTAATATTTATCAATGACCTACTTTCATTAACCTACAATCTGATCCATAGTTTCGCGGACGACAAAACCTTTGTAGCTTCCTATGAATTTCATAGCCGCTGTAACATTTTTCACCAGATTAATACAACAGCAAAAAGACTCACTATTAGTGAGCTAAATGACGATTTAACATAAATTCAAAAATGGAGTGAAGTCAACAGAGTTGATTTTAACACCAAAAAAACACAATGATGCGGAAAATTGCCACTGGTATTTCAAACTTACTATGTCAGGGAGAAGTTTTGCAGCATTCAACAGATCTAAACATGCTTGTAATCAAGTTACATCAAAAATTGACTTGGTTAAATTACATTTTTAGCACAGCTAAGGATGCAGCTAAATGTTTGGATGTTTTGTATCACTGCAAAACTTACTTTTCCGCATCTGATCTTCCCAATATCTATAATATGTATATTAGGCTAAAAATGGAGTATAATGCACACATTTGGACTGCAGGCCCTCAAACAGCGTTGGGTTATTTAGATAATATACAAAATTGAGATATTCGGCCTATTAACGACCCCAGTGTAACTTCAATGCTCACTCCACTCAGCAGTTGTCGCACAGTTGGGTCACAGACCTTGTTTTATAGATATCTCGTAGGGATATTTCTGTTCCAAAGAAATAAAACTGTTGATGCTTCCACTCAAAGTTTTCGAACGAGAAATAAGCATGGCAGCAGAAGCTCATCCCTATCATGTAGAGTTATCAAGATGGCGAAATAAAGATTAGGGAAGTTCGTTTGTCATGCACACGTCCCTTTTGTGGAACTATATGTCACCGCATGTGTTCCTTAATGTTGGTAATTCATATGTGTACGATTTACTTAGGTTTAAGAAGAACATAAACATCTTTATTCAAAATGTTCCTCCAAATTTTCGTACCTATCCCCAATAATCCAAATTTCCCCAATTGTCTTTCCCACATCCCTATCCACAAGACCGAACTGTACATTTGTATTAAAGGTTCTATTCCAAAGTTTGGTTTTAAAAGGGGATGGTTTATGGGGGATTGTGGTGGGTTAAAGTCAAACAATATCCTGAGGAAGCACGTGCAGTTCTTCTTGGTAACTTTCGAGTTTTCCACCAACTCTCGTAAAAAAAGAAAAAAATATATATACCGTGGAACTATGAGAAGGTCTTTGATTGTTGCTTCTTGTTATCGTAGTCTAGACCTAATGCTTCAACTGCTGCTTGGTCGTATTTTGCTTTGAATGACACATTGTCTTGGTATTCTGTGATACCGTGCTTTATAATTATGGGGGTATATGCATTTGTTGCATGCCGGCTGATTTTTCTATTGAACAGATGTTTGTGTATTTTCAGGGTACAGCCAAGTCTCACTCTGGTGAATTTCACCCCTAACTTCCTTGCAGAATACCTGAACCGGACCTTTGGTTTTGTTGCTATCTGTATAGTATTTTGTGAAACTACTTTAAAAATGTTTAAAGCCTATTGATAAAAATGCATTCAAATTGAACTAACAAATACTTATCTAATAAAATATATACTAACCTAATTGTGTTTACAAGTATTTTATAATTCGTTTCTTACCTATCTAACGAAACTGCGATAAGGCTGTAGACTGAGGCTGCAACAGAAACCCCTTGAATATATGGAACTGTCTTGCACATTAACCAGCCAAGCATCCATGCTATAGATTAAAAATAAAAATTGTTAAATATATTTTTTTTTATGTTATCCATTTAAATATGAATGAAAAAATGCTACATTTTATATCAAAAATAGGTTTTAATTTTATCTACTACAAACATTTAGTACAAGACATTTCAAATTCCACTGTGTTAATTTAAGTTTATCTTGAATTATATTACAAACAATTTATATTAAAAAATATTTTAAACAATTACAAAATAAATGAAAAATAAAATTTTTGTAATGGCTCTGAATGCTATATGGCTTAAGTAAAATAAAATCAAGTTTATAATGTTAATTGTTTTTTAAATTTATTTTCACCAAATTGAATTAATAATTAAAAGGATGTATAGGAGCTGGTTATTGTTGATTCTGCATGTGTTGAATTGATCAATTGATATTTTTGGTGTAGTTAATACCATTATTTTATAGCACCGAAGTAACAGTAAATAATTATTCCACATAATATTGGAAGAATTATGCAAATCATTACATCCCGATGAACATTTTGAATATTTATATTTCTAACTTTTGTCATATCATTTCTTTGAACCTCTATTTTATGATACTGTATGTAATGATTGAATATAAACTAATGTTATTACTTTCTCTATAGTGAAATACGAACCTTTCATTTTTATAAACGGAAATAATTTTGTTTCTAATGATAAAAATTCCATTTCACTTCCACTGATATTAGATCATAATCCATAAATTGGGGAATTGAATCTGGATAAAAGGAGATGAGATTTCCAAGGTTTTTATTAATTTATATCAATTTCCTCCATTGATGTATATGTATCTCGATGTGTGGTTACCAATAAATGTAAGGTTACTGGAAGGTTGGTTATTAACTTTAATCAAGGGAATAAAAATGATCTAATATAACTGATAGCACTCTACTTTTGTATCTAAAAATTATATTTTTATTTCATAATTTTCTTTGTTTAGAGTTACTCACATTAAATAATATATTGTCAAAGTGATACGTTAAATAATTACCGTTTTTCACTTCTTCCAAATGATACTGTAACTACATTAATACTAATCAAAAGAGAATTATTTGTTGGTTCAAATACGCTTAAGAAATACGCTATGTACTACTCAAACAAAAAGCCCTTGAATTTTTGTCATGTAGTTTAGAGTGGTTAGGTTCCTTTTAAGCAGGATCTTATTTCACTCAAATATGTTGCCACATTGAGTGTGCATCAGGGCTTCCACTTAGGTCCACTTAATTAGCAACTAATGATGCTCCTTCAGTTGTTAGACATTCTCCTATGGATTGCTTTGCCGATGACATTAAGTTGCCAAGAGTGATTGTGATTGTATCCCACTCTATTTCTCTTCAGATGGGTGTGGATAGCTTCTCAGTGGTGTAAATTTAATAACTTCGAGCTTAAGATTCAGTAAATATGAAGTACTGTATCTTTCCATAGAAAAAAGAACAATCAGATTTCTAAGTTTAATTATACCTTATACGAGACTATACTGCGCAGATCTGACACTGTACGTAATTTGGGTATTGTTCTCGAGCAGCGACTTTATTTCAAAACTCACTATGAGCCTATAATTAATAACGCTATTTTAGTCTTGGGCAGATGAGTTTCAGGATTTTGTGTTTATTCAGCAGATTCTTTGAAACTGAACAACTAGCTTTCCCCAATAGTGGGCACACTTTGAGGTCTAGAGAGCTGTACACCGTACCTTTCCACTCCACTGTTTATGGTATGTATGAATCCATTACAAGAATGCTACGTACAGTGAATGTGGACTCCTCTAATTTTCATATTACTGACAGTAAATTAATATTTGAACATACACTTAAGGATTGTTTGATATTACTTAGTAAGGTTGACAATTACTAATATTAATTTAGTTATTTATCTATTTGTTTATTTTATTTTTTTTGTTACTGACACCTCAACTATTCAGCGTATTTGAAAAATACGATGTAATGCTGTGTTAGTTCAACTTGACGAATACAACTTGTTAATTTTTTATAATTAATTGTTGAAATACGTATTTATAATTCGCTATTTAATATTTTTATTTTATTTTGTTACAACAATTTGTATGATGACCCTGTATATAGTCTTACCTCTCCGACTATATACAAAAAATAATAATATTAAGAAATGGTAACTCCCCGCGTGCGGTCAGGGAGGGGATGGTTATTATTATATTAACTGGTCGCGGGATATTTTTATTATTATTATGTTGTTTAGGTACTGGTACAAAGAAAAAGTAAAATGTATAACATCCAATCTTTACTAGTAATATTAATTTATGCAATATTTTCAAAATAAACGCGTTATTCATTTCCAAATGAAGTATGTATGACTATATTATTCTGATTGCTTGTTTGCAATAGAAGAGACTATACATTTGTAATTAACATATTAATTTGTATGCAGTATGCAGTACAAATTAATTTGTATTAATTTTGATATAATAAAATTACTCCTCCGTTCGTAACACCTCAAAAAAAGCGAGCTAGATATACCTTCAAAGGTACGGATTGGATCAGAATCAAATTCTGAGCCGATTAACTCATGTCCGTCCGTTCGGGTAGCTCCCGAATAACTAACTTTTAGATCTCCACAATTTTCTTGAAATAGAGGCATGAAATTTTAACTGCTGATAGATAACATAAAAATATTAATTTTATGAAAATATTAATTTTTCTGTGCCCCACCCGTTAAGGAGCTACAGCCCCACAAAGTTCGAAAAATCTCTATATTTAAATTGTTACTATACAAGGTCTATAAGGTATATCGTTAATCTGAGGTGCTATTATGAGCTTTCCAAACATGTATATAATAAATATATACTTGTGCTATACGGTGTCTTAGTTTACCGTTTTGCGAAACTGAATTATTGTAAAATCCTTTAACCCTTCTATCTTCTAAACGGTTTAAGTTGGAAACTTGAAATTTCGACAGAAGTTAGATCTTATATGTCACTGATGAATGAATGAGAAGAGTATAGATGTATATTATATAGCGCCGTATTTACATACATATATGTACTTTATTGTACTTATAAGAAATTATTCTATGAATGAAAATATTTTTAAAGAAATATTGCAGTGTATGGCGATATACTTATAACAATATAAATATACTATGTGCGCATTAATATGATATAATATTTAAAATTATATTTACTATTTTTGTAATTTAATATACATTTACCGTTTAGTATTAAATGGTACTATAGAATATTTGAAAAAGTTTTGGATTGATAATCGTTATGTGGAAGGTTAGAATCTGCTTTTGAGGAATGTATAAACATATAGTTTGAATATATGTACAACCCATAGTTCTAGAAATTATAAAATTCACCCAAATTATTTTAAAATACTAAAATATTAAAAAAATAATATTGTAAGCAGAGTGACAGGCTGTGAACATACTAACGGTTCGTACGGGTATCTAAGAGTTGACAAAGGCAACTGTATTCTTTGTCGGTTTGAGTTAGATTCAAAACCGGGATTGCCGCTGTTTCCATAATAAGTATATACATATATAAGACAGATTGAAATTAGGAGGGATTTTAGAGTTGGATTCAAAATCAGGGTTCCAGTAATTTGTTTAGCGAGGGTTATCGGGGGTTTGCGGAAAAAGCACACCAAACTGTCAACTTAGGTGAATGTAATGGTTGTTCATGAATAATTTGTGGATTTTCTTCGCACCAGAATCGACAGTTTTATTATGACATACGACTTGATTTAGTGGAAAAAGTGCTCGAAAATTCCTTCCTTCGTTCCTGCAAAAGAAGTCGTGGCGGCCTTTTAAATGATGTTTTATTCAGAACTTAATTGTATCGATTGTACTTCACATTAAATAAAAACGAGAAAGAATACAGTTGTCTTTGTTATAACACAAGTTGTGTAAGGTATATCTTCAATTTGAAAATCCCAAACGATTACTGCTTTTATTCTTTATAATATATAACAATAAATATATACTTGTGGCATACTTTGTCTTAATTTACCGTTATGCGAAATCAAATTGCGAAATCAACAAGTTTTTTTTTTTGTAAATTTGCAAAAAAAAGTTGGAATTTATAAATTTTGTGAAAAAAAAACAATTGTGTGGGAAATAACACAATTATGTCTCCTATGAGATTAGAGTTAGTTATAAAAATATTTTCCGACAGAATTTAAGAAAATTTAATTGATTATTTTCAACCCGAGGCTTCTCGGGGAAATTTTGCAAATTTCGAAAAAAAAAAAGAATTATTTTTTTTTTGGAAATGCCTTTTTTTGCAATGTTTTGCAATGTGAAAATGTGACTAACCTAAACTTTACGGCGCCCTTGTGCTTACCACACTTAGCACTTCTCCATAGACGGCGTTGTATAAGGAAAAGCGTTTTTTTTTATTGTTTATTATTGTTTCATACAAAAAAAAGTATTTTAATCTTATACCCTATACACACTACGCTCTATAGTCTATAATATATTTACACACAAAGTGTGAATAAAGTAATGATATAAAAATGCTTTATTTACATGTGAAACAATTAAAATCTATATATATAATATATGTATGTATATTATATTATGTGAGTTACATTATCTTCTAACTTGATATTATTTATTAAATTCATTCAACTTTTATGAATGAATTTAAATTATAAGAAATGCAATTTAGCATTTAAATTCATTCTAATTTAACTTTAATTCATAAATTCGAAATGTATAATATATCAAAATGTATTGATAAGCATTATCGCATTTAGTATTAAGTAATATTATTATTGTTTTAAATTTAGAAATGCTTATCTTAGCATTAAGTAACTTTTAATTTTAGTACCTATAAACAAATTTAAAATAATAAAATAAAAGCAGTCTTAAGACCACACTAAAACAAACTGTGTGGGGTATCCATCAAATGGATATGCAACAATTTAAAAAATATTTGAAAATAAAGATTGTTTAAAAATTATATTATATGATCCTCCAGTACAAATTATAAATAAAGGAAAAATGCACAAATTAATTCAAGAAAATCAAGATTCATTATATGGTGGACACTGTGGCATAAGTAAATGCATCAGTAAATTAAAGCAAAAATATGTATTAAAAAATATGAAGAAAATGGTTTAGGAATATATAAGCAATTGCGAAACTTGCAATAAAATAAAAATAACTAAGTATACAAAATAAAATTATGTAATTACAGACACACCCACAACATCATTTGAAACAATTGGAAACAAGAAAGCATAGAGTACTAAATTATTATCTTATGACCTTACAAGCACAAGCAAATTGGGACGAATATCTACCATATTATACGTACTTTTCAACTCTACACCACATAGTACGACAACATGCACACGTTTTTAATTTGTATATGGAAAAATTAGCACACTTTCTTGTGAAATATTAAACAGTAAACATAGCGTCTATAATTTAGATGATTATTTAAACGGATTAAAAATTAAATCAAAACATGCTAATGATAAAGAACAAGATTATTTAATAAAAGATAAAGAAAATAAAAAATTAAAATAAAATTATGTAAATAAATCTAAATTTAAAATAAATGATTTTGTATATATTAAAAATAATAATAAAAAGAAATTAGAAAATACTTTAAAAGCACCATATAAAATTGTATCTCAAAAAGGTGCAAATAGTACGATAAGAATTAATAATAAAGAACTAGAATTACACAATAATAATTTAATAAAATCTAGAATTTGTAAGTAAATAAAATATTTCTTTTTTATAAATAGATTTAAATGCAAAATGCTATATAAAATTCTAAAAATAAAATTTTATCCTTAAAATCTAAAATATATTGATAAGTAAACTAATATGATAGTAGTAAATTTAAAATAAATTAGTTTAAATTTTAGGAAATGTAAACTAATTTTTTTTTCTGTTGGAGGAAGGATGTAGTATACCTTGACACGCTCACAAAATCATTTCCATAACTGTAGATTCAACATTATCAAAATAATTTTAAATTAAAATTAAATAACATAAAATTGCTGACCTAACATTTTGTGTGATCATACTTTCAATTGCAACATCTGTTTATTTTTGTATCGTACAATATCAAGTACATTTATTTACAGACAATATATTCAATAAAAAAAAATATCAAATTACATCTTTCGTTTAGATTCTTAAGCGTTATGATTTGTGAATGATTCATTTTTGTATTCAATTATATTTTTGGTAATATTTTGGTTTATTATCAAATATGGAAATTGTATTGTAGAAAGGTGCTAGGTCAACATACATTGTATTGCATTTTGTCCCAAATAATTTCTGTGTAACAAAGCAATAAATTGTTTTAATTTATTGACTTTGATAATTTTACTATTAAGATAATGTAAATTAAAATAGTATAAATAGTAAGACATTTGAAAATAAAAATCAGAATTATTTTGAATTCTAAACAAGATAGTTT
This sequence comes from Poecilobothrus nobilitatus, assembly GCA_947095535.1. NCBI lineage: Eukaryota > Metazoa > Arthropoda > Insecta > Diptera > Dolichopodidae > Poecilobothrus > Poecilobothrus nobilitatus. The sequence goes on from OX352772.1 coordinate 185,367,486, forward strand.
TCATGAGCAAATAACTTTGATTGACTTATTTTATATATATTATATTTATTATTTTATCAGAGCAATTAACTTTACTTATTCAGGTCTGCCTTAGCGTAAAACTAAGGAAACGGCAATAAACTTTGCCATATTGACCAGCGTTAGTAGTAGAGCTATGCATGTTTTGTGACACTTTTTTTGCGTTTTGCCATCGGCAAAACATAAAATTTCCATATATGAGAAGAAAACAAAACATGAAATTTTTATGTATGGTAAGAGAAAAAAAAGAAAAAAACATAACAAAAAAAAATGAAAAAAAATTCATCATGAAAAAAGCACTTGAAAAAGTCAAGATTGAAAAAACAAAAATAAAAAAAAAGAAAGAAAGAAAAAAATGTACAATATTTTTATAATTGGGTAATTGTAAGAAATTATAGGAATAATGTTGATGACGTTAGGGAATTCCGAGAAAAAAAAAATTGAAATGAAAAAAGTAATTAAGATTTTAGCTTCATTGATAACTATTAATGTTTTGATAATTATGAAAATAAACAAAATGTAATGTGGGCGTTATTGAAACTGTAAAAGAGTATATATTGAAATGAAAAATTTGTATTTATTGCAGTTCTCTATAAAACAAAGTGAAAGAATTTACAACATGCATTGTTCAAGCAATTTAGTTAAGAAAATAAAAAAATTATCTTCGAAAGTTCCTAAGCATAAAAGAAATGTAGAAAAACTAAAAAAATATAAGAAAAACTTTTCTAAGTACATTAAAAAATTAACAAACTTATTGCAAAAATCGAAGAAAACTAGTGAAAAAGTACAAATTATAAATGGTTTAGCTCTTTCCAAAGGATATCGTAGCAAAATTAAACTACTAATAAAAAAAAGAAAGACAACTGTTAAATCTAAAGCTAAGATTAAATGTAAAATTATTAATAACTCCTTTAAAAACCGTATACAGACTTTTGTAATGACTAATTTAGTTTTAAAAGGTCCTTTAGAATTTTTGGAATTATGTGAAAAGAACTTTTATTGTTATATAAAAAGGATTTTGGAAAATGAACATTTTCTTAAAGTAAACGGAGTATTTTGCGGGAATTTTATTAAAACTTCAAGAGATGAAATAATTGAGGATTACAAATATATGAACACAAAGAATAACATTATATCTAGAGATACAAATTTATCAGAATGGTACCAAAATAATCTGAAGAATACCATTTTAAAAGATTTAAAAAAATTTCAAGAAAAAGACTCAGGTTGGGCACTAAAAGAGGTTATAAATTTATTAGTAAATGTAAATTATTATACACCTCAGCTTGCAGTTACATATATTAAATTGCCAAAAGAAATCGAGAATAAAAAAGCTTGCATCAATATTGAAAATAAAGAAAATTGTTGTTTTGCTTGGGCGATTGTATCTAAACTGTATTCAGATGAAGTTAAAAAAAAATCTTTGAATCCTAGACGGAGAAGTAGTTATCCTCATTATTCTTCAGTTTTACAATTTGATGGAATTAAATTTCCAGTTAATAGAGTAGATATAAAAAAATTTGAAGAAATGAATAAAATTAGTGTAAATTTATATGAATTTAATAAAACCAAAGGAAAAATAAAAATATTACCAACAAGATTAACTGAAAACAAAAAGTAGGATCATGTAAATTTGTTAATAATTCAGAATCGTAATGAAAATAATAAGGATGTTATCAATAATGAAGCTGAAGTTTATGAACCAATATTTTCTCATTATGTGTGGATAAAAAACCTCTCAAGACTTTTAGGCAATCAATTATCGAAACATACTGTAAAGAAATTTATTTGTCATAGTTGTTTACACTTTTTTTACAAAGAAGTCGACTTACAAAATCATTCGGAAAACTGTAAAAATTTTAATGAATATAAAGTTACTTTCCCAAAGGAGAAAACCATTAAATTTAAAAATTTTCAAAAGAAGGAACGAGTTTCTTTTATCATATATGCAGATTTTGAATGTATACTTAAACCAATTTCTAAAATTATTAGCAATACAAATCAATATCAACAACACATACTCCATAGTGTAGGCTATTATTTCAGATCTTCTTATGATATCATTTTATTCAAATTACAGAGGTTTGGACTACGCTAAATGGTTTGCTAAAGAATTGGAAAAAATTGCTCCTGACATTGAAAGTATTTTTATTAACTCGAAACCTATTTCAACATTAACATTAATGCAACTTGAAGAATTCAAGTCAGCTACCGCTTGTCATATATGCGAACAAAAGTTTAATGCAACTGATATAAAAGTAAAAGATCACTGTCATTTGACAGGAAATTACAGAGGACCAGTCCATCAAGGATGTAACTTAAATTATAAAACTTTAAGAACGATCCCAATAGTTTTCCACAATCTTGCCAAATATGATGCCCATTTAATTATAACAGATATAAGTAACAGTATTGCTGGACCTGTTAAAATAATACCAAATAATAAAGAAAATTATATTGCAATTATTAAATACATAAAAAATAGTCAAATTGCATTTAAATTTATTAACTCATTTCGATTCATGGCCTCATCATTATATAAATTAGCATCCTATTTAACTGGAAAAAAAATCGTACACTCACAATTTCCAAATATAAGTGATAACAAATTACAGTTATTAACAAGGAAAGATGTTTTTCCATACGAATATATAAAAGATTGGTCAAATCTCGATGAAATTTATTTACCTGCAAAAGATCAATTTTATAGTTCTTTGATATTGATTTGATATTGATATGCTAATATTTGTAGAAAAAGGTATTAGAGGTGGACTTACGCAATGTTCAAAAAGGTATGCTGAAGCTAATAATAAATATATAGCTACATATAATGATAAACAAGAATCTTCATATTTAATGTACTATGACTTTAATACAATGTATTCCTGGGCAATGACACAAGATTTACCTTACAAAAATCTTCAATGGGTTGATAATCCATGCAATTTAGATTTCAATGTTCCACATAATTGTGAGTTTGGTTATATTCTGGAAGTAGATCTCGAATATCCAAATGATATTCATGATAAACAAAAAGATTTACCTATGGCACCAGAAAAAGGTGCTCCACCAGGTTTTAAAGAAGAAAAAATGTTAGGAACATTATTCAACGAGAAAAAATATGTAGTCCATTACAGGAATTTAAAGCAATATTTAAAGGCAAGTTTAAAGTTAACAAATATTCATCGTGCTTTAAAATTTCAACAAAGTGATTGGATGAGATCTTTTATTGAATTAAATGCTACTTTAAGAAAAAATGAATTTGAAAAAAATCTTTTTAAATTAGTATGTAATGCAGTTTTTGGGAAAACAACGGAGAATGTTCGTCTTCGCAGAATTATTAAACTTATAAATTCTTGGAAAGGTAGATATGGAGCTGAATCTTTAATTTCTAAACCAAATTTTCATTCAAGTAAAATTTATTAGCTATTGAATTGCTGAAAACAGAAGTAATTTTTGATAAACCTATTTATATAGGAAAGACAATATTAGATATTTCTAAAATAAAATTATATGAATTTCACTATGATTATATGCAGAAAAAATATGATAATTGTGAGCTGTGTTATACTGACACTGACTCTCTAATATACTTAATACATACATATGACGTGCATAAAGATATCCAACAAGATATACATCGCTTTGATACATCTGATTATCCTGAAGATAATTTATATGGTATACCTCAAGGAAATAAAAAGATTCCAGATTTGATGAAGGATGAAAACAATGGGAGATTAATTTGCAGATTTGCAGGACTTCGAGCTAAAATGTATGCCATTCAAGTCTTAATAGAGAATTCTCAATTTGAAATAACTAAAAAAGCAAAGGGTGTTAAAAAAATTATTTTAAATTATTAAAATTGTTGAAATTCAATTTGAAGACTATAAAAATTGTCTCGATAACCAACTGGAATATATAAATGAACAACCTAATATTATATCTCGAAATCATTTACTTTTTACATCATATACTTTTAAATAAATATATATTATAAAATCTAAGTAGTAATTTTTAAAACATTGGATAGAAAAAACGTACAAAGGTTTATAGGTGTAGATGAAAATTTTTAAAATTTAATATCTATGAGGTGGTAACAATTTTTAATTATTGTCCAAAATGTAACCAAAATCTAATTTGGTTTCAAATTTGATTAAAAATTTGAACCATTTAATAGAGAAAAAAAAAGTTTTGTTTTTTTTTTTTACTTAAAAAAAATTTTATCGGCTCATTCATTGAATTTATTATTATGTAAACACATGTATTAACCAAAAATCTAAGTAGTAATTTTTATAACACTCGATAGAAAAAAAAACCCCACAAAGGTTCATCGGTGTAGATAAAAATTTTAAAAAATTTAATATCTGAGGTTGTAACTATTTTTAATTATTGTCCAAAATGTAACCAAATTCTAATTTGGTTTCAAATTTGATTAAAAATTTGAACCATTTAATAGAGAGCAAAAAAAAGTTCTTTGTTTTTTTTTTTACTTAAAAAAAATTTTTATCGGCTCATTCATTGAATTTATTATTATACACATGTATTAACCAAAAATCTAAGTAGTAATTTTTATTACACTGGATAGAAAAAAAACCCCGCAAGGTTCTTCGGTGTAGATAAAAATTTTTAAAATTCATTGAAATACTACAATCTATCATAATTCTAGATAAAAATTTTACTATAAATTAAGCAACATAAAATTATTATTTATTAGTGAATTGAAAAACTTTTAATAAACAATATTAAAAATGAAAAGATCCAGCGGAACTATTGTAAAAAGAAGCTTGATGGATGAATTCAATGATGTGGACGATAATCCATATGATAGGAAGAGGAGAAACAAGAAATTTACGGTGGAAGAAGTCTATTCTTCTTCTTCAGATGAAGAGGATGATACGGAGGATACCATAAATAATTTAATAGCAGACTTAAATAAACTAAGAAATAGCACAAAATATTATTGTGCTATTTCAAAACTTCCTTTGAACAAGGAGTTCATTATTAAAAAACTTGAAAGACGTGATTCGAAATTTACCACATCTGATGGTATAAATCTAAAAAGTGTAAAAGTAGAAATTAAAGACTTTTATACATATTTACCATGTATGCCAAATTTTTTTTTTAGCTTTTTCAGGCACAAAAAAAAAATTTTAATCTTAATTTTTTCTTTTTCAGCTATTTCAGATTAAGACAAAAAAAAGTCTTAATCTTTATATTTTTCTTTTTTTTCAGTAAAAATTTGTAAAAATGGTAAAATGAAAGAAAAGTAAATTTAACTGTACTAGGATATTATAGGTTTTCGAGTAAAAACTTTAAATGAGCTATAATGAAATATTCTGGTACTCTGAAAACTAACCAAAAATAAAAAAAACCTTTAATTATTTTACCATAGATATTTTTTATTAAATATAAAAAAAATTTAAAATTATAATAATTGCATAAAAATTTATAAATTATGATTTAAATGTTTTTTATTTATTTAATTCTCTTTATTTAAGTTTTTTTTGTACTGCTCACTAAAATTTTTTTTGTTATATTGACTTTTGATTTCTTCCCCCCATTTTTTTGTTGATCCCGATGAAGTGTTTACTAATTTTTAATAATCTTTTGAAAATTGTTTATTATTCAAGACGTTTTTTATTTTATCCATATTATTTTTTTTTGAAATGATTAACTATTGACTGTGAATAATAAAATGAATATGTTTCTGATAATTTCTCTTCTTAAATACTTTTGGATTGCTTATATTAACAATTTTAACAAGTAAACATTTTCTAAAGCACAAACACCAACATGATTAGAAGAACATCTTTTAGAACAAAAAATTTGTTGATTCTTCAATATTTTTAAACATGTAAAATCACGATGATTCAAATTAAAAACATTATTATTTTTCAATATTTTAGTAATCTAAGATTGGTTTTCTTCTCTTTTATGATAAATTTTTGTTTGATTGGATATAAAAATTTTTAAAAAATTGATAATATCGCAAAAATGTGTTTTGCCGTCAGACCCATTGTAAGCCGTGATGATTTTTAGTAAACCATTTATTTGTGTATTTTGTTTTTGTATTCAAATAATGATAACCATAAGGTTGTTTTATTATGAAATGTTGAATTTCATCATTTGATGAAAGAATAGGAATTTCTTTTAAAATGAATTTATTATTATTATCTCGAAAACCTTGTGTATCAATTATTACATATTACATTTTTATGAAAATGGAATATAATTTTTTTACATATTCCATTTTCAAAAGAGTCAAGTTGATTAAATTTAATATATTTATAAAGTTTATAAATAAAAAAACCTATACAGTGTAATGCAATCAATAAAAATATTACACCAATAAATGGAGGAATTTCAAAAATATAGCAAGATGTTTTAATGTTTCTTTTTTTTTTGTAGATTATTTATTTTTATTTAGAAATTTAGATAATTTTATTTACTTCACGTGTTAACGGTTTAAAATCTACTAAACGATCATTAATAATGAGACAGTAAGCGGTAGATCTTCCAGGAATTCTTTTGATAGTTTTCAGTTCAATTTTTATATCAACTGAACCCATTTTAAGATCTTCATTTTGATAACGGGTGTCAATTACAAAAATTGGAGATGAATCTTTAAATTTCTCCCATGAAACTAAAGGTTCTGAGGTTTGATAATTGTAGTAAGCACTTCGAAAGTTTGTGTATGCTTCATATGCTAAATCATAACGATTTTTTGAAAACTCTAATTTCATGTCTTCATATGTATATACTTGAGAATTTAAATATACTTTTAAATTAGAAACATCACAATGATTAAATATTGAAGGGTCTTTTGAAAGATTATCTTCAATATTTTGTTGATCAGTTTGTAGAGCGAAAATAATAAAACGAGGTTTTTGTAACTGTGAAGATGATTTAACATTCCAAATGAAGTGATTTGCTGGAGGTAATGATGGATTCTCGTTTAAGTCCCAATTTCTAAAACCCATTTTCATTACAGAACCTTTACCAATACTTTTATATAATTTGTCTTTTGGTGCATCCATTAAATTAATATGTTGAACTCTTCAGCCTAGTTTTGTAATAGTAATATCCGGCTTCTCAGTAACATTTAAACATATTAATGAATTGTTTTTGCTTCCAGCGCGGGTCAAAATCAATTCATGTTGTGCATTAGGAATATAGTTTTTATAATCTTCCGCAAATCCTAATAATCTCTTTAAAGGAACGTAAAAATTGAAATAATGCTCTTCCAACTGAATTGATGTTTTTTGGGACCAACTCGCATTGAATAAAGCTTTGCTTTAGTTTTCATTAAGTGAAATATAATTTTCTAACGTTGACGTTATAACAACCTTATTATTATGATCAATTTCCTTACCATTAAGCGTATAAGCAATTCTCTCAAATAGAAATGGAGCGGCATTATTAACCAGTTTAGTATTTTTAAGAGTCGTTCTATCGTGATTTGATAGATATCTTTCTATATAAATAAGACTTGTTGAAGGTAATATATTTAAAATCTGATTTTGTATTACTATTCTTATATTACTATTGGTATTCGTATTCGTTATGTTGAATGGATAATGTGTATGCCAGTGAACACTAATTATAGTTTTATCAAAAACAGGTTCACCAAAAGTTTCATTTTAATTGGTACCCAAGTAATTTTAGATATTGCTGATTTTCGACAGTTAATTTTTTTTTTGATTTGTAGTGTTGTGTTCCTTCTCCTCTTGCTGACTTTAATATATTGCAATGCGAAGATCGACCTCGAGAATATATATAAGAATCTTGATTTTGATTAAACACTAACATTTTAAAATTTTAAATGCAATCTAAGTGTTATTGTTTCTCCTTGAAAATTAGTTAAATTTCCGTTCTGATCGAGTAATTTAATAGTGATAGATCTTATCTGATCAACAGTTACAGGTAGATAAATTACACTTTTAGGAATTTCAATTATTTTATAGCCAGGACTAATACTAATAGAAAATTCATGTAAAACGCATGCTTCTTCTCCAGTTATATACGTTCCGGAGATAATATTACATTCTATTCTTACTATATTTACTTTGTTAATATCAACTGATAATTTCTGATTACTGTCAATATTAGCTGATAATTTCTTTTTGCTGAAACCTAATAATCCTCCAATAGTATTTTCTCTTACAAAATCAATTTCTTTATCAGCAAAAATTTCACACTTTAATGTATTATTATTTGCTCTTAAAATCAATTTTTCTTTATCTGTTTTAGTTATATTTAACGTTTTTCTGAGAAATGTTTCAATATCTTCAATTTCATATGAACCTGTTGGGATTATAATAGGTCTATAAAATAAATCTATTATTCTTCTCATCTATATTAGGTATTGAATTATATGTTTGGAAATGTACTAAATCGCAAGTATATTCTTTCCTCTTTAGGTCTATAGGAGGAAAATAATTAGTTGTCAATATAGAAGAGTTTCCGTTTAAACTTAATGTTTTTGACATATTAATTTTAATTGAAATACATTCAGAAATGCATTCTGCTTTTATAGATTTTCAAGGTTAATTCATCACAATAAAAATATGTATATATAATATGTTTCAATTGAATTCAGTTTTTCTTTAAATTTCTTTTAGAATAATTTCTAATTATTCTTTATCAGTACTTTTTGTTTCTTTTTGCTCCAATAGAAAGAAATAACCTTGAACTTGAACAAAATTATTAATGTAGGTTAGTTTTTTAATTATTTCAGACTAATAATAAAGAATTTTTTTTTTTTTGTTTTATTCATGTTTTATTTACTGATAATTTTTTTTTGTTAACAATATGAAATAAAAATTCTGAACATAGATGACCGCAATTATATGAATTAAAGTTTTGATATTTTTTGTAATTATACAAAAGATTATCTCCTAAATATTGAATTACTTCTAATCGAGGTTTTAAATTTCCAAAACTGTCAAAATATTTTCAATTTTCGGTTTCTTGTAATAAGCTACCCAAAGTGTTCCATTTCCAATACAATTATCTAAATTTATTATACCAGTTTCATATTTCCGAGGTTTATGTGCCGGTAATTTATCTTTCATAAAAACTCCGCGGAAATATTTTAAATATTTTCTTCCGAATTCTTTTATTTCATAATTGCTGAGTCCTCTTTTGGGTAGCTTGTTTAATGGTTTTTTGGATTCAAAAACACAGCTAAACCTTTTTTATTAGGTTTTAAATGGAATCCTTTTCCTCCTTTTAATGCTATTGCTTCCATCATTTTATTATGACGCTCACTCTCATGTAATTGTTTACGAGCACTTTTATCATAGTTTACAGCTTTCGCTATACCTGCAGCACCGCCAGAAAGTGCTCCAACAGCTGACACACCAGCAAATATTGGGATTAAAGATAAAACTCTTCCAATTTTTGGTAGATCTTTAAAAAACTTTCGAGCTGCATGTAAAGCTATTTTTATAATGTTTTTATCATTCATTGGTTTCTTTGTAGTTTTAATAGCTAATTTAACTTCTTTTATGACATTTTTCAAAGATTTTTTCTTTGAATTTTTTTTTTGTTTTCTTTTTTAAACCCATACCGAGTTTAACTTTAGTTTTCATTGCGTTTGTAACTAGATATAAATTTAACCTTTCATAAAAACTTGAACCTTTAGCTTTAACTCTTTGCCAAGCGTTTTCTGCTAGTATATTGTCAGCTATATGGCGCTGATTTTGATCAGAACTTTTAAAATATGCTATATCATGCTCTCGACAAGCTTCATCTAAACCATTAATCCCTTTATCACCACGAGCTAATCGTTTTGCTAATTTTGTTCCCAGTCCGCATTAATTATAGCCAGGTAAATGTGCTTTAATTGGTAATTTATTAATTAAAGAATTAATAACGCCTCTTCCTTTAAAAGTTTTTTTTATTACTGTTTAAATATTTATTGCGAAAAAGCATAATATGCAGTTTAGTTTAAAAAAAACCAATCAAACGCTAATCACCTTTGAAAACTCATCATAATCATCGAAAAGAAAAATCTTTTACTAAGTTAAAGAAATGAAATTTGTAAAAGTAGATAACTCAGTTAAAATTAAAAATTTTGATCAAAATTTGAAGACAAAAAAATAAAAAACTTGGCGAATGATTCCAGATAGTATAAGAGGATTAATAGTCGGGCCGTTAAATTGTGGTAAAACTAATGCTATGATAAGTATGCTTTTAGATCCTGAAGGGCTTAAATTTCAAAAAATATATATTTACTCGAAAGCATTACATCAACCTAAATATGAATATTTAAAAAAATTAATAAAACCAATCAAAGGAATGGGATATAACGAATTTTCAAATAACGTTGATGTAATTGAACCTTCAGCTTTAAAACCGAACTCAATTTTTATTTTCGATGATGTAGCTTGCGATAAGCAAGACAGCATACGAGATTATTTTTGCATGGGCCAACATCAAGAAGTAGATAGCTTTTATTTCTGTCAGTCTTATACAAGAATTCCAAAACATTTAATTAGAGATACTGCCACTTTTTTGATTATATTCAAACAAGATGATTTAAATTTAAAACATATATATAATGATCATGTAAATTCTGATATGTCTTATAATGATTTTAAAAAGTTGAGCGCATGCTGCTGAAATGATAAATATGGTTTTCTATTAATTGCTAAAGACAGCAATTTAAATAATGGTCGTTATAAAGGGTGTTCAAAATTGAGGTATCATTTTAATTTTAATAAAAATAGACTTTTTTTTTTGAAATATTAAATATATTTTTATTTTAATTTATTACAAATAGGTTCCGGGTAATAATGAAAAATTATGTCGGCCAAGTGGTTCGCTCTACTACTTCGGCAGACTTCCAATCTTTTACCAAAATTCTGAATCACTTTGTTCAATAAACTGTTCTAAATGGTTGAAATCTGCTCGATAATGTTATTTTTAAGCTCTTAAATTGTTGTGGGATTATTGCTGTACACTTTCGATTGCACAAAACCCCACAAAAAAAAATCCAACGGTGTCGAATCGCACGATCTTGGTGGCCACATCACTCCTCCTCTACGAGAAATAATGCGATCTTCGAACTTTTCCTTCAAAAGATCCATTGTTTCGCTTGCTGTGTGGCAAGTGGCACCGTCCTGTTGAAACCACATATTCTCTACGTCCAAACCATCAATTTCCCGCCACAAAAAGCTTCGGATCATCTCCCTGTAGCGATTTTCATTGACCGTAATCGCATTTCCATTTGCGTTTTCAAAAAAATATGGTCCGATGATTCCTCCTGACCACAAACCACACCAAACCGTAACTTTTTGTGGATGTACTGGTTGCTCTAAGATAACCCTTGGATTCTCTTCACCCCAAATGCGGAAATTCTGTTTATTGACGTAGACATTGAGCTGGGAATGAGCTTCGTCGGTGAAGATTATTTTGTTAAAAAAATTCTCATTTTCTTCTTGTTTTTCGATTGCCCAAGAAACGAATTGCCGACGTAATACATGGTCAGTTGGTTTTAATTCTTGCGTCAGCTGCATTTTGTAAGTCTTTAAATGGAGATCACGATGCAAAATGTTGAATAATGTGGATGGTTTGATGTTTAATTGCTGCGAACGATGACGAATGGAAGTTTTTGGATTTTCTTCAACACTTTTGCTGACAGCTGCTACAGTCTCGGTTGAACGGCCACTACGTTGATAAATGTTGCCTCTGTTATCAAGAACAGATCTAGTTTCTAGAAATTTATCAACCATCAGCTTGATGGCACGATTTGTTGGAGCATTTTCTCTACCAAATTTTGTTCGAAATTTCCTAATTACATCTTGAAAACTTTTACCATTTTCAAAAAATGTTGTAATAACAAAAACACGTTGTTACTTCGTGTAACGTTCCATATTAACTAACCGGAATGTATTTAGAATATACCTAAAGAAACCTCGTATAGAAATTCCAGGTAGAAAAAAAATGGCGGCAAAATCAAAATGATACCTCAATTTTGAACACCCTTTAAAAAAATGTTGATGCATTTGCTAAATTTTAGTTAACAGGAGATTGGTTAGCAGTCTGTTATTAACTGAACGGATCATTTAGCAGGTAGCAGTTAACAATTAGCTGTTACCAGTTAGCAGTTAGCAATAGAACAGTTCGGATGTTAACTTACATTTAATAATTGAGCATATTAATTTCCATTTGAAAAATGGATGAACCACTTATGAAAAATTTAACTAAAAGTCGTAAAAATTTAAAATTGAAAGATTTAATTAAAACTCGTAAAAGTTTAAAAACAAAATTTCAATCTTTAAAAATTAAGAGGCTTTCAGAAGATCAAAATCAGGAGGAAAAATGTACTCCAATTACAAAGCCATTAAAATAATTAACAAATATTGTTAAACAACAACGAATTTCAGATACCAAACCGGAAATTGAATGGGCTTATGATAATGATAAAAATTCTAAGTCAATGAGGTCATTTAGACCGGAAGTTAAAACACCTAGCAACAGAAATATTACTTACAATCAATTTCACAATTTTTGTTTCTAAATAAATCAGAACTCGATAAGACATATGGACCCTATTTTGATGAATCATTAAATGTGCGAAAACTTGGCAATGCTAATTTTGAAATAGATGAAATTAATAAAAATATTTTGATTGATAAGGAAGTTTTTGAAGGTACTGATGGTCTATATGAATTAATATTAAAAAAACAACCTCTAAAATATACTGAAAATGATTTAAGTATGTATCATAAAATTCTTAACAAAACGAATGCACATAGAAGAAATTATAATCCTTTGGAACAAATAAAAGGAACCAAAGGTTTTAAATTCAAGAATATATTAAGAAAATTATATGAACATGATTACAACATGATTACAAGACATAAAAAAACTGGATCAGGTTATTCGAAAAAAAAAATTTTAATCAGTTTTTTCATAAACCTTTAACACCAGAAACCCAATTAAATTATAGAAATCAATCAAATCAGGGAGGAGGATCCTAATGAGTTAGTTGAAAGAGTAAGACTTCTAATTGCATCACAATCAGCAATCATAATGAAACCATCATAATGAAATTGTATCTATAATTGTAGAATTGAGAGAAGCAAATATAATTTAATAGTATTTTACATTAGCAATCAGTAAAAATCAAAATGCCACTTGATAAGTTTGGGTGTAGTACAGCTTCTTCTAGAAAACTGCATACTCAAGGTCCTCCAGGTATAGGTTTCAAACTAACTTCTGAAGGAAATTATGATTTAGATACCAAAATTTTATCAATTGTTCAAGATCCAGTTAACGGAAATGATGCAGCAACACAAACATTTGTGAATAACCAAATTTTCTTTTACAAAGAACTAATAAAAAACTATATAGGAGAAATTTTTATCAATTTGACTAGCAAACTTAAATTAACAAAATGTTAAATGAAAAAATTTCAGAAATGAAAGATTTTATTGAATTTCAAATTAAAAAACCAATTAGATTTATTAATGAGAGATTAGCTGAAGCCAAAGCACAATCAGCGTTGGATTTAATTAATAATTCAAGAAATTAATTGCGATTAGTTTTCATTTAACTTCCAAAATGGATATACATCAAATAGGATATTCTTTAAATATTTTTTTAAATAAATATGAAGATATTTTAATGGAAGAACATTATGAGCAATTGAAAGACCATTTCAAATTTTTAAAGTTATTTAAAAATTCTCTACAAATTGAAACGAAAGAGTATGGATATCATTGGGATATATGCCCCTACACATCAGATAATATTGAAAATTTTCCAGATACTTGTCCATGCCATTCAGCAGAACAATGCATGTTACACTGTAGCAAACTAATGGAATTATACAAAGGAATAGAAAATAGGTTATAATACATACTTATAAACTATTATATAAAATAAAGAATACAAATTTTACAATTTGAACATTTATTAATTGTTTTAATTATTTTATTTATTAATGAGTGAAAGAGGGTGTATTTTAATTAGTTATTTTCAAGATGAGTAAGAACGAAGTTGTAGATTTATTCGATTGGCTTGATGCTTCAGATTTGTCTGATAAGAGCGATAAAAAGGAAGAATATATTTCAGTTGCTTCTGGCGACATTTCAGATTCATCTGAAGAAGACCATGAGGAAGAGGATTATGATGATGAAAAAAAAGTAAAAAAGAGAGTCAAATTTATGTTAAAGCCTCAAATACATATATTATACAAATGGAATACAGCATATAAGTTAGCTCGACAAAAATATTGGGAAGTTATAGCACTAGATTGCTACAGATTTAATCAACGAATTCAAAATACTGCTGATATTATTTCTAAGATTCTAGATAGTAATCACCGCAAATTCATTTTCAATCAAAGGTTTTCTAATTAGTTATACATATTAATTACGTACATCTATTTTATTTTGTTTTCAAATGAGTAAAAGAGAAGTTGTTGAAGAGCTGCATAAGCCTGCACGGAGAAATTTCAAGCGACGTAGAGTTATAATTAAAGATTTGATGATCTTTGGCAAGCTGATTTGGTAGAAATGAGTTCATATGCTACAGAGAACAAAGGCTTTAAATTTTTACTAACTGTAATTGATACCTTTTCTAAGTACGCATGGGCAATCCCTATAAAAACAAAAACTGCAGAGAATGTTACAGAAGCAATGCAAAATATTTTTCAAACTTCTAAAAGACATCCACAAAATTTTCAAAATGATGATGGAAAAGAATTCTTCAATAAAATATCTAAAAATTTAATGAATGAATTTTAAATAAACCATTATTTAACATTTAGGTCGTTAAAAGCTTCCATAGTAGAACGTTTCAATCGTACTCTAAAAAAATGTGGAAAGAATTCAGTTTCAGTGGAAATTACAAATGGACTAATATTATTTCTAAACTAGTTCACAAATACAATAACACTAAACATCGTACTATTCAAAAGAAACCAACAAAAGTAAACAGAAAAAATGTTTATGAATTGTTAGCAACTATTTATAATCACATTAAGATTTCTCCGCCAGCTAAATTTAAAATTGATGACTCAGTTCGTATAAGCAAGTATAAACATGTTTTTGAAAAAGGTTACACCTCAAATTGAACAACGGAAGTATTTAAGATAAGAAATGTTCAAATTACTAACCCTGCCACATATTTACTGAAAGATTATCAAGGTCAACCCATACAAGGAAGCTTCTATGAATATGAATTGTTAAAAACTGAAAATAAACAGGTGTTTTTGATTGAAAAAATTCTTAAAACTAGAGCTAATAAAATTTTTGTTAAATGGTTAGGGTTTCCCTCTGATCATAATTCCTGGATAAATAAAAAAGATTTATTATAAAAAAAAATTATTTTATTATTTAACAATTATTACAATTTATTACATTATTTTAACAAATTATGAAATCTCCATTTGATATTATGATTTTTGTTTTATTGATCGCAAATCGAGTATAGTGTAATCAGACTTATAATCTCCATCTATAATAGGAACTGTTTCCACTTCTCCATTACTTATAATTCTATTTGCTAAAATTTCTCGATATTCTAGACATTTAATTGCGAGAGACTTTTGTTTAAAATTACTATTATATTCACATCTTATATGGATTTCTTTATTATTATTATCATATTCCAATTGAAAATGTCTGTAAAATATATTTTCACTATTTATAATTCCACCAATATTACGTTCTTTTAAAATTAATTCCTGTCTAAAAGCCTCAATAGCCTCATCTATAGAAACATATTGAGGTGCTGAGTCAGCTTTATCTTTTGGTAATTGCTCATCTGCTAAAGTAATTATTGATTTTATGGTTGTAGTTTTTACTGCATTTGTTGTTGCTTTGTCTAGTTCTGGTGAAATTACATGTTTTAATATCTGAACTGATAAATTTACTCTCACAGTTTCATTACTTGGAAGTAATATATTAATGTATGTGGTCCCAAAAGCTGCTTCATCTAATCTAATGTTAGAAAATGGAGCGGAATTTGCTTAAATAGTTAACAAAAATAATTTGAAAAATATAAACGTTTTCATAGTTAATCAAAAAAAGTTTGATGTATCTTGTTTAAAGGTTAACGAAGTAATGTTTTATTAGAAATTTCAAATATATATCTTCTTTTTTTTCCTAGAAATTTCTTTGTTGTGTACAAACTTAATTTGACTTATAATAGAACACAAATACATAAAAAGTGGTAAAAACTTATCTCTTCCATCTGAATAATCTTCCTTGTAATCTAAATATTCTTCTTTCAAATTTTCAAGTAATTCTCTAAAATGAATTAGCTTATCACCAATTTTTGAATTATTATTTTTTTCATTTTACTTATTCTCTATTGTTGCAAAAAATACAATTCCCTCTTCAATTCGTTTTCTTATCATCGACTTTTTCAACTCATTTTGATTTTCTTCATATTCATTTGTTTTCATGGACAATGATTCAATATGTTGTGAAATTCTTTTATTCTTATCTTTTGGTAATACATTTGAAATATTCTTATCAATCAACTTCCAATCATCCTCTTCAGCAAATGGACAATCATCTCCGAAGCTGTTTGTTACTTTATTTTTGATTGATGATTGTCTTATTGTACCAATAATAGAAATGCCCCCGTCATATACTTCAATTTTTATATTTTGCCATTCCAATGGAGATAAAAATAATTTACTATTTATTGATTCACCATTTCTAATTTTTAAAACACATGTGTTTTCTCCCCCTTCTGGAGTTATATATATCTCCAAAAAATCATGAAATATTTTCCAATTAATTATTCTAATTGAAGCCCATTTCCGCCCATTATAACCATGTAAAATGTTATCAGCCCAAAACATTATGAACCTTTTACTTGCTAAAGTTATCGTGTTATAACACTTTTTAACCATAAAATTAATCTTTTATACAATTTTGAACATAATATAATATTATTAAAAAAAAACAAAAATCTTCTTCCGATAAGAGCATAGTATTGGAATCGAACCTAAATATAATATACAATTTATAGACCTACCTATTACCTCAATGATTTCTATCCACGTCCTAATACTCTAATTAAGGGAAGATTTATTTAATTATTGTTATTTACATATTTTATTTTTAAATTCGTTGCTTAATTAGTTTTCTTTAGTTTTATCCATACAATGGAGTTCACAAGAACAATTCTCGTATTTAATAAGTTTTTTCTTGGAAATAAAAATTTTTTTGGAAAGAAATATTGACCGGAAATTCAATGTCATATCACATTTTTGAAAAGATGTCTATTACGATTAGCTAAAATTGTGAAGAAATTTCAAGAAAATAATTGTAAATATCGAAAAACACTAAAAATAAATAAAAAAATTTTGTAGTATATGATTTGTTATTTTTTTTATATTAACAAAAAGAATCCCCTGACATCATTATATAAATTGTTCTAATTCTAAGATAAGAATTTTTTGCTTTTTTCATGTTAAAAATTTTTTTTATATTCACAAAAGGTATCCTTTGACGTCATTTTCTGTTTAAAAATTTTATGATGAACCGCACCATCTTGAGTTTTTCAAGTGCTTTTTTCATGATTAATATATAATCAGTGGAAGCCTTACAAAACCAATTTTTAATTTACGTTTCTTACTAACTAAATTTTAAAACTAGAATTAAAGTTTTTTAGTTAATACATCTTTTTTTTTTTTTACTATTTTGACTAATCTGGATAATATCTTTTATTTGTCAATGGCAAAATTTTATTGTATTTTTGGAAAAATTTTTATTTTTATTTTATTAAAAAAAACTTAAGACTATCTTAACTTAACCTTAAAACTATACCTAACTAACTTTAACTAAGCCTACTCTAAAGTTAAATTTATTATTTATTTATATTTTTATTCGTTTAACCACCAAATGCGTAAATAAAATGTTCGGGTGCTATGTATCCCGTTATTAAGATATTTTTAATATATATATATATATGTTATAATATATAAATATATATATGTTATATATATAAATAACTCACATATTTCGCCAAAAAAAAAATATATATATACATATGTATGTAAAAAGAAACCATCTCATAAATTTTATTTTTATAAGCAAAGAGAAAAAGATTGTTATTTATTTTGTTTTAAAAAAAAATGAGAACAATCATAAATTTCATAATATTGAGTATTGACTATTCCCTTTTGTTTTTATGAGCAAAGACAATTTCTGCAATAAAATGACAATGCATTGCATTATATTATAAATTCTAAGCAATTATAATCTCTTAGAAGGTTCTTAATAGAAATATTTTTTGAATGTCTTAAATTGATAATTGATATGTACATGTATACAGTTGAGCCGTATCATAGCCCCACAGGTCATAAGTCCATAATGAGGATATGCCTCACGATCACAATTATGAGTTTATTACCCAAAATGGTGGGACATAAAACCATAAAAAACTTTGATTGATTGTTACTTTGTTTATAATTTTTTAAAATATTAAATAAACTGGAATATTATTTTGATATTGACATCAAAGTAGTGAAGTGATGTATCAAGGCCTTTTCTGTACAGTTGAAATTAAATTCAGAATCTGGCATATACACATATATATGTATAGATATTCTGGAAAAAGAGTATAATTTTTTAAAGAGTATAAAGTTTATAATTTTTGTTTAAAATTCATATAAAACTTGTGGTGTTTTGACCCAGTGCAAGTGGGTCATAATACCATAAAATATTGGGTCATAATATTATAAATTTCGGGAAAAAAGGAGCAGCTACGATATGTATTTATTTTGCATAAGTTCAGGCTTATTTTCGACTTCTGGTACGGGACCGCCATCAACCGCCGCGAGGCATGCGGTGGCGATATCCGGGCGCAGCGAAAGCGGGACTGGCCAGAAAATAAGGAAAATAAATGTATCAGTTGAAAATATTCGGATTTTATAGTCGATTACAAAATCAAGATTATACTCTTTTTCCAGAATATCTATACATATATATGTGTATATGCCAGATTCTGAATTTAATTTCAACTGTACAGAAAAGGCCTTGATACATCACTTCACTACTTTGATGTCAATATCAAAATAATATTCCAGTTTATTTAATATTTTAAAAAATTATAAACAAAGTAACAATCAAAAAAAAAAAAATAAAAGAACACATTTTATTATTACTAAAATAAGTTAAAATTTATATGGAGTGAAATAAGATCCAAGACATTAAAGTTCAAGGTCTGTAATACCCAAATTTTCCATCCATGGACTTTATGACAACTCAATACATTTATATTTTATAATATATATAAAATTTTTGTTTGTAAAGCATCTGAAAATAATTAATTTTACATATGATTTTTATTACTCTAAAATAAATTAATTTTTGTGGCCTATTTCCAATTTTATATTCCAAAATTTCTAATTTTCTATTTGTAATTTCAATATTAAAATTATATTCTTAATAAAAATTACATTACCAGTAGTTCTCTTCTATCCATTAAATATTCCAATATTTCCTATTTTTTGTATGGAATAATACTTCGCTTTTACATTATTGTTATGGATAATTTGTTTACATGTCACATTTCCAAAAAAAATTTCAAAAAATGTGTCTACTAATTTTATTCTGTCCTATCGTTCGTCCGTCTGTCAATCTGTCCGTGTGCCCATCTGTTTACAAAATTTCTACACCGTTAAAGATAGAAAAAAAATTTTAACCAAAAAAATCCTATTTTCACATTTTTCTTATTATATGAAATTTTCAAATTTTGGTTCAGAGTCACAATTTCAAACACTTTGTATTATATTTTATTCTGCCTTGTTTTTTATGTTATTGCTATTCTTTTCATATTAATAAGCATAGATCGTTCGATTAAATTGACCAATACGTCATCATTTTACTATATGATTGATAAAAAGTGCGTATCATACCTAATGCAAATCTTTTTAATAATACTAGTATCGCCCAGTGGTCGAAAATCAAGCTATTATTGCGCTCGTATAATTTTACATTAATTTTTTTTTGTATTTTACATAACGAATTTGTTTGCTGTAATTCATATTTTGAAACTTGAAATTAATAATTCTTTTTTTTAATCAGGATATAAAAAAAATTAAATTTATGGTTTTCTCAATTATAAAAACGTTTTTAAACCATAAGCTGGTACTAATTCACCGACACGATCATAGAACACATTATGAATTTTAAAGTGGAAAATACCATTGAATGTTTGATCAAATTGTGCTTCTAAACATGCCATAGCAAACGCAGAATTATAAGATCGAATATTATTTAAAAAATGTTTGGATCTATTTGTAATGACACTATTTTGCAATGGAGATACCTTCTATTTAAGTTTGAAAAAACTGAGAATAAGTTAAAAGCGGTAAAATCACCTTACCTTTATGGCAACATAAACTAAATTTTATTCTGTCATTCGAAGTAATTTCATTTAAAAAATGAAAAGCGTTACATAAAGAACAACGTAATATCATATCACCGAGATTACAAGTTTCAAAATTACTGTGAACAGCAATTAACGCGCATTTAAAAACATCATTAAGAACAATATTTTGAGTTACATGATTGCTTTCCACATTATAATTGCCAGAATTCCTTGTTCTTCTGAGATTTCTTTGACGATAACTTTGACTTGATAATTTACGTGCGTAAGGCATCACTTATTTCAATACAAATCAAATTTAAATTGTTTTAAAAAAAAACAAATTGTCTTACTAAACAAAAAAAAATTACAGAAATAAAATTCACTTTACAACAATTATTTAATGCAAAACAAAATAAAAATATATAAAAGCTTATTTTTTAGGACTATTTTAATACAAAATAAACAAAATATTTTATCTATTAATAATTTAATAATATGAATAATTAATTATTTAAATTTGAATAATTTGCAAATATTTTTCTCATAGATAATAATGTACCTATGCACTTTATAAAATTGCAAACCAAAAATATTTGTCCTAGTTCAAAAATAAGCAGGATTGTTCTAATTCAAAAATAAGCATTAAAAGCATGTATATAAAATTTAAACTCAAAATGCCTACAAAAATGTACAATTTTTTCTTTAAACCCACTGTCGTTTAAAGGAAGCGCAATTTTTTTAGTACAATTTTTAACATTGTCATTCATTATAATAATTGATATAATAATAATATTCATTATAATAAATAATAATTGGTATTTAGTATTTTTTAATGTAATGAATTACAATGTTAAAAATTGTACTAAAAAAATTGTGCTTCCTTTAAACGACAGCGGGTTTAAAGAAAAAATTGCATTTTGAGTTTAAATTTTCAAAACATATAATATATGTATTATGTATGTATATGTACCTATTCTATTAATTTATAAAAATTTAAAATAAAACAATTAAATTTTTAGTTGTATATGCAAAACTTTTTACATAGGATAATTTATTTACGATAAAATATTACTAAACAAATATTATTTACATTCATTTTTTAATAAGATTTCAGTTCAATCTAAGATTGTAAATTCATACGTCTTTCAATTTTATTAATTTAGGTAAATCAATTTAATACAGATCTTGTTGCTGATTTATAATTTTCAAATTATTACGTTCAATTTTGAAAATTTTAGAAATTTACTAAATTCTTTATAATGTACCTATAATTTAAAATTACTCTTTTATCGTAATACTTCTTTTAGGCACTTGTAATAAATATGCTCGCTTAATAATTTTGAACCAAACAAAAACAACAACAAAGAGAAAACGAGGAAGAATACAGTTCACTTTGTCAAATCTTAGATACCCGTATGAACCGTTAGTATGTTCACAGCCTGTCACTCTGCTTACAATATTATTTTTTTAATATTTTAGTATTTTAAAATAATTTGGGTATATTTTATAATTTCTAGTACTATGGGTTGTACATATATTCAAACTATATGTTTATATGTACATTCTTCAAAAGCAGATTCTAACCTTTCACATAACGATTATCAATCCAAAACTTTTTCAAATAATCTATAGTACCATTTAATACTAAGTGGTAAATGTATATTAAATTTACTAAGTACAAAACAGTAAATATAATTTTAAATATTATATTATATTATATTTAAATATTCCATTGACAGAATAATTTCTTATAAGTACAATAAAATACATATATATATGTAAATACGGCACTATATAATATACATATATGTATTCTCTTATCATTCACTCACTAGTGGCATATACGATATGTAAATAAACATGATATTATATAAGTATGTATATCAATATCATATAAATAAAAATTCTTCAAGCAACCGTTATGTTGTTTATTTATTTACATTTTTTTGTATTACGCATCATATCCTCAACAATTTCAAATTATCGAGTAAAACAAATGCAAAAAATTTGTTGAAGAAATTTGTTAGAAAATTTGAAAAAATCAAGTAACACTTTCGTCAATTATAAAGTAACCCTATATTATTAAAAAAAGTTGTTAACAGAAATAAGAGTATAATGTTGAAGCTTTAATTTTTGTGTATTACTTCAAAAAAATGTTAACAGGTGTTCAAGTTACAGGTGTTTAAAAATAGGAAATTTTCAGTTTTTGACCCCTTACAGCTCCTAAACGGGAGGTGATACAAAAAAAAATTTCTGAAACGACTCATACGGTGTTACAAACGGAGGAGTAAGTTTATTATACCCGATCCTATCGCACGGGTATAAAAATACAAGCCCGCTTTTTTATTTTAAAATAAACGTTTAAAAAAATTATGTGGGTATATAAAAATATACACATCCAAAATACATACATATATGTACATATTTACGAACATTCATTTAAAAAAAAAATCATTTAAAAGCATGCATATATTTATACCCGTACGATAGGATCGGGTATAATAAAATTACTCCTCCGTTTGTAACACCTCGTAATAAGCGAGCTAGATATACCTTCAAAGGTATGGATCGGATCAGAAAAAAATTCTAAGACTTTTGAGCCATGTCCGTCCGTCCGTCAGCACGCTAACTCAAAAACTAAGAAAGCTAGAATCTTGAAATTTACACAAAATATTCTGGGAGTAATTTGTAGGTTCCCTATTTTTTTTGGTTGAGTTTGGACCAAGCCTTAGGGTAGCTCTTGAACACCTAACTTTTAGATCCCTACATTTTTTTTGAAATAGAGCTATGAAATTTTAACTGCTGATAGATCTCACAAAAATATTAATTTTATTTTTAATAACTTTTTTTTGCAGCCCCACCCGTTACGGAGCTACAGCTCCCCAAAAGTTCAAAAAACCTCTATATTTAAATTGTTATAGCACAAGTTATATAAGGTATATCTTCATTTTGAAAACGCCAAACGATTACTACTTTTATTAGCTTTAAAAGTATATATACAATAAATATATATTTGTGACATACAGTGTCTTAATTTACCGTTATACGAAACTCAAATTTTGCAAAATCCTTTAACCCTTCTATCTTCTAAACGGTTTAAGTTGGAAACTTGAAATTTTAACAGAAGTTAGATCTTAAAAAATAAGTATGAGTCATTTCAGAAATTTTTGTATCACCCCCCGTTTAGGAGCTGTCAGGGGTCAAAAACTGAAAATTTCCTATTTTTAAACGCCTGTGACTTGAACACCAGTAGATAGGTAGGCACTTGGGCCAGACAGGTCAGTAGGTCAAGGTCACCCGGAAGTAGGTCAAGGTCACCCAGAAGTAGGTCAAGGTCACCCGGAAGGCCAGACAGGAAGTATGTCAAGATCATTTTAAAAGTAAGACTGGCGGCGATCGTCAGTTGTTTATAAAGATTGTATACTTGGTTTAAGTAATAGGTATGCAGGAAAATAGTAGGAAAAAAAAAAATGCTTTTTCATACAATGTAAAGGGAAAAAAAATGTACCTATACGTTTCTTTAAAATTTAAAAAAGTGCAAACTGGTTTTTTACATCTTAGATGAAGAATCAACAAAATTAATGCAATTTTGAGATGCATTTTTTTTCTTTTTTTCTTGTTTTTTTTTTTTTTATGAAGTATTTAAAGAAGAGGAAATAAAAACCATTAATTAATTGCGAGTATCACCGTATAAGATTTTATTGTTATGTAAGAATGTTGACAAAAATATGAATAAAAAGAAAACAAACAGAAAATCAAAAATATCTAACATGTGGTTTAAGTAATAGGCGTAAATGGATATAGTAAGAAAAAATGCGTTTTTATAAAATGTAAAGAGAAAAATTTAAACAAATTAAGTGTACCTATGCGAATTTTTAAAATTAAAAGAAAAAAGTGCAAAGCTGGTTTTTAAATCTAAATCAACCTTGACCAAATTGATATTTTGAGATGAATTTTTTTCTTTTCTTTTTTGTTCTGATGAAATATTTAAAGAAGAGGAAAGAAAAAATTATTAGTATTTTAAGATTTTATTGATATGTAAGAATGTAGAACAAAAAAGATGTATTCTTATGTTGTGTTAAAAAAAAAAATAAAACAAATTTATTTATATGTTTGAAATAATTTTTTATTTAAAAATATTTTACAATTTTATAGAAATCTGTGCTGTTTTAATCTAACATTTTTTCTTTTAAAAGATACATATATACATTATAACAATTTTTAACAGCACATCTGAAATTGTTGTTTAATAAGTGTATAGGACAATTTGATTTAAAGTTATCAATCTTTTGTAATGTATCAATCTTTTGTTCTCCTTTAACATAAATTTTTTCAGCTGACTCTAAATAGTGTTTTAATATGCATTTTACATCTAAATATTCAACTAGACCGTTATTCCATTTAAGTCCATTTATTTTATTTTCGCAATACTGGTTATTATATTTCATATCCGGACTAAGTTCCTCTGAGGGGTACGGTGCTTTGAAGTGATAGACAGTTGGAATTAAACTTCCTTTTTCAAGTATGGCTAATTCTTTTAGGAAATATTGCTTTTCATTTCCTTGTAAAAATTGTAGGTCAACTATGAGAACTCGTTTCCATGTCGACGGTTTGTGTAAGAATACTCATTAGAATAAATAAATTTACATTTATATTCACTTCGGCAAAAGAGCTTTTCATATAAATATAGGTTAACAGTGCTATTTTTAACTAATACAACTATGCTATTTCATCCATTTACAATGATGGTAGCGGGGCCATCATGCTGTGGTAAAACCACTTTTATTCATAATTTAATAAAGTATAAAAAAGAAAATATACAACCACATATTAATAAAATTATTTGGTGTAATCCAGACAAAAATGCCGTTCCAAAATATTTAAAAGATGTGGAATATAGTAACACTATTCCGGATTTTAATGACAATAAAGAACCTTTGTTAATTATTATCGATGATATGATGTTAAATTCCCATGATAAGTATGTATGTGATTTATTTACTAGAGGATCACACCATAGAAATTTATCTGTAATATTTGTAACACAAAATGTTTTTCACCAGGGTAAATTTTCAAGAGATATTTCGCTTAACTGTAAATATCTAGTACTTTTCAAAAATCCAAGAGATAAATCGCAGATATTACCTCTAGCTCGCCAAATATATCCCAATCAAATCAAAGCATTTGAAAAAGTATATAATGAAGTGACGTCAGAACCATACGGTTATATATTAATAGATCTTACTCAAGACGTTAATGATATATTTCGATTAAGAAGTGATATATTTGGAAAAGGTTTGTGTTTTTGTACAAGAGATCAATTAGAACAATTTGGCAAAGAATATGAAACGTTTGAAGGTCAACCGTCATATATTGCACCTATTAAAAAGCTCTAAACCGAAATTTCAGAAAGTAATTATAAAACATTGTGACCCTGAAGTAATCAAAACATTTTGTGAAATTGCCTTAAATATTTTAAAAGGTAATTGTAATCTAAGTAAAAAATCAACAACCCAATTACGAAAGTATAAAAAGGAATTGAGATCCCTCATTTGCCGCCAAAAATCTATAAATAATAAAAGAAAAATCATTATTCAACGTGGTGGATTTTTACCTACACTTCTTGGTGCAGTACTATCAGGGATAATCGGAAATTTTATAAAATTAATAATACAACATTTAACAAAATGATTATACTAAAACCCGAAATTTATGAGAAAATGAAACAAAATGCAGACTTTGAATTAAATGAGTTGGATAAAAATATGAAAAAAATATTGTTAAATAAATATCTAACAGACACTCAAAAATGGTATTTATACAGACAAAATTTATTTAAAATAAGAAACAAAAATAGAGTACTTCCTAGAAATAAAGAGGAGAAAGTAAAAATTACGGAAACAAAAGGTACTCAAACTCGTGCAAAACCAATGTATATAGATGCGGAAGCTCAATCGCATTATCCTGAATATAAGAATGTAGGAATACAAGTTGTTCCTGAAGAAGAAGAAGTATATGAAAAAGAAGCTGATGACGAAGTATTTGATGATGAAATTCAGGAAAATGTTTTAACAAAAGCATTGTCAGCTGCTTCAGTTGGAGAACGCCTTAGAAAAAGAAAATCAATTAGAAATCAAAATGTACAAATTTTTGAAACTGATACAGGGGACATTATAACTGTTCCTTTAGATAGCCCAAGCCCACCAACGAAAAAAGAAAAAACTATAAATAGCAAAGAGTTGAATAATTCATCAAGACGTGTTTTAAGGTCAGCAATAGGTAATACTCAAACAGAACTTAATTTTCCAATTCGTAAGAATAAATCCGCAAGCTCATGGACAACATACAAGTAAATGATGAATTTTATGCCACTTTACTCAGTGATTCATCTATGAACTATTATCCAGAAAATTCATTATCATCTTTTACAAATAAAATGAATAAATACATGTGTGATTCAAGGTGGAAAGTCGGTATTTCAGAAATGTATGTTAATGATTTCGTTCCAAATGTGTATGGTGAAGAATGGGAAAAAAGTACTCAAATATTTATTAAAGGTATGCAGAAAGATATGATAGGGGTTGGAACATCATATATTCCATACATAGAAAAACAAATGATATGCGACTGGAAAGTTTTTCTACTACCAACACTAATTCAAAATATACTCCCACTTAATAGGTTTACAAGAAAAGAAGTTGAACGACAGTTGATTTGGGGAATTTTTAATTTTATAAACGATGAAGTTCATTATACACAACCAATAAAAGCTGAGGAGATGCCTAAAAATTTAAGTTACACCACAATATGTGTTACTAAGCCTAAAATAGATATAAAAATAAGAGCAAATTACGCTTATACCCTCGAAGGACTTTTGACAACATGTTTCAATCAAATATCTTTTAAAGTTACAGATTTTAAAAAATATAAATCACGTGTAATAGAAGCTTTCAAAACTTTTATAGATAGTGTACAATTGATTCCCATTAGTAAACCAGATATGTTTTTTATATACACACATATAATTGAACCGCAAAAACTGGGTGATAAAGATATAAGGTGTTTAAGATCTGTTAACATACAAAATTCTTTCACTGATACTGTAAAAGAATTCAGTAATATTCAATATTGCAATGTGGAGAAATCATTTAATAACATTTCATTACTTTTATGTGATAAATATGGATACAAAATAAACTTTTCCAATAGTTCAATTCCAACAAAAATTGTATTACATTTTAAAAAAGTATAAATAAAAGCGATTTTACAAAACTATATATTATTTTATTTTATTCATTATGCAGAGAGCGTACTACAAATATTATTTAGTTCAATCAGGAAAAGGTCTTGAGGATATTGGTCCTTTGTTACACTCAATTGTACCTTACCAAAGGGGACGAGGGTTAGGGAGCTTTTTCAGTGGTCTTTTTAGATATTTAAAACCAATATTTACGTCTGGAGCTAATATATTTAAAAAAGAGGTTATTAACTCTGGTATTAATGCATTATCTGATATTGCCACAGGGGCAAATGTAAAAGAAGTGGTTCAAGATCGAAGTAAAGAGATAATGAAAAATGTAAGACGAGGTGCAGTTCGGAAACTCAATGAAATGTATGGACAAGGCAAAAGAAAACGAAGAAAATCTATAAAAAGACCTCTCATTAATAATTTAAATTATTTTACGTCGAAGCGACGCAAAGTTAATAACAAAAACAAACAAAAAGATATTTTTGAATAATTATGATTGAATGTATGAAATCAGAGCTTGATATTTTTAAAACACAGCCTATTCAGTCAAGTATTTTACGATCTGAAGAAGTTTCCTATAACCCTATTGCTTCTTTAGATAATCCGTCTGTCATAGAATTTGTTTCACTAGGGCACGGTGATACATATAGAGACTTGTCTTCGACATATCTAAAATTAAAAGTACAAATTTTAAAAAAAGATGGAACTCAATGGAATAAAGATAAAAAAACTGATGGAACACCTATACAACAACCAAGTGTGGTTAATAATATGTTACATTCATTAATAAAACAATGTAATGTTCAACTAAATGGAAAGAATATATCTCCATCAGATGGCAATTATCATTACAGAGCTTATATTGAATCATTGCTAAATTATGGTACGGATGCCGCTACAACGCATTTGGAGTGTGGTGGATGGATGCTAGATAAGCCAAATATAGCAAAAACAGATAATAGTGGTTCAAAAGAACGTCAAAAATTATACCAAAATAGCAATGTAGTGGAACTTATGGGGAAATTACATTTAGATATGTTTACACTTCTCATAAACAATGTCGATGTTCGAGTTGTCCTAACATTAGAAAAACCAGATTTTTACCTCTTTGCAGATGATACTGATGAATCTCAGCTAAAAATTTTAGAAGCCACTTTATTTATGAGACATGTAACAATTAATCCTAGTTTGCTATTAGCACATAATGCTGTATTGGAAAAAACTAATGCCAAATACAAACGGGTAGAGGTAAAAACTTTTACCATTCCACAGAATAGTTCATCAATATCACTTGATAATGTTTTTATTGGACAGTTGTCAAACACAATCATTTTTTGCATGACAGAAAATACAGGTTACTCTGGAAAAAGGTAAAAAAACCCATACAATTTTAAACATTTTGATATTTCACAATTTGTGTTAAACGTAAATGGTGTTCAAATACCTAATTCAGCAATTGAAACCAGTTTTTCAGATGAAAATAATTGCTGTACAAGAGCATACAGTACACTTTTTTCGGGAACTGGAATTTACCATAATGATAAAGGTCATCAGATAACAAAAACCATGTTTAGTAATGGGTTTTTCATTCTAGCTTTTGATTTAACTCCAGATTCATCAGGAAATGAAGTGTGTCAAGGTCTACTAAATCAAGGTACAGTTAGAATTGAGGCAAGACTATCAAAACCACTTACATCTACACTGACTGCTATTGTTTATGGAGAATTTGATGCAAGTTTACAAATTGATAAAAACCGAAATATATTCTCAAACCTATAAATAGCATATATAAAAGTAAATCTGGATGTAACATTTTGTAGTGATGATAATAATACCTTGTTTGCGAAAGATATTTGTATAGTTGGTTTTAAAGAACCTTGTAAAAAGTTTGTAAAAGAGCTTAAGTATAAATTTCCAACTAGGGATTTTATAAATGATAATTTTGATAATTACTCTTTTGGAACTGTGTACAACGATAAAATAAATAAAGAGCTCTGTCAAATACTAGAAAAATTTGATGTTATTATAACAAATAAAAAAATCAAAAAAGAGTTTTTATCTAATTATATTAAAGAAACAACTAAAGTATATGACTTGAATCAATTTGATTGATGAATACCCTAGAGATAAGTGACGTATTAAGATGTAACAAACACACACGTAAATTTTTTAAAGGAGTTTTTGCTCTGGATCAACTCCCCAGAATAATTGAAAAACAAACTTTTTTAATTGCAAACACTGATAAATCAAAAGATCCGGGAACACATTGGTTAGCTATTTTTAAGCCAAAGAATGGCTGTGTTGAATATTTTGATTCGTTTGGTAGAAAACCAGATAAATTAGAAATTTTAAGTTACTTAAAAAATCAATGTATAATTTTTAATAAGAAACAGTTACAAAGTAACTATTCAGATGTTTGTGGGCAATATTGTTGTGTTTATACATGGTATAGATGTTGCGGTTATAGTATGAACGCTTTTTTAAAACAATTTAATAAAGAAAATCATATAGAAAATGACAAAAATATAATAAATACTTTTCACCATATATTTGAAAATTATAATATTTCTCAATCATGTCTTCCTAAGAGATATAACATTTAATAATAAACTTTAGTGTAATTAAAATAATGGAAGAGCAAAGTCCTAGCATTAATTTGTTGCTGAGTTATACATACTTTCTCAACAGAAGTCACACATTAAAAATAGTTGTCGGATTTGACACAGATTTTTTTGAAGTTGCAAGTGTTTTTCATTGGATTGGAATGAAACCAATTATTTTAAAATATCATGAATGGTGTAAATTTTATGACCTATTTCATAAAAAATTTTCCAAGCAGTCAATTAAAAATTCAAAATTATGTTTACAAAGTGGATTAAAATCTACAGTAGGACAGAATCTTAGCATTAACAAAGAGGAAGCTGACGAGTTTTACAGTTTAATTGATTTCCTACATGCAGTAGTTGCATATAATAAAACTGCAGAGCCAAATGTAAAGGAATATGTTAAAAAATACATAAAGACCTGTGAAGAAAAGAATGTTGCAAAGTTGAAAGAAGAGATTTATATTCCGGTTCAAAAATTTAATATACGATGTAATTTTTCTCGACTCTTTTATGAAATACCTGTATTTTTACAAAAAAAAAAAAAAAAAAGATATTAAATAAAACAATTTTGTAACTATATAATTTGTTATTTATTTCATTATTTATAAATTAGGTATAATTTGTTAAATAATCTGGATCTCCTTCTTCATCACTGATATCCCATTAAAAATCATGCCAAGATCTAAAATAGTAAAAGAAATTCATATAGATCTGTAAAGAAAAGAATGTTACAAGGTTAAAAATAGAGATTTTTATTCCAGTTCAAAAATTTAATGTATGATGTAATTTTTCTCGGCTCTTTTATGAAATACCTGTGTTTTTACGAAAAAAATTAAATAAATCCAATTTATAACTACATATACATATTAACATTAAGTACATTTAAACATGAATCTGAAAAATAAAGCAACTAAATAAAAGAAATTTATACCTTTTTTGAAATTTATATTTATTTATGAATAATAAAAACTTATATAACTATAAACCAATTTACATCTTTTATTGGTAATTTGCATATATTTTACCAAACGACTCAGATATATCTATAATATTTAAATTTAAATTTTTATCTTTATATACAAAATGTTCTTTTTCTTTTATTTCTTTTACAAAATCTAAATTCTCAAAAATATCAGAATATTTTTGAGGTACAAATATAATTAAATTGCGGGTCTCAAAGACCCACTTAAGACCATAAATGGTCTTTATTTGCTTAACATTTATTATATGATATAGAGCATCTTGCTCCATATCTTTAGTTTTTAGGAAACTTTTTCTAGTTTCCACATTTTTGTTATTAAAAGCTTCTTTGAAGCTTTTTTTTGTTAGTGGTTCTTCTTCTTGAAGAAGAATGATTTCTTCTTGTTGTTGTTGTTGAAATTGTTGATGTTGTTGCTGTTGTGGTTGTTGTTGTTGTTGTTGATGATGATGATGATGATGATGTTGTTGTTGATGAAGTGGCTGCGATTCCTGTTGAGTTCTTATTCTTTTCCGTTTAATTGGGGCTAACTCCTGTGTTGGCTCTATTTGCTGAGCGTAGGCGAAAATTTCTGCTGTGTTTTCCATTTTTGCTTCCTTTTTTCTGTATTATTATTATATTGTTGCATTTAATAGTGCTCTAAAGTTAAGAAAAAATTTTCTACATAAATTCTTATTACACTTTTTATGAAAGAATATCATATTTACTTATCCATTGATTATGACTATTATCAAAACCTAAATATTTCACATATACTTTATTGCCTTTTCGTTGTAAAATTTTTTCAATTAAATAAGCATTGGGGTCTTTGACACTAGTCAGTTCCTGTTCATAGAAGCCACCACGAACTAATTTATTTTTATAATCTTTTAAACTATATGTAATCGGGTCTGTCTTGTTTTTGAAAGCTATTTTAAAAACTTCAGTTGAATAGTTAGGTTCATATCCTTTTTGAAAAGTACCTTTAGACCTTGCAATTCTAACAAAATCACCAACATTAAATTTTCCCTTATTAAATATTTTAGGGTAATTATAAATTGAACGAAGAATTTGTTTTTCATTTTGTGATGTAACTTGGTTTGGTTTTAACTTAATTGTACTATGTTTTGTGTTATTATATTTTTCAATTAGTTTTGGTAAAAATTCTATCCATTTAAAATTTCCTTGTAAACTAAACTGTTTCCACATAATTGATTTTAATGTTCTGTTAAACCTTTCACAAACACTAGCCTTCATTTCTGAATAAGTATGATAGTGATTTATTTTATAGCTTTTCATTAAATTTTGGAATTTTTTGTTGAAAAATTCTTTTCCCTGGTCAGAATGAATATTTTTTGGAGACTTCCCCTCCCTTTTAAAAATCTTTTCCATACTTTTAACTACGTCATCTGCTGCCTTTGATTTAACTTTTTCGGCATATGCATATTTTGAAAATATATCGATAACAGTTAAGAGAAACTTGTATCCATTATTTACTTTTTGATAGGCCGACATATCTACAAGATCAATTTCCCATGTATCATTTAACCCTCTTTGAGATATTTTTCGTCTCCGAAATCTACGTCTAACTGGACGATGAATTTCAGATACTATTTGTGCTTTTGACATTATTATTGAAGAGTTAAACTGCAAATGTGAATTTGAATAAAATCAGTAAATATATATATACATATATATATATATATATATATATATATATATACTGATATATATATGTAAATAATTTTTTGGTTATATTCTGAAAATTAAAAACGGTAAAATTAAAAGATTTTGTTTAATGCTGTAATTTAATAGTTTAATACAAAATTTTTACAATATACATATTAACAATAATTTTTTTAATTTTTTTCTTTTTGAAGCCATAAGGAGCTGAAGTATAATCATCTGCAAAAACTCGTTTTCTGGAATTTATTCGATATGACTTTATTTCAGGAACAGTGATGACTCCGTGATCGTATGTTCGGCGAATACTAGGAAATGTTATATTTATTTGTTGAAAGTTGTTTAATTTTTTAACTAATTGTTTCATAGAGCCAAAATTTATTTCTTGTGAAGCGTTGTAATTTAAACGAATACCTTTCACTTTGCAAACAGTTTTTTCGCATTTGGAGTTGGTACTATATATTTTGTATGCATAGTTCTTTGCACCACAACTAACAAATTCTGTAATATAGCTTCCAATTCCATATTCTTCAAGCTCATCTGTCATATCTCCTATGAAAACTCCAGTTGGAGGGTTATATTCTCCTTCACGTGCTACATATATTATTGAATCTGTATCGTAATACAAAACTCGTTCTTTTAAATTGTCTAAGTAAGAATACAATTTTAAACGAGCTTGTGTGGTAGTGTAAGCAGCTATGCAAACGTTAACTGTTGATAATGATTCAGCTGTTTCTTCTTTGTATTCCCAATTTACCAAAACTGTTTTTTCGTTTATTGGAGTTATTTGATTTACATTCTTCGAAGGATCAGTAAGAATAGTAAATAATTCATAAGGCTCATTTATTATTTCAGTTTTTGATTGCTTTTCTCTCTGTCCAAATTTACCCCAGAAAGAGTTTAACATTAACTTAGCTAATGATCTAAGTCCAGGATTTTTTTCTATATCGTTAAACTGTAAATTTATGCCTTCTACTTTCGAAAAGTTTTCTAAATATTTGCACTTTTCCTTTGGTGTTTTGCAAAAGCTAGGCCAGCCAGAAGCTTCTTGTTTAATTTTAAGGAACTTGTTCATCATTTCTGTAAAAATTCCTTGTTGTGATGTAAGGGGATTAAATTGTTTAACAGTATACTCCCATACCTCGTATATTTCCACAATTTTGTATCCCTGTTTAACAGCTTCTCTTACTTCATCTATAACCCACGTTCCTAAAATTGACCTACTACGATTGTCATGCGAGCAGTCATCATTATTCATTTCCAAACTATATGTTTGACAGCAGGAAAACATTAGCTTATTATTTTGATTTATAGGCAAAACCGGGTGATAGAGTTTTTCTGGGGGAAGTATCAATGCCTTTATTAATCCTTCAGTATCATTTAAATTTAATTTATTGCATTCAATTTTTCCAACATGAACTTTTGGATGACCCACTGGGAATTTTCCATATTTACACACCCAAGGATATAGTGAGCATATATCTATATACATTATTTTTTCACCAGGCGCACATTTATAATATGTTCTTGTGTTTCCTGTTCTACCGCCATAAAACGCATCACGTGGTTTTAGTGGTATCAAACTTTCGTTCTCCAATTTTGCGAAAAATTCTATGTATTCTTTTGATCTCATTTCGTATCGAAATTCACACTCCCACTTTTCAATTACTTGATAACCTATAGAGCGTAATTTATTGACTTTGGATAATGTAGCCTCATAACGTGTTTCATATTTTTTATTATTATTATTTTTGAAACATTTTGGATGGCCATGGTAATAACAGCCATAAAACTCAAATATTTGTTTTGTGTCTGTGCAATATCCGTCAACACGAAGACCAAAAATTACTTTTTCCTTTCCGTTACCACTATGCTGAATTTTTATTTTTCTTCGTTTTTCTTCCCACATTAACCATTTTATGGCAATGATTGACTGGTTTTCTGATAAGCGATATCCTTGTTTAGGTATAAGTCCCATTGTATACGGTTTTAAAAAATTCCTTCTAAAAACCAAATTACTCGCTGATGCAATTGTAGTGGCCTCTAAAAATGGCTCAACCTTACATTCTTCCAAAAATAGCTGTCTGAATTTAATACAGGCTGCTGTCAAAATTTTTACGTCATTCATACAATATTCTACAAGTTCCTTTTGGAGGTTAAAAGACTTGTTTTTATTTTCTTCATACCATTCAAGAAATTGTTTTCTTTCTGATGCACTCATTGAATTATAACAGTAATATTTCCGATCGGGTAACTTTCCATTATATTTTATATTATTTTTACGATTAAACATATGAGGAAAATATCCTTTTTTTAAATTTATATCTAAATCAAATGCCTTCGGTAAACTAGATAACGGCATTGGAAAATAGTTTAGTGAATCAATAAATTTCACGTTATCTAACAGCATTAAAATTATCTTTGTTCCCCTCATAATTAGTTTTGGTTTGATGATGGTTTTCTCTAAGATATAGTTTAATAAAAACTGATTATCAAATGCTTGTCCGTTATGTGCAATAACTACAACTTTATGAAATATCTTTCTTTGGTTGAGTATATATTCTAAGAACATTTGTATTGGATTTTGTTTCAACACATGTTCTCGAAGTCCACAAAAATTGCATCTTTCAACATTAGACAATATACAAGGCGTGCAACGTTGTTCAAAAATACATAAATCAGGCTGATGTTCAATTATATCCCCTATTGCAACGCCTTCATGAAGTTTCTCCCCGATGATATCATCTTGAGTTGTTTCGAGATCGTAGAAAATATATAATATATTTTTAAGTTCAGCTAATTCTTTACACGGTGTAATAAAGCATTGGTGGTCTGAAGCTACATTTATATTACAGTTTTTACACAAATGTCCGTAGCATATATGATTTACATCGGTTCTGTATACTTTAAAGCATTTTGTACAGGAATTTATAAGAGTACAAATAGATTTTTTATTTGTAGATGATGTTGCTTTATGATTATCAAAACAAGTTTGACCTTTAAAACTTCGATTGCATACATCAAATTTAATATTTGGAAAATTTACGTCACATGCTGGAGATGATTTACAAAAGAAACACGACTGTTTACATCTGTGAGACAATCTATTGTTATACGGAACATTACATGTTTGGCAAAAGTAATCACAACTAAATGCTGCTGTTAATGATGTAATTACATTGAAGTGACCTTCATCGTATATCAAATTCAATCTTTTTTCCTTATCTTCTTCACCTTGAAAAATAATTGATTTTCCTTTTCCTCTGAAATCAAAAACTACAATTTGATATTTAGAGAGGTACAGTTGAAATTTTTTGAGCTCACTGATACTAGCTCCTTTTGCTGGGATGCTTACATTTGAATTTCTTATTAGTTGTAATGCTGCTTTCAACTGAAGTTGACCTGTGTCTTTTCGCATTTTACAGTAGTCAACTGATTTTTCTATGAATGAGATAGCAACAACTAACGCACGTGGTAAGCATAAATTATCTTTGTTTTTGATTGAAATTATGCCTCTTCTTTTATTACATTCTTCTTCAAAATTGTTGTATCTTTTTCCTCTTCCACTTCCTGCTGGAAGTCGTATATATGTAACATTTATACAGAACGTATCTGTAGATAATCCTTCGGAGTTGCTTTGAAAAATGTTTGAAATAACTTCCCAAATTTCCGAAATGTCAAGATCTTTTGCTTCTTTAAAATTGATCCAGGCTGGACCACGTTCATGAAAACTGTGGCATCCAAAAGTGACACCAATTTTGTCAGTAGGATCAACATTTTCAAGTAAATTGCTGAATAATTCTTCAATACCGGTTTTAATCCAATCTATTGGATCTTTGTTGTCTGGTACTGCATTTATTATAAACTCCAATTTTTTTCCAAAAATGTTGAATCGTTTTACATTCACTGATTTTATTGATTTTATTGTGAATTTTTCTGTATTCATTTTAATTTCTTTTTTTTAATTTCCGATTTTTATTTTATTAAGACAACCAATCGCGAACGTTTCTAATCCTAGAATTTTCACTCTATTAACAATTTTTTAACTTTTTACACAATTTATACATAATGTCTTGCTTGTTACTTTAAAAAAAGCAATTACTCGTAACTTATTTTGAATCGCTTTTATTCCTTTGTTTTTTTTTTCAACATTCTTACATAACAATAAAATCTTATACGGTGATACTAAGAATTTTTTCTTTCATCTTCTTTAAATACTTCATAGAAAAAAAAAACAAGAAGAAATAAAAGCATCTCAAAATTGCATCAATTTTGTCAAGGTTGAATCTTTCTGTAACATTTAAAAACCAGTTTGCACTTTTTCTTTTAATTTTTTTAAAATTAGTTTTAAAATTTTAAAGAAACGTAGTTACACATCTTTTTGTTCTGTTTTCATTTTTCTCTTTTAATTTTATAAAGTATTTTTTCTTATTCTTTTCATATATGCCTATTACTTAAGCTAAGTATACATCAACAAGAAGTATACCTGTACCACGTTAGATATTTTTGATTTCTTGTTGTTTTCTTTTTATTCATATTTTTTTCTTGAACACAGAATAAATCTGTTTTATTTTTATATTCTTGTTTTCAAAATAGGTGACAAATACAATTAACCTGACTTGATTTTTTTTCTTTTTTTATTCTTCACAGATTAGGCAACATACAATGCACTTAAGCAACATGTTAGTCGTTAAGTTCTTTTCATTCATATTTTTTTTTTTGAACATTCTTACAAACAAAAAATATCTTACATGACCCACCGACAATAATCATTAGTTTTTTTCTTTTAACTTCTTTAAATAGTTAAAGTAGAAAAAAAAAAAAAAAAAAAACAACACAAATAGTTAGGT
Source organism: Poecilobothrus nobilitatus (assembly GCA_947095535.1). NCBI lineage: Eukaryota > Metazoa > Arthropoda > Insecta > Diptera > Dolichopodidae > Poecilobothrus > Poecilobothrus nobilitatus. The sequence goes on from OX352772.1 coordinate 185,405,199, forward strand.
ACATCTAAAATCGCATAAATTTTTTTCAATGGTTTGATCATTATGTAGACAGAAAAACAGGTTTGCACTTTTTCTTTATGAATTTTAAAGATGGGTTGTACCTTTTAAAATTGTTTTATCTTGTACGTTTAAACTTTTTTTATTTTTTTCCTTTTACATTCATTAACCATTTTTTGTTTCTACTTTTCATATGCGCCTATTACTTAAGCCAAGTATACATCAATAAGAAGTAGACCTGTACCACGTTAGATATTTTTGATTTCTTGTTTTTTTTTCAACATTCTCACATAACAATTAATTAATGGTTTTTCTTTCCTCTTCTTTAAATACTTCATAAAAAAAAAACGAAAGAAAAAACAACAAATAAAAAAACAACAACATCTTAAAATTTGCAAGCATAAAAAAAATATTTTTCTTACTGTTTTTCCATGTTTACCTATTACTTAAAACAAGTATACAATCCTTATAAACAACAAGTCTGACGGTCGCCGCCGCCTGTCTGACCTAATTTTACGTCGTTAACCTACTCCTGTCTGACCTAATTACAGTTTGACCTACTTCTGGGTGACCTTGACCTACTTCCGGGTGACCTTGACCTACTGACCTGTCTGGCCCAAGTGCCTACCTATCTACTAACACCTGTTAAAATTTTGTTGAAGTAATACACAAAACTTAAAGCTTTAACATTATACTCTTATTTCTGTTAACAACTTTTTTTAATAATATAGGGTTACTTTATAATTGACGAAAGTGTTACTTGATTTTTTCAAATTTTCTAATAAATTTCTTCAACAAATTTTTTGCATTTGTTTTACTCGATAATTTGAAATTGTTGAGGATATATGGCGTAGTATAAAAAAATGTAAATAAATAAACAACATAACGGTTGCTTGAAGAATTTTTATTATTATTTATATGATATTGATATATATACATACTTATATAATATCATGTTTATTTACATATCGTATATATCACTAGTGAATGAATGATAAGAGTATAGATGTATATTATATAGCGCCGTATTGGCATACATATATGTATTTTATTGTACTTATAAGAAATTATTCTGTCAATGGAATATTTAAATATAATATAATATAATATTTAAAATTATATTTATTATTTTGTACTAAGTAAATTTAATATACATTTACCGCTTAGTATTAAATGTTACTATAGAATATTTGAAAAAGTTTTGGATTGATAATAGTTATGTGGAAGGTTAGAATCTGCTTTAGAAGAATCTACATATAAACATATAGTTTGAATATATGTACAACCCATAAGTTCTAGAAATTATAAAATTCACCCAAATTATTTTAAAATACTAAAATATTAAAAAAATAATATTGTAGGCAGAGTGGCTGTGAACATACTAACGGTTCGTACGGGTATCTAAGAGTTGACAAAGTCAACTGTATTCTTCCTCGTTTTATTTAGATTTTTCTATTTATGTAGTTATATATTTATTTTGTTCTATATCTAATTATTGATTTGACACACAAACTTGCATCATCGAATAGAATCAACACTTTCTGTTTGGGTACAGAAAAAACAAAATAAGAAAAAAAAAAAATTAAAAAGATTTTAATCTTCTTGTTCATTTCAACAACTTAGTTAAAAATTCATAAAAAGAAAAAAATAAGTCGGCGCGTAATAATAAATTAATTGAACCACGAATCATAACCGAAAATGAATTACATTTCTACAGAAAGTCGACTCAAAATATTTCACAAAGCTAAACGGCGTGGCTATTTTATGCTAAATGTATACCTGTTCTTCACCTGAAATATCACATAATTAAAAAAAAAAATTAAAGATGAAGATGAAAGCAAAAAAGATCTTTCTTTTGGCTGTTGTTTCATTAAAATTGGTGCAGTATTTTGGTCTGTAGAGTGATACTTATGTTTGTATGCGACAAAATAAGCCGATTAAATATTATGATAATAGTGCATTTGAGTAAAGGTTTGTGATCTTTGAATAATTATACAAATCAGTAATAGGATATACTTTCTTTAGCTACATTGTCCGATTACTTTCACATTTTACATAATGGTACCTAGGGACGTCTCCTATATTTTATAGAACATGACTTTCGGCGCAAAGGTGATTTAAAGGTCAAATCGTTTATTTTGAAATTTTCCTAACATTTTGTAGTATTTTACTTAAAGCGTTATATTTTCGTCTACGATAGTATACAGGAACCAATTTTTTACAACATTATGGGGCTATTGTATTTAATAAATATCTTGTTTCATCAAAATCAGTTCTGCCGTTTCTGAGATACTGCAGTTCAAAGGGAAAACTTTAGTATAAAAAAAAAATTTCTCTAGGCTTTCTAGAAACCACTATACTTTATAAAATTTCAACGTCACCTTATATTATTTTTATACTGTTAGAAAGGTCTCTTCATACCCTTTGAAAAGGTATGTACCCTTTGTAAAGGTATGTATAAAGGTATGGCTTGGTAGATAGTCCCACAAAAAGGTTAGAAATTCGAAATCGAAACAAAAATTTTAATAAAAAATGCAATTTCATACTCTACATGCTTAAGTGACGGAAAATATCTCAAAAATTGTTATATCTACAAACACCATTGTAGTCCCAAAAGTTAGGTCTATAAACAACCTTTAAGATAACATACCTAAAATTAGTACAGGTCGTCTCATTTGATTTGAAATTGAAATTTTTTTTAATATCCGAGTTAGAAGATATTTTAGAGTTGGATTCAAAATCAGGGTATTCCCTTTTTCCATAATATTTATCTATATGTATACATATACGAAATTCTGAATTAGGAGGTAGTTTAGACTTGCATTCAAGATCAGGGTATTAAATTTTTCCAGAAGGTTTATCTATATGAAGTCTGTAAAAGGTGTAAAACTTTGATTTTGAATTCAACTCTGAAATCCCTCATAATTCAAAATTTCGTATATGTATAATATAGATAAATATTATTGAAAAAGGGAATACACTGATCTTGCACCCAACCCTAAACTATCTCCTAAGTCAGTATCTCAGATATACACAATATATAGTATGTAAATATTCTGCAAAAAGCGCATAATTCAAATTTTGTAACCAACTCTAAAATCATTACTAATTGCATTTTTAACAGCTTTTTATTAACTTGGTTGGGTAAAGGATGGAATCTTAGAAGCCATTTTAAACACACTTCCCGTTGAGCTAGAGACTTGAAATTTTCTTTATTAGATCAGATCCCGATGACAATACATGATTTTAAAATAATAATATCGAAAAACATTAGAGAAATTAGCTTAATTTCAAAATTAAATTTTCATACAAAGATATAACAGAATTTTTAACAGAATTATTACAGAACCAAAATAAAACATTTTATCTAAATTTACTAAACTCACCATACCAATACCAATACGTATACGTAATACATAAATGTTTTTTTTTTTCTATAAAAGACTATTGTTTTTTATGTACACCATTGCATTGTATGTGTACATATCCATAGGAACATACTTAAAAATATGTTATAAATGTGCTTCGAAAATATTTTTGGTTTGGAAGCGATGAATTTGAAAGACATGAATGTGTAAACAAATTAATGTGTCGCACTTGAGAACACAGTGTAAAACTTAATATGCATTTACTTAAAATTTAGATAGCAAGTGTTAAATTTAAGTTTTTTTTTCATCAAATCAATTGATTTTTAGTATACATTTTTATTTATAAAAGCAATGTGTTTATTTATAATATTTATATAGATATGTGTTTTTCCTTTCTTAATTATAATTAAAATAGGCTTTTCTTTCGAAACTCTTAACATATTAAAATGACATATTATGGCCCTAACATTGATAACTAAATTGGGAGCTGCCTTTAAATTAAGATGTATTAGGGAATGATGATCTGCACCACTAATGCCTTTTTCTGAAGTATAAAAACTAAGAATATATTTCTAATTATGTAAAAACATTAAACTACAAAAAGAATATATTAAAAATAAGAAATCCAGTCTTTTTTAAAAATAGTTTATAACAACAATATTTTTCTTTTCAATAATAATAATTATGAATTAATCATAAAATATATGTTATGTACATTCATAGATATATGTATATCTACATCGTTTAGAAAAAGCAAAATCATTTTTTTTTAATTCAAAAACATTAGTATTTAGAAGTAAGCTATTTAATATATCTCAATTACATTCTTTTAAAACCAAATTTTTTTACTACATATGTATGTTGGTACAAACATGTACAAAAATGGTATGCATATTTTTATGTATGCTGTACAACTATTATTACTTAGTTGATTTATCGATTTATTATTTTTTAAATATGTAGGCAACAGTTATATTTATATGAATGGACGGTAAACATAAACGAACAAAAAAAATTCAGAATGTTCTATAGCTAATAATTTCTATTTTTGAAATAGACTGTATGCATAAATTTAATATTAAAAAAAAAAAAATAAGTTCTTAGTGTACCTAGAAAAGTAAAATGTAATGCTGGAAGAAAAATAAAAACGAATAGAAAAAAAGAGAACAAAAAATGTTACTTTGATTGTTTTTAAATATTTTTAAAGTCTATTTCTTATGTATATGTGCAGATCTTATATTTACCCACATAACAGATAGAAAAAAAGAACTATTAAAATGTTATGATTTTAAAAGAAAGAAACATACGTTTGATATTTCCGTACATAGCAGATAAAAAAAAAAATATATTAAAATGTTATGTTATGAAAAGAAAGAAAAAACAAGGCAGTATATGAATCAAAGTTTTTAAAGGGTCGCATTTTAAGTGGAAATAAAAAACATTATAAAATTGCAATATTTTTATTTAAATTTTGAATTTAGCTATGCAACGTTTTCTTAATTTTTTAAAAATTTTGCCGCATTATGATATAATGCAACACTGAGAAGTTCAGCTCATAATATAGATACATATGTATATGAATTAATATATGGCTATTTATGTATGTAGTTATAGATTTATTATTTTTTAATATGTAGGCAACAGTTGTATTTATATGAATGGACGGTAAACATAAACGACCAAAAAAAATTTTATGTATGCATATGAATGGACGGTAAATATAAACGAAGAAAAAAAAATTCAGAATGTTCTATAGGTTATAATTTATATTTTTTAAATAGAATGCATGTATAAATTAAACATCAGCTCATAATATAGATACATATGTATATGAATGAATATATGGCTATTTATGTATGTAGTTATAGATTTATTATTTTTTAATATGTAGGCAACAGTTATATTTATATGAATGGACGGTACATATAAACGAACAAAAAAAATTCAGAATGTTCTATAGGTTATAATTTATATTTTTTAAATAGAATGCATGTATAAATTAAACATTTAAAAAAAAAGAAATTCTTAGCGTACCTAAATAACAGAAAACAAAAAAAAAGGAAAATGTATACTGGAAGAAAAATAAAAACGAATAGAAAAAAAGAGAACAAAAAATGTTTCTTTGATTGTTTTTAAATATTTTTAAAGGCTATTTCTTTTGTATATGTGCACATCTGATATTTACACACATAACAGATAGAAAAAAAGAAATATTAAAATGTCATGCTATAAAAGAAAGAAAAAACAAGGCAGTATATAAATCAAAGTTTTCAAAGGGTCGCATTTTTAAGTGGAAATAAAGAACATTATAAAATTGCAATATTTTTATTTAAATTTTGAATTTAGCTATGCAACGTTTTCTTAATTTTTTAAAAAATTTGCCACAATAAATTAATACGTTCATTCCTTCGCATTAGTTCAAGGAGTAAGGATCGCACTAATTGAACTTTTTTCAACTAATATTAGTATTTGTATTATCTCTATTAATTGTTGCTTTTTTTGTATAAACTTGTCACTAAGCAAAAGATACTTACATATACATAGTTTCTAAAAATAAAGAAAAAGTAGTAGCTGATCCCTTTGCACAGCTGAGAAAACAAAGAAGAAATGCTTCCTTCGGGGAGCTCAAACAGTTTCCAACTGTTGGAGGAAAGTACATCTAAAAAAAGGAAAAAATCAAAAAACATTGCAAATGTTCCAACCTATATAACAAATGCAAATGAAGAGTTCAAAAAATTTTTAAATATAAAATCAACTGATACCAACGTTCCACTTAGGATGCAAAATAAATTTGTCTTGAACAAGATGCTTGAAGATATTTATCCAAAATTCAAGGCCTCCTGGGACAGAACAGGCAACATCGTGCTCGAAGTTCCAAGTAAAAGAATTGCAGACTTATTTCTTAAACAAGATAAACTGGGCAAAATTGATATCAATGTTGAGCTAAATAAAGGCTTAAATTTTTCAAAAGGCTTAATTTACGATAAAGATTTAACAAATGTTGAAACGAATGAAATACTTGCCGGATTGAAAGAAAAAAATCCAACTGTGGTTGAAGTTTTCAAATTATCCAAAATGCAAAATGGCCAAAAAATTTTTACTGGTGCCATCATTGTCACGTTCGATTCCTTTGAGCCTCCTGAGTACATCAAGAGTGGCTTTACAATCGTTGCGGTAAAGAAATGGTATCCTAATCCTATGAGATGCAGAAAATGCCAAAAGTTAGGTCATTTGCAAAAATATTGCCAAAACTCACCAAGATGTGCTGATTGCGGTTTGGAACGACCTGAAGGTGATAAATCACATATATCGATGTGCAAGATTTTCAGCTGTATAAATTGTAAAGGTGCAGCCCATAGTGCAGCATCAAACACGTGCCCATCGTACACACGAGAAAAGGAAGTTTTAAAAATAAAAACCGATTTACATTGCACTAAACGTGATGCATATAAACATTATGAATTAAGCTATATGTCAAATCAAAAAAATCAAAGTCAAACTTTCTCCCAGTTGTTCAAAACTCAACATGAGCAAAATAACCTGCAAACAATCAATAAAAACGAGCTTCCAACAAAAAGATCAACTAATTCTACAAACAATTTATCACCACTTAATTTACCAATCAACTCACCTTCAACAAGTCTGAACTCACCTTCAACAAGCCTGAACTCAAGCTTTCATCAAGAGCACTCACCACAAATCAACACAACAATTTCTGTAGAGAAAAATCACACCAAACAAAAAACGATAAGTACCATAGACACAAACCATAACATAATTAACACACAAAATAATTATAATAATAATTCTAATAATATAATTTTCAACAATAAAAATACTAACAATAATGAAATTTCAATTACACCTTTACTATTAGATAACACATTAACTAACAGCAACAATAACTTGCATGATAGTAATAGCAATATAAATAATACTATTAGTAGTAATAATAACAGTTTGTACAGCTCTGACAGCAGTCCAATTATAATAGAATAACAATATAGCATTACAAATTCATAAAAAAAAAAAAAAAAATAACATTCAGTTATAGGTAAAAGTTAAATTATATTCAATTAAATTCTTATTATTTGTTACAAATTAAATTTTTATAATTAGTTCTTATAAATTAAATTACATTAAATTCTTATCAGTATTCAATTAAATTCTTAATATTAGTTAGAAATTAAATTAAATTTTTATAATTAGTTCTTATAAATTAAATTAAATTTATATCAGTAGCTCTAAATTAATCTTAAAAATATTAATAAATTAAAAAACCTTCCGATATGAATAATAATAATACAGCCAACCGCTACAAAAAAAGTAACTTAATTCAATGGAACATACAAGGCTACCACACCAATAAAGGTTTTTTAGAAATATTAATTAAAAAACACAAACCTCTTATAATAGCTCTTCAAGAAACTCATATTAAAAAAAACTTGGCTCCAAGTGAATTTCTTAACTACAATTGTTATTTTGATCATTTTTCATCAACAGGAGGTTTAGGTTTCCTAATAAATAAAGGTCTTAGTTATAAAGCGATTCACCTAAATACGACCATTCAAGCAAGTGCAATAAAGGTTAACTTTCCAAAATATTCCATTCCAATCACTATTCTAAATTTGTATTTGGAACATTCAAAAGAATATAGAAAGGAAGACTTGGAAGCCTTAGTCCTGCAAATTCAAAAACCTTTTATAATCACGGGCGACTTCAATGCAAGAAATTGCATGTGGGGAGACCGAGTATCAAATTGTAAAGGGAGAGTAGTAGAGCAATGGCTCGAAGCAAATGACGAGTTAATTCTTTTGAACGACGGCTCTCCAACCTTATTCAGTACACATAGTACTCTGACCTGCATTGACTTAACCATATGCTCTCCTGAATTAGCTCACAAATTTCAGTGGCAAACTGAGCCAAACCCTAAAGGGAGTGATCATTTCGCCATTTTTTTATGCACCGAGTACGACAGAATTACATATAAGCGTAAAGTAAAATTTTTGGAGCGAACAGCCGATTGGACCAAGTTCGAAAATCTATTAGAACACTATCTTCGTGAAAAACCACAATCCACAAATATTAACAGAGAAGCAGCCACTCTTACAAAAAGTATACGATTCGCGGCAAGCCAATCCATGCAAACCTCCAAACCAATCAAAGGAAACCATCCTCCTTGGTTCAATCAAAACATTAAAAACCTTATCACGATACGTAATGTAGCTTGGAGAATCTACAAAAACGACACAAACAGTCAGAATTTAGTTAGAGTTAGAAAAGCGAATGCAGCACTAAAGAGGGAAATTAAATTAGCGAGATCCAAATCATGGGAAAACTTTGCGAATAGTATTGGAGACTGCAATAGTGACTATTGGAAAAAGGCTATGAGGGTATTAGGAAATAGGAGTAATGGAATAATAGCGATTAAGCACAGTCCAAATGGGGAACTAGTCATAGATTCCGAAGAGAATGCTGAATTCTTTGCGGAAATGTGCTATAAAAACTCAGAAAATTACATCTATACAGCGGAATTCAGAAAGGAAATAGAAGACTTTACCCTCCCAAACATAATAGCAAACTCGGAGGAAATTGATAGCTTAATAACATTGAACGAAACTCAACAAATACTGTCAAAATTCAAAGGAACAACTCCAGGCCTAGACGGAGTTTCTTATTGTATGCTCAATCATACAACATTAAACTTCAAAAAAAGACTTGTAGATCTCTATAACAACATACTCAGCTCATGTAATTTTCCACAAGCCTGGAAAACTGCTGAGCTCATACCTATTCCTAAAGGACGTAAAAACCCAAACGACCCTTCGAGCTATAGATTTATATCTTTACTTGCTACTATGTCTAAGCTTCTAGAAAAAATATTGGGAAACAGGTTAAGCTGGTTTTTAGAAAAAAAGCTCTCTGCCAAAATACACGGTTTTAGGCCAAATAGGAGTACTACCACACTGCTGCAAACCCTGGAATTCGATTTCTCTATGGCACTGAACAATAAAGAACACGGTACAATTATTTCATGCGATATTGAGAAAGCCTTCGATAAAATAGCGCGACATAAAATATTAGAACAGCTTGTAGAGTGGAAATTAGGTTTAAAATTCATTAAAACTATTCAGAGTTTTCTGACAAATAGGAAAATTCTAGTAAAACTTAATGGTACAATTTCTAGTGTGAAAAACCTTTATAATGGTATTCCCCAAGGATCCCCGCTATCAGTACACCTATTCAACATCTTCATATCTTCTTTGACAACAGCTATAAAAGAGATAAATGGCCTAAGATATCTAATATACGCAGACAATATACTCTTATATAGCATAGACAGAAATAGCGAACATAACAATATTCTGCAACTAGGGCTTAATAAACTAAAGATGTGGGCGGATTCACATGGGGTTAACTTCCCTATCAGTAAAATGGAAGCAATTCATATATGCAGTAAGAGAAGATGTGTAGTAGAACATTACTCATATTGCAATAGTGACATAAAATTAGTAAAGGATATCACAATACTGGGACTTAGCTTCACTAATAAGTTCAAATACGATCCACATGTGAACAAACTTCTGAAAAAATTAAAAAATACAAACAATCTTCTTAAACTCATTTTTCGAAGCAAATGTGGACCTCAAATTAAAATAGCCCTACAAATAGCGAAAGCGTTGCTTATTGGTAAAATTGACTATGCAGTCTCTATTTACGGCTTTTGTACCAAAACGCATATAGGAAAAATTCAAGCGCAATTAAACCAAGGTGCTAGACTCGCTCTAGGAGCGTTAAGAACAACGAATGTGGACAGTCTCATGATAGAGTCGGGTTTTGTAACATTCGAGGAGAGACGTGACATGGTAGCTACGAAAAATCTGCACAAACAATACAGTGATAGATCCCAACCTCTAAATAGGCTTGTTAATGCTTTGATAAATGAAAAAATTATAGCACCAACAAGGTCATCTTTAGTCAAAACCACGAGCATAAATACAAGTTTAGGGATCCGCTTTGACGAAGCTTTAAATACTAGTGAACATACTCCACCTTGGTCATTTAATCACAGAAAATACATAGACACGACAATATCTAACAATCTCAAATCACAAACAAATAGTGAAACTTTCTTTCAGCTTTATCAAAATCTAACCCAAAAATACACAACGGCTTATAAAATCTTCACTGATGCAAGTAAAACAACGGAGGGTGTCGCACTAGCCGTAGTGGATGAGAGTAATTTAATTTTAAAAAAACAATTGCCGAATAGCTTTCAAATTTACAATGCTGAAATAGTGGCTATCTACGAAGCGCTATTATTCTCAATTGGCAAGAATCCATAATAATCTTTTCTGACAGTTTAAGCGCCTTGAATGCAATAAAAAATCTTAACAATAAACAACCCATTGTCAGGTTTATCAGAAATGCATTAGAGAACTCCAGAAAAAACATCAAACTAATATGGGTACCAAGTCACCAGGGCATAGCCGGAAATGAAAAAGCCGACGAAGAAGCAAAACGAGCCATAAAATCACCATCTACTCTCCAACTTACTTTCTTTTTAAAAGAAAAGACCAATGAATTAGAAAGAAAGTTGTTACTTCGCAGGCAACTGAAATGGAATACTTCCAACAGCTTCCTAAAATTTCATTGGCCTCAAGTTGTACCTCCCACTTATAGTGTGGGTAACAAAAGAGTTCTAGAAAGAAAAATTTGCAGAATTCGTTTAGGACACACTTTTTTTACTAAAAGACATTTATTTGAAAATAGTAACCCGCCAATATGCCCCTATTGTCAGAGTCAACTAACAGTCAAACATATGTTCCATGAATGCTATATTACAAAAAATTTTGCGCAGAGTAATTCAATAGATCTAAAGAATATCTTAGTTCCAACATTAGAAAATGCAAACAAAATCCATAAAATTTGTACAATATTTAAAATCTGGGACAACATTTAATTTTTACCTATTCTCAATTCTGTATAAACTGTAATATAATTGCTATGTTAATGTGTTATTAAACAAAATATTGTAAATAAAGTAAAGAAATGTAAATAAATCTTAAATTCTAATTGTAACCACAAAACAACAAACCTAACGAATCCTAGCAAAATTATTGAACTAATCAAATATAATGTAAATACAAAAGAAAAAATTAACTTAAGATAACACTTATAGTATAATATAATATAATAAATATAAAACATTAAACTGTAAATAGCACTGTCAAGCCCAAAATGGCCTTAGTAGCCGAGGGCTCTACTGATATTATAACAATTAATTGTATAATGTTAGAGTTAAATAAATAAATAAATAAATAAATTAATAATAAAAAAATTCAATATATTCTATATTATAACAGGTAATAATATAATTATTGACTGTGAGGGCAACTGTAAAAATTCAAAATTAAACAAGGAAAAAAAAATATCAATTCAATACTTATATTTGTCGTTACTAAAAAGAATAAAATAAAATAAATAAAAAAAATTTTTATATAAATATAATATAAATATAAGTATAGGTATATAAGTTTTAAAGTCTGTGAAATTAATATAAAAGCTGGAGGCAAAATTTAAAAATATAAGTTTATAGTTATGCGTTTGTGGCCTCCAGCTTTTATTTTAATTTCACAGACTGTAAAACTTATATATACTTATATTTATATATATATTTGACATATTGAAATAAACTTTTTCAAAGAAATCCTGATTGTAACAATATAGTTTAGAAAATTACAGAAAAATTTGCTATTAAAAATTTATTTTCTACTTTTTAGTTCAAAAAAGCTGTTTTTTTAAAAATTTTTTTTATTTATTTTTTACATAAATATTTCAATAACATTATATTTAATACCCGCCAAACCCCCGCTAAACAAATTATTGAAACGCTGTGTTTCAAATCAACTCTGAAATCCCTCCTAATTCAAAATCTTACATATACATATATATATATATATTCTGGAAAAGGCGTAATAACTCTGATGAAGTAAGATTTTAATTCACATTTTAATGTCGAAAATTGACTTTTTTTGAGAATAATAATTCTACCCAAAAGCATTTTACCATAAGTCAAAAACAAAAAGGGCCCTAGTAACCAATAAAGGCTTCCTAAAAAGAGGAAAAAAGGAAAAAAAACATTTGTTCAAAAAAAGGTACTGTTATATTTAATTTTCAAATGAAATATTGGAAAAAAACATATTTAAAAAATTGTTTTGGTTTAAGCCCTCTGTACTCAAATGAGACATCCTGTACTAATTTTAAGTATATTATCTTAAGGATTGTTTACAGACCTATGTTCTGGGACTACAACGGCTTTTATAGACCTTTCTAAGAGTATAAAAATAATATAGGGTGTGTTTGAAAATTTATAAAGTATAGTGGTTTCTAGGAATTCAAGAAAAAAATTTTTTTATACTAAAATTTTTCGTTTGAACTGCAATACCTCAGAAACGGTAGCACTGAATTAGATGAAATCAGATATTTATTTAAGACAATAGTGAAAAATGAAAACTAGTTCAAACAGTGTCTAAACTAAAACAATAGTGTCTATGTAAATAGACAAATGTAAAAAATTGGTTCCTGTACACTATCGTAGACGAAAATGTAACGAATTTAAGTAAAATACTACAAAATGTTAGGAAAATTTCAAAATAATCAATTTGTCCTTTATATGACCTTTGCCGCAAAAGTCATGTTCTATGAAATATAGCCGCCATCACTAGGTAGCGTTATGTAAAATTGCAAGGCAATCAGACAATGTACCTAAAGTAAAGTATACCCCAGCAATATTTATTATTAATTATATTATACAAATTAAATGTTTATGGATTTCTATTGATGAAAATTAGGTACGTATATTAATGTTAAGTAAACCAGAAGCTAAGGTTACTATAATTTACATACATAATATATACATTATATAATGTATATACATTTGTCATTTATGATAGTCAGTAAGACTGCTTATAAATTTTTTACAATTTATTATCTCTTACAAATTTTTATCAAATCAAGGTCAATATCAATGTTTTTTTTGCTAACTCTTCTTATTCTAATTGCCATGTGTTCAATTCTTTTACATATTTTATAAGTTTTAGGTTAATACAATTTTTTCTAAATAGATTTTAAAAAGTGTTTTTTTATATACATTTCAATGGAATTTTTTTTTTTATATAGATTTTAAGTGGCATTATTTTTATATAGATTTTATTCTGACATTAAATTTTGAAGATAATTTTTTTGGAAACTTGATAATAATTTATATACAAAAAATATTTATGTTTTATGATGTTAATTAAAATTTCACTAAAAACTAAAAAAATTTTGCGTTTCACAATCCACGCCAGATTTTTATAAAACTGAGACCAGAAATTTTCCGATATACAACTTTTTCACTTCTAAAATACCATTTATTCATTAACGTATTTCAGCACTCGTTTAACATGCTTTTTCCAGATTAAATAGAACATAAAGACATTATAAATTGTTTTATTGTTAACTAAAGCCTTAATCTTCAACAACATGTAAAATCGATTTTCATTATCATTATAAAATTTAATGATAATTAAAATCAATTTTCATTATCGTTAAAAAATTTAATGATAATAAAAATCGATTTTTACCAGCATTAAAATATTCAATGATAATGAATATTGATTTGAATTAGCATTAAAAAAATTAATGATAATGACAATTTAATGCTAATGCTGATTAGAAGGAAACCCTAACCATTTAACAAAATTTTTATTATTTCTAGTTTTAAGAATTTTTTCAATCAAAAACACTTGTTTATTTTCAGTTTTAAACAAATTCATATTCATAGAAGCTTCCTTGTATGGGTTGACCTTGATAATCTTTCAGTAAAAATGTGACAGGGTTAGTGATTTGAACTTTTCTTATCTTAAATACTTCCGGTGTCCAATTTAGAGTGTAACCCTTTTTCAAAAACATGTTTATATTTGCTTATACAAACTGAATCACCAATTTTAAATTTAGATGGCAGAGAAATAATATGATTATATGATTATAAATAGTTGCTAACAATTCATAAGAATTTTTTTTGTTTACCTCTATTGGCTTCTTTTGAATAGTACGATGTTTTGTGTTATTGTATTTGTGGACTAGTTTAGAAATAATATCAGTCCATTTGTAATTCCCATTGAAACTGAATTCTCCCCGCATTTTTTTTTTAGAGTGCGATTAAAACGTTCTACTATGGAAGCTTTTAACGAGCTAAATGTTGAATAATAATTTATTTGAAATTCATCCATTCAATTTTTAAATATTTTATTGAAGAATTCTTTTCCATCATCAGTTTGCAAATTTTGTGGATGTGTTTTAGAAGTTTGAAAAATATTTTGCATTCCTTTTGTGACGTTCTCTGAAGTTTTTGTTTTTATAGCGATTGCCCATTTATACTTAGAAAAGGTATGAATTACAGTTAGTAAAAATTTAAAGCCTTTGTT